>JAVRKA010000078.1:1200000-1800000 GCA_034508555.1 Venustoraphidia nigricollis
GGCATTTCAGATATAGAAGCCGATAGGCATTTCAAAAATAGGTGCCGATAGGCATTCCAGATATGTTTGCCGATAGGCATTTCAAATATAGGTGCTGATAGGCATTTCAGATGTAGTTTCCGATAGGCATTTCAAAAATAGGTGCCGATAGGCATTTCAGATATAGTTGCCGATTAACATTTGAAAAATAGGTGCCGATAGGCATTTCAGATATAGAAGCCGATAGGCATTTCAAATATAGGTGCCGATAGGCATTCCGGATATGTTTGCCGATAGGCATTTCAAATATAGGTGCTGATAGGCATTTCAGATGTAGTTTCCGATAGGCATTTCAAAAATAGGTGCCGATAGGCATTTCAGATATAGCTTACGATAGGCATTTCAGATATAGTTGCCGATTGGCATTTTAAAAATAGGAGTCGATAAGCATTTCAGATATAGAAGTCGATAGGCATTTCAAATATAGGTGCCGATAGGCATTCCAGATATGGTTGCCGATAGGCATTTCAAATATAGGTGCTGATAGGCATTCCAGATGTAGTTTCCGATAGGCATTTCAAAAATTGGTGCCGATAGGCATTTCAGATATAGGTGCCGATAGACATTTCAGATATAGTTACCGATTGGCATTTTAAAAATAGGTGCCGATAGGCATTTCAGATATAGAAGCCGATAGGTATTTCAAATATAGGTGTCGAAAGGCATTTCAGATATGGTTGCCGATAGGCATTTCAAATATAGGTGGTGATAGGCATTTTAGATGTAGTTTCCGATAGGCATTTCAAAAATAGGTGCCGATAGGCATTTCAGATATAGGTGCCGATAGGCATTTCAGATATAGTTGCCGATTGGCATTTTACAAATAGGTGCCGATAGGCATGTCAGATATAGAAGCCGATAGGCATTACAAATATAGGTGCCGATAGGCATTCCAGATATGGTTGCCGATTGGCATTTCAAATATAGGTGCTGATAGGCATTTCAGATGTAGTTTCCGATAGGCATTTCAAAAATTGATGCCGATAGGCATTTCAGATATAGAAGCCGATAGGCATTTCAGATATAGTTGCCGATTGGCAATTTAAAAATAGGTGCCGATAGGCATTTCAGATATAGAAGCCGATAGGCATTTCAAATATAGGTGCCGATAGGCTTTCCAGATATGGTTGCCGATAGGCATTTCAAATATAGGTGCTGATAGGCATTTCAGATGTAGTTTCCGATAGGCATTTCAAAAATAGGTGCCGATAGGCATTTCAAATATAGGTGCCGATAGGCATTCCAGATATGGTTGCCGATAGGCATTTCAAATATAGGTGCTGATAGGCATTTCAGATGTAGTTTCCGATAAGCATTTAAAAAATTGGTGTGATAGGCATTTCAGATATAGGTGCCGATAGGCATTTTAGATATAGTTGCCGATTGGCATTTTAAAAAAAGGTGCCGATAGGCATTTCAGATATAGAAGCCAATAGGTATTTCAAATATAGGTGTCGATAGGCATTTCAGATATGGTTGCCGATAGGCATTTCAAATATAGGTGCTGATAGGCATTTCAGATGTAGTTTCCGATAGGCATTTCAAAAATAGGTGCCGATAGGCATTTCTGATATAGGTGCCGATAGGCATTTCAGATATAGTTGCCGATTGGCATTTTAAAAATAGGTGCCGATAGGCATTTTAGATGTAGTTTCCGATAGTCATTTCAAAAATAGGTGCCGATAGGCATTTTAGATATAGGTGCCGATAGGCATATCAGATATAGTTGCCGATAGGCATTTAAAATATAGGTGCCGATAGGCATTTCAAATATAAGTGTCGATAGGCATTTCAGATATAAATGCCGAAAGGCATTTCAGATATAGGTGCCGATAGGCATTTCTGATGTGGTTGCCGATAGGCATTTCAAATATAGGTGCTGATAGGCATTTCAGATGTAGTTTCCGATAGGCATTTCAAAAATAGGTGCCGATAGGCATTTCAGATATAGGTGCCGATAGGCATTTCAGATATAGTTGCCGATTGGCATTTTAAAAATAGGTGCCGATAGGCATTTCTGATATAGAAGCCGATAGGCATTTCAAATATAGGTGCCGATAAGCATTCCAGATATGGTTGCCGATAGGCATTTCAAATATAGGTGCTGATAGGCATTTCAGATGTAGTTTCCGATAGGCATTTCAATAATAGGTGCTGATAGGCATTTCAGATATAGGTGCCGATAGGCATTTCAGATATAGTTGCCGATTGGCATTTTAAAAATAGGTGTCGATAGGCATTTCAGATATAGAAGCCGATAGGCATTTCAAATATAGGTGCCGATAGGCATTCCAGATATGGTTGCCGATAGGCATTTCAAATATAGGTGCTGATAGGCATTCCAGATGTAGTTTCCTAAGGCATTTAAAAAATTGGTGCCGATAGGCATTTCAGATATAGGTGCAGATAGGCATTTCAGATATAGTTACCGATTGGCATTTTAAAAATAGGTGCCGATAGGCATTTCAGCTATAGAAGCCGATAGGTATTTCAAATTAGGTGTCGATAGGCATTTCATATATGGTTGCCGATAGGCATTTCAAATATAGGTGCTGATAGGCATTTCAGATGTTGTTTCCGATAGGCATTTCAAAAATAGGTGCCGATAGGCATTTCAGATATAGGTGCCAATAGGCATTTCAGATATAGTTGCCGATTGGCATTTTAAAAATAGGTGCCGATAGGCATTTTAGATATAGAGGCCGATAGGCATTTCAAATATAGGTGCCGATAGGTATTGCAGATATGGTTGCCGATAGGCATTTCAAATATAAGTGCTGATAGGCATTTTAGATGTAGTTTCCGATAGGCATTTCAAAAATAGGCGCCGATAGGCATTTCAGATATAGGTGCCGATAGGCATTTCAGATATAGTTGCCGATTGGCATTTTAAAAATAGGTGCCGATAGGCATTTCAGATATAGAAGCCGATAGGCATTTCAAATATAGGTGCCGATAGGCATTCCAGATATTGTTGCCGATAGGCATTTCAAATATAAATGCTGATAGGCATTTCAGATGTAGTTTCCGATAGGCATTTCAAAAAAAGGTACCGATAGGCATTTCAGATATAGGTGCCGATAGGCACTTCAGATATAGTTGCCGATTGGCATTTTAAAAATAGGTGCCGATAGGCATTTCAGATATAGAAGCCGATAGGCATTTCAAATATAGGTGCCGATAGGCATTCCAGATATGTTTGCCGATAGGCATTTCAAATATAGGTGCTGATGGGCATTTTAGATGTAGTTTCCGATAGGCATTTCAAAAATAGGTGCCGATAGGCATTTCAGATATAGGTGCCGATAGGCATTTCAGATATAGTTGCCGATTGTCATTTGAAAAATAGGTGCCGATAGGCATTTCAGATATAGAAGCCGATAGGCATTTCAAATATAGGTGCCGATAGGCATTCCGGATATGGTTGCCGATAGGCATTTCAAATATAGGTGCTGATAGGCATTCCAGATGTAGTTTCCGATAAGCATTTCAAAAATTGGTGCCGATAGGCATTTCAGATATAGGTGCCGATTGGCATTTTAAAAATAGGTGTCGATAAGCATTTCAGATATAGAAGTCGATAGGCATTTAAAATATAGGTGCCGATAGGCATTCCAGATATGGTTGCCGATAGGCATTTCAAATATAGGTGCTGATAGGCATTCCAGATGTAGTTTCCGATAGGCATTTCAAAAATTGGTGCCGATAGGCATTTCAGATATAGGTGCCGATAGGCATTTCAGATATAGTTACCGATTGGCATTTTAAAAATAGGTGCCGATAGGCATTTCAGATATAGAAGCCGATCGGAATTTCAAATAGAGGTGTCGAAGGGCATTTCAGATATGGTTGCCGATAGGCATTTCAAATATAGGTGCTGATAGGCATTTCAGATGTAGTTTCCAATAGGCATTTCAAAAATAGGTGCCGATAGGCATTTCAGATATAGGTGCCGATAGGCATTTCAGATATAGGTGCCGATAGGCATTTCAGATATAGTTGCCAATTGGCATTTTAAAAACAGGTGTCCATAGGCATTTCAGATATTGAAGCCGATAGGCATTTCAAATATAGGTTGCCGATAGGCATTCCAGATATAGTTGCCGATAGGCATTTCAAATATAGGTGCTGATAGGCATTCCAGATGTAGTTTCCGATAGGCATTTCAAAAATTGGTGCCGATAGGCATTTCAGATATAGTTGCCGATTGGCATTTTAAAAAAAGGTGCCGATAGGCATTTCAGATATAGAAGCCGATAGGTATTTCAAATATAGGTGTCGATAGGCATTTCAGATATGGTTGCCGATAGGCATTTCAAATATAGGTGCTGATAGGCATTATAGATGTAGTTTCCGATAGGCTTTTCAAAAATAGGTGCCGATAGGCATTTCAGATATAGGTACCCATAGGCATTTCAGATATAGTTGCCGATTTGCATTTTAAAAATAGGTGCCGTTAGGCATTTTAGATGTAGTTTCCGATAGGCATTTCAAAAATAGGTGCCGATAGGCATTTAAGATATAGGTGCCGATAGGCATATCAGATATAGTTGCCGATAGGCATTTAAAATATAGGTGCCGATAGGCATTTCAAATATAGGTGTCGATAGGCATTTCAGATATAAATGCCGAAAGGCATTTCAGATATAGGTGCCGATAGGCATTTCTGATGTGGTTTCCGATAGGCATTTCAAAAATAGGTGAAGAAAGGCATTCCAGATATAGGCGCCGATAGGCATTTCAGATATAGTTGCCGATTGGCATTTTAAAAAGAGGTGCCGATAGGCATTTCAGATATAGAAGCCGATAGGCATTTCAAATATAGGTGCCGATAGGCATTCCAGATATAGTTGCCGATAGGCATTTCAAATATAGGTGCTGATAGGCATTTCAGATGTAGTTTATTTTAGGCATTTCAAAATTTGGTGCCGATAGGCATTTCAGATATAGGTGCCGATAGGCATTTCAGATATAGTTGCCGATTGGCATTTTAAAAATAGGTGCCGATAGGCATTTCAGATATAGAAGCCGATAGGTATTTCAAATATATGTGTCGATAGGCATTTCAGATATGGTTGCGGATACGCATTTCAAATATAGGTGCTGATAGGCATTTCAGATGTAGTTTCCGATAGGCATTTCAAAAATAGGTGCCGATAGGCATTTCAGATATAAGCGCCGATAGGCATTTCAGATATAGTTGCCGATTGGCATTTTTAAAAGAGGTGCCGATAGGCATTTCAGATATAGAAGCCGATAGGCATTTCAAATATAGGTGCCGATAGGCATTCCAGATATAGTTGCCGATAGGCATTTCAAATATAGGTGCTGATAGGCATTTCAGATGTAGTTTATTTTAGGCATTTCAAAATTTGGTGCCGATAGGCATTTCAGATACAGGTGCCGATAGGCATTTCAGATATAGTTGCCGATTGGCATTTCAAAAATAGGTGCCGATAGGCATTTCAGATATAGAAGCCGATAGGTATTTCAAATATAGGTGTCGATAGGCATTTCAGATATGGTTGCCGATAGGCATTTCAAATATTGGTGCTGATAGGCATTTCAGATGTAGTTTTCGATAGGCATTTCAAAAATAGGTGCCGATAGGCATTTTAGATATAGGTGCCGATAGGCATTACAGATATAGTGGCCGATTGGCATTTTAAAAATAGGTGCCGATAGGCATTTCAGATATAGAAACCTATAGGTATTTCAATAATAGGTGTCGATATGCATTTCAGATATGGTTGCCGATAGGCATTTCAAATATAGGTGCTGATAGGCATTTCAGATGTAGTTTCCGATAGGCATTTCAAAAATAGGTGCCGATAGGCATTTCAGAGATAGGTGCCGATAGGCATTTCAGATATAGTTGCCGATTATCATTTTAAAAATAGGTGCCGATAGGCATTTTAGATGTAGTTTCCGATAGGCATTTCCAAAATAGGTGCCGGTAGGCATTTCGGATATAGGTGCCGATAGGCATATCAGATATAGTTGCCGATAGGCATTTAAAATATAGGTGTCGATAGGCCTATCAGATATAAATTGCGAAAGGCATTTCAGATATAGGTGCCGATAGGCATTTTTGTTGTGGTTGCCGATAGGCATTTCAAATATAGGTGCTGATAGGCATTTCAGATCTAGTTTTCGATAGGCATTTCAAAAATAGGTGCCGATAGGCATTTCAGATATAGGTGCCGATAGGCACTTCAGATATAGTTGCCGATTGGCATTTTAAAAATAGGTGCCGATAGGCATTTCAGATATAGAAGCCGATAGGTATTTCAAATATAGGTGTCGATAGGCATTTCAGATATGGTTGCCGATAGGCATTTCAAATATAGGTGCTGATAGGCATTTCAGATGTTGTTTCCGATAGGCATTTCAAAAATAGGTGCCGATAGGCATTTCAGATATAGGTGCCAATAGGCATTTCAGATATAGTTGCCGATTGGCATTTTAAAAATAGGTGCCGATAGGCATTTTAGATATAGAGGCCGATAGGCATTTCAAATATAGGTGCCGATAGGTATTGCAGATATGGTTGCCGATAGGCATTTCAAATATAAGTGCTGATAGGCATTTTAGATGTAGTTTCCGATAGGCATTTCAAAAATAGGCGCCGATAGGCATTTCAGATATAGGTGCCGATAGGCATTTCAGATATAGTTGCCGATTGGCATTTTAAAAATAGGTGCCGATAGGCATTTCAGATATAGAAGCCGATAGGCATTTCAAATATAGGTGCCGATAGGCATTCCAGATATTGTTGCCGATAGGCATTTCAAATATAAATGCTGATAAGCATTTCAGATGTAGTTTCCGATAGGCATTTCAAAAATAGGTACCGATAGGCATTTCAGATATAGGTGCCGATAGGCACTTCAGATATAGTTGCCGATTGGCATTTTAAAAATAGGTGCCGATAGGCATTTCAGATATAGAAGCCGATAGGCATTTCAAATATAGGTGCCGATAGGCATTCCAGATATGTTTGCCGATAGGCATTTCAAATATAGGTGCTGATGGGCATTTTAGATGTAGTTTCCGATAGGCATTTCAAAAATAGGTGCCGATAGGCATTTCAGATATAGGTGCCGATAGGCATTTCAGATATAGTTGCCGATTGTCATTTGAAAAATAGGTGCCGATAGGCATTTCAGATATAGAAGCCGATAGGCATTTCAAATATAGGTGCCGATAGGCATTCCGGATATGGTTGCCGATAGGCATTTCAAATATAGGTGCTGATAGGCATTCCAGATGTAGTTTCCGATAGGCATTTCAAAAATTTGTGCCGATAGGCATTTCAGATATAGGTGCCGATTGGCATTTTAAAAATAGGTGTCGATAAGCATTTCAGATATATAAGTCGATAGGCATTTAAAATATAGGTGCCGATAGGCATTCCAGATATGGTTGCCGATAGGCATTTCAAATATAGGTGCTGATAGGCATTCCAGATGTAGTTTCCGATAGGCATTTCAAAAATTGGTGCCGATAGGCATTTCAGATATAGGTGCCGATAGGCATTTCAGATATAGTTACCGATTGGCATTTTAAAAATAGGTGCCGATAGGCATTTCAGATATAGAAGCCGATCGGTATTTCAAATATAGGTGTCGAAGGGCATTTCAGATATGGTTGAATATAGGCATTTCAAATATAGGTGCTGATAGGCATTTCAGATGTAGTTTCCAATAGGCATTTCAAAAATAGGTGCCGATAGGCATTTCAGATATAGGTGCCGATAGGCATTTCAGATATAGTTGCCAATTGGCATTTTTAAAACAGGTGTCCATAGGCATTTCAGATATAGAAGCCGATAGGCATTTCAAATATAGGTTGCCGATAGGCATTCCAGATATAGTTGCCGATAGGCATTTCAAATATAGGTGCTGATAGGCATTCCAGATGTAGTTTCCGATAGGCATTTCAAAAATTGGTGCCGATAGGCATTTCAGATATAGTTGCCGATTGGCATTTTAAAAAGAGGTGCCGATAGGCATTTCAGATATAGAAGCCGATAGGTATTTCAAATATAGGTGTCGATAGGCATTTCAGATATGGTTGCCGATAGGCATTTCAAATATAGGTGCTGATAGGCATTATAGATGTAGTTTCCGATAGGCTTTTCAAAAATAGGTGCCGATAGGCATTTCAGATATAGGTACCCATAGGCATTTCAGATATAGTTGCCGATTTGCATTTTAAAAATAGGTGCCGTTAGGCATTTTAGATGTAGTTTCCGATAGGCATTTCAAAAATAGGTGCCGATAGGCATTTAAGATATAGGTGCCGATAGGCATATCAGATATAGTTGCCGATAGGCATTTAAAATATAGGTGCCGATAGGCATTTCAAATATAGGTGTCGATAGGCATTTCAGATATAAATGCCGAAAGGCATTTCAGATATAGGTGCCGATAGGCATTTCTGATGTGGTTTCCGATACGCATTTCAAAAATAGGTGAAGAAAGGCATTCCAGATATAGGCGCCGATAGGCATTTCAGATATAGTTGCCGATTGGCATTTTAAAAAGAGGTGCCGATAGGCATTTCAGATATAGAAGCCGATAGGCATTTCAAATATAGGTGCCGATAGGCATTCCAGATATAGTTGCCGATAGGCATTTCAAATATAGGTGCTGATAGGCATTTCAGATGTAGTTTATTTTAGGCATTTCAAAATTTGGTGCCGATAGGCATTTCATATATAGGTGCCGATAGGCATTTCAGATATAGTTGCCGATTGGCATTTTAAAAATAGGTGCCGATAGGCATTTCAGATATAGAAGCCGATAGGTATTTCAAATATATGTGTCGATAGGCATTTCAGATATGGTTGCGGATACGCATTTCAAATATAGGTGCTGATAGGCATTTCAGATGTAGTTTCCGATAGGCATTTCAAAAATAGGTGCTGATAGGCATTTCTGATATAAGCGCCGATAGGCATTTCAGATATAGTTGCCGATTGGCATTTTTAAAAGAGGTGCCGATAGGCATTTCAGATATAGAAGCCGATAGGCATTTCAAATATAGGTGCCGATAGGCATTCCAGATATAGTTGCCGATAGGCATTTCAAATATAGGTGCTGATAGGCATTTCAGATGTAGTTTATTTTAGGCATTTCAAAATTTGGTGCCGATAGGCATTTCAGATACAGGTGCCGATAGGCATTTCAGATATAGTTGCCGATTGGCATTTCAAAAATAGGTGCCGATAGGCATTTCAGATATAGAAGCCGATAGGTATTTCAAATATAGGTGTCGATAGGCATTTCAGATATGGTTGCCGATAGGCATTTCAAATATTGGTGCTGATAGGCATTTCAGATGTAGTTTTCGATAGGCATTTCAAAAATAGGTGCCGATAGGCATTTTAGATATAGGTGCCGATAGGCATTACAGATATAGTTGCCGATTGGCATTTTAAAAATAGGTGCCGATAGGCATTTCAGATATAGAAACCTATAGGTATTTCAATAATAGGTGTCGATATGCATTTCAGATATGGTTGCCGATAGGCATTTCAAATATAGGTGCTGATAGGCATTTCAGATGTAGTTTCCGATAGGCATTTCAAAAATAGGTGCCGATAGGCATTTCAGAGATAGGTGCCGATAGGCATTTCAGATATAGTTGCCGATTATCATTTTAAAAATAGGTGCCGATAGGCATTTTAGATGTAGTTTCCGATAGGCATTTCCAAAATAGGTGCCGGTAGGCATTTCGGATATAGGTGCCGATAGGCATATCAGATATAGTTGCCGATAGGCATTTAAAATATAGGTGTCGATAGGCCGATCAGATATAAATGCCGAAAGGCATTTCAGATATAGGTGCCGATAGGCATTTTTGTGGTGGTTGCCGATAGGCATTTCAAATATAGGTGCTGATAGGCATTTCAGATCTAGTTTTCGATAGGCATTTCAAAAATAGGTGCCGATAGGCATTTCAGATATAGGTGCCGATAGGCACTTCAGATATAGTTGCCGATTGGCATTTTAAAAATAGGTGCCGATAGGCATTTCAGATATAGAAGCCTATAGGCATTTCAAATATAGGTGCCGATAGGCATTCCAGATATGTTTGCCGATAGGCATTTCAAATATAGGTGCTGATAGGCATTTCAGATGTAGTTTCCGATAGGCATTTCAAAAATAGGTGCCGATAGGCATTTCAGATATAGTAGCCGATAGGCATTTCAGATATAGTTGCCGATTAACATTTGAAAAATAGGTGCCGATAGGCATTTCAGATATAGAAGCCGATAGGCATTTCAAATATAGGTGCCGATAGGCATTCCGGATATGTTTGCCGATAGGCATTTCAAATATAGGTGCTGATAGGCATTTCAGATCTAGTTTTCGATAGGCATTTCAAAAATAGGTGCCGATAGGCATTTCAGATATAGGTGCCGATAGGCACTTCAGATATAGTTGCCGATTGGCATTTTAAAAATAGGTGCCGATAGGCATTTCAGATATAGGTGCCAATAGGCATTTCAGATATAGTTGCCGATTGGCATTTTAAAAATAGGTGCCGATAGGCATTTTAGATATAGAGGCCGATAGGCATTTCAAATATAGGTGCCGATAGGTATTGCAGATATGGTTGCCGATAGGCATTTCAAATATAAGTGCTGATAGGCATTTTAGATGTAGTTTCCGATAGGCATTTCAAAAATAGGCGCCGATAGGCATTTCAGATATAGGTGCCGATAGGCATTTCAGATATAGTTGCCGATTGGCATTTTAAAAATAGGTGCCGATAGGCATTTCAGATATAGAAGCCGATAGGCATTTCAAATATAGGTGCCGATAGGCATTCCAGATATTGTTGCCGATAGGCATTTCAAATATAAATGCTGATAAGCATTTCAGATGTAGTTTCCGATAGGCATTTCAAAAATAGGTACCGATAGGCATTTCAGATATAGGTGCCGATAGGCACTTCAGATATAGTTGCCGATTGGCATTTTAAAAATAGGTGCCGATAGGCATTTCAGATATAGAAGCCGATAGGCATTTCAAATATAGGTGCCGATAGGCATTCCAGATATGTTTGCCGATAGGCATTTCAAATATAGGTGCTGATGGGCATTTTAGATGTAGTTTCCGATAGGCATTTCAAAAATAGGTGCCGATAGGCATTTCAGATATAGGTGCCGATAGGCATTTCAGATATAGTTGCCGATTGTCATTTGAAAAATAGGTGCCGATAGGCATTTCAGATATAGAAGCCGATAGGCATTTCAAATATAGGTGCCGATAGGCATTCCGGATATGGTTGCCGATAGGCATTTCAAATATAGGTGCTGATAGGCATTCCAGATGTAGTTTCCGATAGGCATTTCAAAAATTGGTGCCGATAGGCATTTCAGATATAGGTGCCGATTGGCATTTTAAAAATAGGTGTCGATAAGCATTTCAGATATAGAAGTCGATAGGCATTTAAAATATAGGTGCCGATAGGCATTCCAGATATGGTTGCCGATAGGCATTTCAAATATAGGTGCTGATAGGCATTCCAGATGTAGTTTCCGATAGGCATTTCAAAAATTGGTGCCGATAGGCATTTCAGATATAGGTGCCGATAGGCATTTCAGATATAGTTACCGATTGGCATTTTAAAAATAGGTGCCGATAGGCATTTCAGATATAGAAGCCGATCGGTATTTCAAATATAGGTGTCGAAGGGCATTTCAGATATGGTTGAATATAGGCATTTCAAATATAGGTGCTGATAGGCATTTCAGATGTAGTTTCCAATAGGCATTTCAAAAATAGGTGCCGATAGGCATTTCAGATATAGGTGCCGATAGGCATTTCAGATATAGTTGCCAATTGGCATTTTTAAAACAGGTGTCCATAGGCATTTCAGATATAGAAGCCGATAGGCATTTCAAATATAGGTTGCCGATAGGCATTCCAGATATAGTTGCCGATAGGCATTTCAAATATAGGTGCTGATAGGCATTCCAGATGTAGTTTCCGATAGGCATTTCAAAAATTGGTGCCGATAGGCATTTCAGATATAGTTGCCGATTGGCATTTTAAAAAGAGGTGCCGATAGGCATTTCAGATATAGAAGCCGATAGGTATTTCAAATATAGGTGTCGATAGGCATTTCAGATATGGTTGCCGATAGGCATTTCAAATATAGGTGCTGATAGGCATTATAGATGTAGTTTCCGATAGGCTTTTCAAAAATAGGTGCCGATAGGCATTTCAGATATAGGTACCCATAGGCATTTCAGATATAGTTGCCGATTTGCATTTTAAAAATAGGTGCCGTTAGGCATTTTAGATGTAGTTTCCGATAGGCATTTCAAAAATAGGTGCCGATAGGCATTTAAGATATAGGTGCCGATAGGCATATCAGATATAGTTGCCGATAGGCATTTAAAATATAGGTGCCGATAGGCATTTCAAATATAGGTGTCGATAGGCATTTCAGATATAAATGCCGAAAGGCATTTCAGATATAGGTGCCGATAGGCATTTCTGATGTGGTTTCCGATAGGCATTTCAAAAATAGGTGAAGAAAGGCATTCCAGATATAGGCGCCGATAGGCATTTCAGATATAGTTGCCGATTGGCATTTTAAAAAGCGGTGCCGATAGGCATTTCAGATATAGAAGCCGATAGGCATTTCAAATATAGGTGCCGATAGGCATTCCAGATATAGTTGCCGATAGGCATTTCAAATATAGGTGCTGATAGGCATTTCAGATGTAGTTTATTTTAGGCATTTCAAAATTTGGTGCCGATAGGCATTTCATATATAGGTGCCGATAGGCATTTCAGATATAGTTGCCGATTGGCATTTTAAAAATAGGTGCCGATAGGCATTTCAGATATAGAAGCCGATAGGTATTTCAAATATATGTGTCGATAGGCATTTCAGATATGGTTGCGGATACGCATTTCAAATATAGGTGCTGATAGGCATTTCAGATGTAGTTTCCGATAGGCATTTCAAAAATAGGTGCTGATAGGCATTTCTGATATAAGCGCCGATAGGCATTTCAGATATAGTTGCCGATTGGCATTTTTAAAAGAGGTGCCGATAGGCATTTCAGATATAGAAGCCGATAGGCATTTCAAATATAGGTGCCGATAGGCATTCCAGATATAGTTGCCGATAGGCATTTCAAATATAGGTGCTGATAGGCATTTCAGATGTAGTTTATTTTAGGTATTTCAAAATTTGGTGCCGATAGGCATTTCAGATACAGGTGCCGATAGGCATTTCAGATATAGTTGCCGATTGGCATTTCAAAAATAGGTGCCGATAGGCATTTCAGATATAGAAGCCGATAGGTATTTCAAATATAGGTGTCGATAGGCATTTCAGATATGGTTGCCGATAGGCATTTCAAATATTGGTGCTGATAGGCATTTCAGATGTAGTTTTCGATAGGCATTTCAAAAATAGGTGCCGATAGGCATTTTAGATATAGGTGCCGATAGGCATTACAGATATAGTTGCCGATTGGCATTTTAAAAATAGGTGCCGATAGGCATTTCAGATATAGAAACCTATAGGTATTTCAATAATAGGTGTCGATATGCATTTCAGATATGGTTGCCGATAGGCATTTCAAATATAGGTGCTGATAGGCATTTCAGATGTAGTTTCCGATAGGCATTTCAAAAATAGGTGCCGATAGGCATTTCAGAGATAGGTGCCGATAGGCATTTCAGATATAGTTGCCGATTATCATTTTAAAAATAGGTGCCGATAGGCATTTTAGATGTAGTTTCCGATAGGCATTTCCAAAATAGGTGCCGGTAGGCATTTCGGATATAGGTGCCGATAGGCATATCAGATATAGTTGCCGATAGGCATTTAAAATATAGGTGTCGATAGGCCGATCAGATATAAATGCCGAAAGGCATTTCAGATATAGGTGCCGATAGGCATTTTTGTGGTGGTTGCCGATAGGCATTTCAAATATAGGTGCTGATAGGCATTTCAGATCTAGTTTTCGATAGGCATTTCAAAAATAGGTGCCGATAGGCATTTCAGATATAGGTGCCGATAGGCACTTCAGATATAGTTGCCGATTGGCATTTTAAAAATAGGTGCCGATAGGCATTTCAGATATAGAAGCCTATAGGCATTTCAAATATAGGTGCCGATAGGCATTCCAGATATGTTTGCCGATAGGCATTTCAAATATAGGTGCTGATAGGCATTTCAGATGTAGTTTCCGATAGGCATTTCAAAAATAGGTGCCGATAGGCATTTCAGATATAGTAGCCGATAGGCATTTCAGATATAGTTGCCGATTAACATTTGAAAAATAGGTGCCGATAGGCATTTCAGATATAGAAGCCGATAGGCATTTCAAATATAGGTGCCGATAGGCATTCCGGATATGTTTGCCGATAGGCATTTCAAATATAGTTGCTGATAGGCATTTCAGATGTAGTTTCCGATAGGCATTTCAAAAATAGGTGCCGATAGGCATATCAGATATAGCTGCCGATAGGCATTTCAGATATAGTTGCCGATTGGCATTTTAAAAATAGGTGTCGATAAGCATTTCAGATATAGAAGTCGATAGGCATTTCAAATATAGGTGCCGATAGGCATTCCAGATATGGTTGCCGATAGGCATTTCAAATATAGGTGCTGATAGGCATTCCAGATGTAGTTTCCGATAGGCATTTCAAAAATTGGTGCCGATAGGCATTTCAAATATAGGTGCCGATAGGCATTTCAGATATAGTAACCGATTGGCATTTTAAAAATAGGTGCCGATAGGCATTTCAGATATAGAAGCCGATAGGTATTTCAAATATAGATGTCGAAAGGCATTTCAGATATGGTTGCCGATAGGCATTTCAAATATAGGTGCTGATAGGCATTTCAGATGTAGTTTCCGATAGGTATTTCAAAAATAGGTGCCGATAGGCATTACAGATATAGGTGCCGATAGGCATTTCAGATATAGTTGCCGATTGGCATTTTACAAATAGGTGCCGATAGGCATGTCAGATATAGAAGCCGATAGGCATTACAAATATAGGTGCCGATAGGCATTCCAGATATGGTTGCCGATAGGCATTTCAAATATAGGTGCTGATAGGCATTTCAGATGTAGTTTCCGATAGGCATTTAAAAAATTGATGTCGATAGGCACTTCAGATATAGGAGCCGATAGGCATTTGAGATATAGTTGCCGATTGGCAATTTAAAAATAGGTGCCGATAGGCATTTCAGATATAGAAGCCGATAGGCATTTCAAATATAGGTGCCGATAGGCATTCCAGATATGGTTGCCGATAGGCATTTCAAATATAGGTGCTGATAGGCATTTCAGATGTAGTTTCCGATAGGCATTTCAAAAATAGGTGCCGATAGGCATTTCAAATATAGGTGCCGATAGGCATTCCAGATATGGTTGCCGATAGGCATTTCAAATATAGGTGCTGATAGGCATTTCAGATGTAGTTTCCGATAGGCATTTAAAAAATTGATGCCGATAGGCATTTCAGATATAGGTGCCGATAGGCATTTCAGATATAGTTGCCGATTGGCATTTCAAAAATAGGTGCCGATAGGCATTTCAGATATAGAAGCCGATAGGTATTTCAAATATAGGTGCTGATAGGCATTTCAGATGTAGTTTCTGATAGGCATTTCAAAAATAGGTGCCGATAGGCATTTTAGATATAGCTGCCGATAGGCATTTCAGATATAGTTGCCGATTGGCATTTTAAAAATAGATGTCGATAAGCATTTCAGATATAGAAGTCGATAGGCATTTCAAATATAGGTGCCGATAGGCATTCCAGATATGGTTGCCGATAGGCATTTCAAATATAGGTGCTGATAGGCATTCCAGATATAGTTTCCGATAGGCATTTAAAAAATTGGTGCCGATAGGCATTTCAGATATAGGTGCCGATAGGCATTTCAGATATAGATCCCGATTGGCGTTTTAAAAATAGGTGCCGATAGGCATTTCAGATATAGAAGCCGATAGGTATTTCAAATATAGGTGTCGAAAGGCATTTCAGATATATTTGCTGACAGGCATTTTAAATATAGGTGCTGATAGGCATTTCAGATGTAGTTTCCGATAGGCATTTCAAAAATAGGTGCCGATAGGCATTTCAGATATAGGTGACGATAGGCATTTCAGATATAGTTGCCAATTGGCATTTTAAAAATAGGTGCCGATAGGCATTTCAGATATAGAAGCCGATAAGCATTTAAAATATAGGTGCCGACAGGCATTCCAGATATGGTTGCCGATAGGCATTTCAAATATAGGTGCTGATAGGCATTTTAGATGTAGTTTCTGATAGGCATTTCAAAAATTGATGCCGATAGGCATTTCAGATATAGGTGCCGATAGGCATTTCAGATATAGTTGCCGATTGGCAATTTAAAAATAGGTGCCGATAGGCATTTCAGATATAGAAGCCGATAGGCATTTCAAATATAGGTGCCGATAGGCATTCCAGATATGGTTGCCGATAGGCATTTCAAATATAGGTCTGATAGGCATTTCAGATGTAGTTTCCGATAGGCATTTCAAAAATAGGTGCCGATAGGCATTTCAGATATAGGTGCCGATAGGCATTTCAGATATAGTTGCCAATTGGCATTTTAAACATAGGTGTCGATAGGCATTTCAGATATAGAAGCCGATAGGCATTTCAAATATAGGTGCCGATAGGCATTCCAGATATGGTTGCCGATAGGCATTTCAAAAATAGGTGCTGATAGGCATTTCAGATATAGTTTCCGATAGGCATTTCAAAAATTGGTTCCGATAGGCATTGCAGATATAGGTGCCGATAGGCATTTCAGATTTAGTTGCCGATTGGCATTTTAAAAATAGGTGCCGATAGGCATTTCAGATATAGTTGCCGATTGGCATTTTAAAAATAGGTGCCGATAGGCTTTTCAGATATAGAAGCCGATAGGCATTTCAAATATAGGTGCCGATAGGCATTCCAGATATAGTTGCCGATAGGCATTTCAAATATAGGTCTGATAGGCATTTCAGATGTAGTTTCCGATAGGCATTTCAAAAATAGGTGCCGATAGGCATTTCAGATATAGGTGCCGATAGGCATTTCAGATATAGTTGCCAATTGGCATTTTAAACATAGGTGTCGATAGGCATTTCAGATATAGAAGCCGATAGGCATTTCAAATATAGGTGCCGATAGGCATTCCAGATATGGTTGCCGATAGGCATTTCAAATATAGGTGCTGATAGGCATTTCAGATGTAGTTTCCGATAGGCATTTCAAAAATTGGTGCCGATAGGCATTTCAGATATAAGTGCTATAGGCATTTCAGATATAGTTGCCGATTGGCATTTTAAAAATAGGTGCCGATAGGCATTTCAGATATAGAAGCCGATAGGTATTTCAAATATAGGTGTCGATAGGCATTTCAGATATGGTTGCCGATAGGCATTTCAAATATAGGTGCTGATAGGCATTTCAGATGTAGTTTCCGATAGGCATTTCAAAATAGGTGCCGATAGGCAATTCAGATATAGGTGCCGATAGGCATTTCAGATATAGTTGCAGATTGGCATTTTAAAAATAGGTGCCGATAGGCATTTTAGATGTAGTTTCCGGTAGGCATTTCAAAAATAGGTGCCGATAGGAATTTTTAGATATAGGTGCCGATAGGCATATCAGATAAAGTTGCCGATAGGCATTTAAAATATAGGTGCCGATAGGCATTTCAAATATAGGTGTCGATAGGCAATTTAGATATAAATGCCGAAAGGCATTTCAGATATAGGTGCCGATAGGCATTTCTGATGTGGTTGCCGATAGGCATTTCAAATATAGGTGCTGATAGGCATTTTAGTGGTAGTTTTCGATAGGCATTTCAAAAATTGGTGCCGATAGGCATTTCAGATATAGGTGCCGATAGGCATTTCAGATATAGTTGATGATTGGCATTATAAAAATAGGTGCCGATAGGCATTTCAGATATAGAAGCCGATAGGTATTCCAAATATAGGTGTCGATAGGCATTTCAGATATGGTTGCCGATAGGCATTTCAAATATTGGTGCTGATAGGCATTTCAGATGTAGTTTCCGATAGTCATTTCAAAAATAGGTGCCGATAGGCATTTCAGATATAGAAGCCGATAGGTATTTTAAATATAAGTGTATAGGCATTTCAGATATGGTTGCCGATAGGCATTTCAAATAGAGGTGCTGATAGGAATTTCAGATGTAGTTTCCGATAGGCATTTAAAAAATAGGTGCCGATAGGCATTTCAGATATTGGTGCCCATAGGCATTTCAGATATAGTTGCCGATTGGCATTTTAAAAATAGGTGTCGATAGGCACTTCAGATATAGAAGCCGATAGGCATTTCAAATATAGGTGCTGATAGGCATTTCAGATGTAGTTTCCGATAGGCATTTAAAAAATAGGTGCCGATAGGCATTTTAGATATAGGTGCCGATAGGCATTTCAGATATAGTTGCCGATTGGCATTTTAAAAATAGGTGCCGATAGGCATTTCAGATATAGAAGCCGATAGGTATTTCAAATATAGGTGCCGATAGGCATTCCAGATATGGTTGCCGATAGGCATTTCAAATATAGTTGCTGATAGGCATTTCAGATGTAGTTTCCGATAGGCATTTTAAAAATAGGTGCCGATAGGCATTTCAGATATAGGTGCCGATAGGCATTTCAGATATAGTTGCCGATTGGCATTTTAAAAATAGGTGCCGATAGGCATTTCAGATATAAAAGCCGATAGGCATTTCAAATATAGGTGCCGATAGGCATTCCAGATATGGTTGCCGATAGGCATTTCAAATATAGGTGCTGATAGGCATTTCAGATGTAGTTTCCGATAGGCATTTCAAAAATAGGTGCCGATAGGCATTTCAGATATAGGTGCCGATAGGCATTTCAGATATAGTTGCCGATTGGCATTTTAAAAATAGGTGCCGATAGGCATTTCAGATATAGGTGCCGATAGGCATTTCAGATATAGTTGCCGATTGGCATTTTAAAAATAGGTGTCGATAGGCATTTCAGATATAGCTGCCGATAGGCATTTCAGATATAGTTGCCGATTAGCATTTTAAAAATAGGTGCCGATAGGCATTTTAGATATAGAAGCCGATAGGCATTTCAAATATAGGTGCCGATAGGCATTCCGGATATGGTTGCCGATAGGCATTTCAAATATAGGTGCTGATAGGCATTTCAGATGTAGTTTCCGATAGGCATTTCAAAAATTGATGCCGATAGGCATTTTAGATATAGGAGCCGATAGGCATTTCAGATATAGTTGCCGATTGGCATTTTAAAAATAGGTGCCGATAGGCATTTCAGATATAGAAGCCGATAGGAATTTCAAATATAGGTGTCGATAGGCATTTCAGATATGGTTGCCGATAGGCATTTCAAATATAGGTGCTGATAGGCATTTCAGATGTAGTTTCCGATAGGCATTTCAAAAATAGGTGCCGATAGGCAATTTAGATAGAGGTGCCGATAGGCATTTCAGATATAGTTGCAGAATGGCATTTTAAGAATAGGTGCCGATAGGCATTTTAGATGTAGTTTCCGAAAGGCATTTCAAAAATAGGTAGCGATAGGCATTTTTAGATATAGGTGCCGATATGCATATCAGATAGAGTTGCCGATAGGCATTTAAAATATAGGTGCCGATAGGCATTTCAAATATAGGTGTCGATAGGCAATTCAGATATAAATGCCGAAAGGCATTTCAGATATAGGTGCCGATAGGCATTTCTGATGTAGTTGCCGATAGGCATTTCAAATATAGGTGCTGATAGGCATTTTAGATGTAGTTTTTGATAGGCATTTCAAAAATAGGTGCCGATAGGCATTTCAGATATAGGTGCCGATAGGCATTACAGATATAGTTGCCGATTGGCATTTTAAAAATAGGTGCCGATAGGCATTTCAGATATAGAAGCCGATAGGCAGTTCAAATATAGGTGCCGATAGGCATTCCAGATATGGTTGCCGATAGGCATTTCAAATATAGATGCCGATAAGCATTCTAGATATGGTTGCCGATAGGCATTTCAAATATAGGTGCTGATAGGCATTTCAGATGTAGTTTCCGATAGGCATTTCAAAAATTGGTGCTGATAGGCATTTCAGATATAGGTGCCGATGGGCATTTCAGATATAGTTACCGATTGGCATTTTAAAAATAGGTGCCGATAGGCATTTTTAGATATAGGTGCCGATTGGCATATCAGATAAAGTTGCCGATAGGCATTTAAAATAAAGGTGCCGATAGGCATTTCAAATATAGGTGTCGATAGGCAATTCAGATATAAATGCCGAAAGGCACTTCAGATATAGGTGCCGATTAGCATTTCTGATGTGGTTGCCAATAGGCATTTAAAATATAGGTGCTGATAGGCATTTTAGATGTAGTTTTCGATAGGCATTTCAAAAATAGGTACCGATAGGCATTTCAGATATAGGTGCCAATAGGCACTTCAGATATAGTTTCCGATTGGCATTTTAAAAATAGGTGCCGATAGGCATTTCAGATATAGAAGCCGATAGGCAATTCAAATATAGGTGCCGATAGGCATTCCAGATATGGTTGCCGATAAGCATTTCAAATATAGGTGCTGATAGGCATTTCAGATGTAGTTTCCGATAGGCATTTCAAAAATAGGTGCCGATAGGCATATCAGATATAGGTGCCGATAGGCAATTCAGATATAGTTGCCGATTGGCATTTTAAAAATAGGTGCCGATAGGCATTTCAGATATAGAAGCCGATAGGCATTTCAAATATAGGTGCCGATAGGCATCCCAGATATGGTTGCCGATAGGCATTTCAAATATAGGTGCTGATAGGCATTTTAGATGTAGTTTCCGATAGGCATTTCAAAAATTGGTGCCGATAGGCATTTCAGATATAGGTGCCGATAGGCATTTCAAATATAGTTGCCGATTGGCATTTTAAAAATAGGTGCCGATAGGCATTTCAGATATAGAAGCCGATAGGCATTTCAAATATAGGTGCCGATAGGCATTCCAGATATGGTTGCCGATATACATTTTGAATATTGGTGCTGATAGGCATTTCAGATGTAGTTTCCGATAGGCATTTCAAAAATAGGTACCGATAGGCATTACAGATATAGGTGCCGATAGGCATTTCAGATATAGTTGCCAATTGGCATTTTAAACATAGGTGTCGATAGGCATTTCAGATATAGAAGCCGATAGGCATTTCAAATATAGGTGCCGATAGGCATTCCAGATATGGTTGCCGATAGGCATTTCAAATATAGGTGCTGATAGGCATTTCAGATGTAGTTTCCGATAGGCATTTCAAAAATAGGTGCCGATAGGCATTTCAGATATAGGTGCCGATAGGCATTTCAGATATAGTTGCCAAAAGGCATTTTAAAAATAAGTGACGATAGGCATTTCAGATATAGAAGCCGATAGGCATTTCAAATATAGGTGCCGATAGGCATTCAAGATATGGTTGCCGATAGGCATTTCAAATATAAGTGCTGATAGGCATTTTAGATGTAGTTTCCGATAGGCATTTCAAAAATAGGTACCGATAGGCATTTCAGATATAAGTGCCGATAGGCATTTCAGATATAAGTGCCGATAGGCATTTCAGATATATTTGCCAATTGGCATTTTAAAAATAAGTGTCGATAGGCATTTCAGATATAGAAGCCGATAGGCATTTCAAATATAGGTGCCGATAGGCATTCCAGATATGGTTGCCGATAGGCATTTCAAATATAGGTGCTGATAGGCATTTCAGATGTAGTTTCCGATAGGCATTTCCAAAATTGGTGCCGATAGGCATTTCAGATATAGAGGTCGATAGGCATTTCAGATATAGTTGCCGATTGGCATTTTAAAAATAGGTGCCGATAGGCATTTCAGATATAGAAACCGATAGGTATTTCAAATATAGGTGTCGATAGGCATATCAGATATGTTTGCCGATAGGCATTTCAAATATAGGTGCTGATAGGCATTTCAGATGTAGTTTCCGATAGGCATTTCAAAAATAGGTGCCGATAGGCATTTCAGATATAGGTGCCGATAGGCATTTCAGATATAGTTGCCGATTATCATTTTAAAAATAGGTGCCGATAGGCATTTTAGATGTAGTTTCCGATAGGCATTTCAAAAATAGGTGCCGGTAGGCATTTCGGATATAGGTGCCGATAGGCATATCAGATATAGTTGCCGATAGGCATTTAAAATATAGGTGCCGATAGGCATTTCAAATATAGGTGTCGATAGGCATTTCAGATATAAATGCCGAAAGGCATTTCAGATATAGGTGCCGATAGGCATTTTTGATGTGGTTGCCGATAGGCATTTCAAATATAGGTGCTGATAGGCACTTCAGATGTAGTTTTCGATAGGCATTTCAAAAATAGGTGCCGATAGGCATTTCAGATATAGAAGCCGATAGGTATTTCAAATATAGGTGCTGATAGGCATTTCAAATGTAGTTTCCGATAGGCATTTCAAAAATTGATGCCGATAGGCATTTCAGATATAGGAGCCGATAGGCATTTCAGATATAGAAGCCGATAGACATTTCAAATATAGGTGCCGATAGGCATTCCAGATATGGTTGCCGATAGGCATTTCAAATATAGGTGCTGATAGGCATTTCAGATGTAGTTTCCGATAGGCATTTCAAAAATAGGTGCCGATAGGCATTTCAGATATAGGTGCCGATAGGCATTTCAGATAAAGTTGCCGATTGGCATTTTAAAAATAGGTGCCGATAGGCATTTCAGATACAGAAGCCGATAGGCATTTCAAATATAGGTGCCGATAGGCATTCAAGATATGGTTGCCGATAGGCATTTCAAATATAAGTGCTGATAGGAATTTCAGATGTAGTTTCCGATAGGCATTTCAAAAATTGGTGCCGATGGGCATTTCAGATATAGGTGCCGATAGGCATTTCAGATATAGTTGCCGATTGGCATTTTAAAAATAGGTGCCGATAGGCATTTCAGATATAGAAGCCGATAGGTATTTCAAATATAGGGGTCGATAGGCATTTCAGATATGGTAGCCGATAGGCATTTCAAATATAGGTGCTGATAGGCATTTCAGATGTAGTTTCCGATAGGCATTTCAAAAATAGGTGCCGATAGGCATTTTAGATATAGCTACCGATAGGCATTTCAGATATAGTTGCCGATTGGCATTTTAAAAATAGGTGTCGATAAGCATTTCAGATATAGAAGTCGATAGGCATTTCAAATATAGGTGCCGATAGGCATTCCAGATATGGTTGCCGATAGGCATTTCAAATATAGGTGCTGATAGGCATACCAGATGTAGTTTCCGATAGGCATTTCAAAAATTGGTGCCGATAGGCGTTTCAGATATAGGTGCCGATAGGCATTTCAGATATAGTTACCGATTGGCGTTTTAAAAATAGGTGCCGATAGGCATTTCAGATATAGAAGCCGATAGGTATTTCAAATATAGGTGTGAGAAGGCATTTCAGATATGGTTGCCGATAGGCATTTAAAATATAGGTGCTGATAGGCATTTCAGATGTAGTTTCCGATAGGCATTTCAAAAATAGGTGCCCATAGGCATTTCAGATATAGGTGACGACAGGTATTCCAGATATGGTTGCCGATAGGCATTTCAAATATAGGTGCTGATAGGCATTTCAGATATAGTTGCCGATTGGCATTTTAAAAATAGGTGCCGATAGGCATTTCAGATATAGTTGCCGATTGGCAATTTAAAAATAGGTGCCGATAGGCATTTCAGATATAGAAGCCGATAGGCATTTCAAATATAGGTGCCGATAGGCATTCCAGATATGTTTGCCGATAGGCATTTCAAATATAAGTGCTGATAGGAATTTCAGATGTAGTTTCCGATAGGCATTTCAAAAATAGGTACCGATAGGCATTTCAGATATAGGTGCCGATAGGCATTTCAGATATAGTTGCCAATTGGCATTTTAAACATAGGTGTCGATAGGCATTTCAGATATAGAAGCCGATAGGCATTTCAAATATAGGTGCCGATATGCATTCCAGATATGGTTGCCGATAGGCATTTCAAATATAGGTGCTGATAGGCATTTCAGATGTAGTTTCCGATAGGCATTTCAAAAATTGGTGCCGATAGGCATTTCAGATATAGGTGTCGATAGGCATTTCAGATATAGTTGCCGATTGGCATTTTAAAAATAGGTGCCGATAGGCATTTCAGATATAGAAGCCGATATGCATTCCAGATATGGTTGCCGATAGGCATTTCAAATATAGGTGCTGATAGGCGTTTCAGATGTAGTTTCCGATAGGCATTTCAAAAATTGGTGCCGATAGGCATTTCAGATATAGGTGTCGATAGGCATTTCAGATATAGAAGCCGATAGGCATTTCAAATATAGGTGCCGATATGCATTCCAGATATGGTTGCCGATAGGCATTTCAAATATAGGTGCTGATAGGCATTTCAGATGTAGTTTCCGATAGGCATTTCAAAAATAGGTGCCGATAGGCATTTCAGATATAGGTGCCGATAGGCATTTCAGATAAAGTTGCCGATTGGCATTTTAAAAATAGGTGCCGATAGGCATTTCAGATATAGAAGCCGATAGGCATTTCAAATATAGGTGCCGATAGGCATTCAAGATATGGTTGCCGATAGGCATTTCAAATATAGGTGCTGATAGGCATTTCAGATGTAGTTTCCGATAGGCATTTCAAAAATTGGTGCCGATGGGCATTTCAGATATAGGTGCCGATAGGCATTTCAGATATAGTTGCCGATTGGCATTTTAAAAATAGGTGCCGATAGGCATTTCAGATATAGAAGCCGATAGGTATTTCAAATATAGGGGTCGATAGGCATTTCAGATATGGTAGCCGATAGGCATTTCAAATATAGGTGCTGATAGGCATTTCAGATGTAGTTTCCGATAGGCATTTCAAAAATAGGTGCCGATAGGCATTTTAGATATAGCTACCGATAGGCATTTCAGATATAGTTGCCGATTGGCATTTTAAAAATAGGTGTCGATAAGCATTTCAGATATAGAAGTCGATAGGCATTTCAAATATAGGTGCCGATAGGCATTCCAGATATGGTTGCCGATAGGCATTTCAAATATAGGTGCTGATAGGCATACCAGATGTAGTTTCCGATAGGCATTTCAAAAATTGGTGCCGATAGGCGTTTCAGATATAGGTGCCGATAGGCATTTCAGATATAGTTACCGATTGGCGTTTTAAAAATAGGTGCCGATAGGCATTTCAGATATAGAAGCCGATAGGTATTTCAAATATAGGTGTGAGAAGGCATTTCAGATATGGTTGCCGATAGGCATTTAAAATATAGGTGCTGATAGGCATTTCAGATGTAGTTTCCGATAGGCATTTCAAAAATAGGTGCCCATAGGCATTTCAGATATAGGTGACGACAGGTATTCCAGATATGGTTGCCGATAGGCATTTCAAATATAGGTGCTGATAGGCATTTCAGATATAGTTGCCGATTGGCATTTTAAAAATAGGTGCCGATAGGCATTTCAGATATAGTTGCCGATTGGCAATTTAAAAATAGGTGCCGATAGGCATTTCAGATATAGAAGCCGATAGGCATTTCAAATATAGGTGCCGATAGGCATTCCAGATATGTTTGCCGATAGGCATTTCAAATATAAGTGCTGATAGGAATTTCAGATGTAGTTTCCGATAGGCATTTCAAAAATAGGTACCGATAGGCATTTCAGATATAGGTGCCGATAGGCATTTCAGATATAGTTGCCAATTGGCATTTTAAACATAGGTGTCGATAGGCATTTCAGATATAGAAGCCGATAGGCATTTCAAATATAGGTGCCGATATGCATTCCCGATATGGTTGCCGATAGGCATTTCAAATATAGGTGCTGATAGGCATTTCAGATGTAGTTTCCGATAGGCATTTCAAAAATTGGTGCCGATAGGCATTTCAGATATAGGTGTCGATAGGCATTTCAGATATAGTTGCCGATTGGCATTTTAAAAATAGGTGCCGATAGGCATGTCAGATATAGAAGCCGATAGGCATTTCAAATATAGGTGCCGATATGCATTCCAGATATGGTTGCCGATAGGCATTTCAAATATAGGTGCTGATAGGCGTTTCAGATGTAGTTTCCGATAGGCATTTCAAAAATTGGTGCCGATAGGCATTTCAGATATAGGTGTCGATAGGCATTTCAGATATAGAAGCCGATAGGCATTTCAAATATAGGTGCCGATATGCATTCCAGATATGGTTGCCGATAGGCATTTCAAATATAGGTGCTGATAGGCATTTCAGATGTAGTTTCCGATAGGCATTTCAAAAATAGGTGCCGATAGGCATTTCAGATATAGGTGCCGATAGGCATTTCAGATATAGTTGCCAAAAGGCATTTTAAAAATAAGTGTCGATAGGCATTTCAGATATAGAAGCCGATAGGCATTTCAGATATAGAAGCCGATAGGCATTTCAAATATAGGTGCCGATAGGCATTCCAGATATGGTTGCCGATAGGCATTTCAAATATAGGTGCTGATAGGCATTTTAGATGTAGTTTCCGATAGGCATTTAAAAAATTGATGCCGATAGGCATTTCAGATATAGGTGCCGATATGCATTTCAGATATAGTTGCCGATTGGCATTTTAAAAACAGGTGCCGATAGGCATTTCAGATATAGAAGTCGATAGGCATTTCAAATATAGGAGCAGATAGGCATTTCAGATGTATTTTCCGAAAGGCATTTCAAAAATAGGTGCCGATAGGCATTTTAGATATAGGTGTCGATAGGCATTTCAGATATAGTTGCCGATTGGCATTTTAAAAATAGGTGCCGATAGGCATTTCAGATATAGAAACCGATAGGTATTTCAAATATAGGTGTCGATATGCATTTCAGATATGAGTAGTTAGAATACGAGAGAGCAGTGTCCCTCCGGCCCTCCAGTTGAAGCCCAACCCAGTTTGGAGTGGGGATAGAACTTGCTATGAAAACTTGTTCGCATGCACATGTTGAAATATGGTAGTCGTTACGTCTGCGACGTCTGATTGGTCTTAGTCCTCCACTTTTCGCGTAAAGGTACGCCTATAAGCCGCCGCAACCGACTTCACTGGTTGTTGATTTTTTTTTCCATAAAAATATGGCCGCTTTGAAAACGTGACGTAAGAAAGGTTCGAGCCACCCGCCGCCGCCGCGCGCACTCACAACACACGCAGAGAGAGATACACACACACACACACACAAACACACACACACAGCAATTAACGTTTCGCACACGTTGACTGACTGCTGACGCTGGCCTGAAGTACCTTACAATGTTGACACCTACGCGATGCAGCATGTATACGGAATGTTTTATAATAACGTGGTCCTTTTTTTCCGACACCGAATATATACTCCCAGAGACACATATACAGACACACCAAAGAGACATCAAAGAGACACCAAAGAGACACCAAAGAGACACCAAAGAGACACCAAAGAGACACCAAAGAGACACCAAAGAGACACCAAAGAGACACCAAAGAGACACCAAAGAGACACCAAAGAGACACCAAAGAGACACCAAAGAGACACCAAAGAGACACCAACGAGACACCAAAGAGACACCAAAGAGACACCAAAGAGACACCAAAGAGACACCAAAGAGACACCAAAGAGACACCAAAGAGACACCAAAGAGACACCAAAGAGACACCAAAGAGACACCAAAGAGACACCAAAGAGACACCAAAAAGACACCAAAAACACACACACGTATGCGAGACACATACTTGTAGTATATAATATCTTTTTTGCACAATTTTCATGCCGAAACATTCTTTTTCTACGTATTTTGGTCAAAAATTTACATGGCCGCGTTAGAAGATGGGGGGTTACATTGGTAATCATATTACTTATGGGGTAATTCCGGGATAGATGGCTATAATTATTATGGAAAAAAATGACGTTGACGGCATGAGTTTTGGTCGTCATTATTTTGAAAATGAAAACATTGAAGATATTTTTAAAAAAGTATTTTATTGAATCATAATTAATAATATACATAAGTATTGTCTTACATAAAAAGTTGTCTTTTCATAAATATAGACATAATGTTGTTTTATGTGATAAATTGGGTCTCTCTCTCTTCTAATAATTCGATGTGCAATTGGTACACGCTTTCACCACCATTGCAGTCATGTTCTCTCGTAAACTGTGCACGTTCCACGTCAGCAGCCGGAGCAGATAAGTGGTAGATTGATCGACTTGTTTGCGATAATCTTTGAGCGTTTCATTGACTCGCTCCATCGCATCGAGTACATAGTTGACGTTTTCATTTTGAAACTTATGAACGAGGCGAGTGTAAGTACTGTGGACTTTATCGAGCCGCCCGCACTTGTCGTTTAAATATATAAGACTTGCTACGACTGTTGTTTCGATTACTACATAGCAAACGAGATAGCAACAAAAGGTGAGCGCGAAAGTTTTTAATGTTCGCTCGACGACGTCCATTTCAACACTGCACTTTTCACAACACACATACCTATTAAATAGTTTCTGAAAATATAATAGATCCCCAAGGTAGTTTTTTTTAATAAAAAGACATGTAAAATACGTTTTAAATATATTTATTGTAAAAAAAAATACATTATTAATAATATTAATAATATTGCCTAAATCTAATTTACTCCATCGGTGCTAAACATTTCAGCATCTACACAATCATACGTGTTATCGTAACCTTCATCATCATCGTCGTCGTCGTCGTCTGAAATTATGACTATATCCTCATCAGTTTCAAATATAATTTTAATTTTTAAATCTTCAAATATAAGTGTTTCTTTTTGCGACTTTAAATCCGTACAATCGATATAGTTGGAGGATAACAGCTCGTTTGTGTGTTTATCCCTTATTATTACTGTAATACCAGCTTCACACATTTTGTATTATAATACACCAAAATAGATAGAGAGAGGGAGAGAGATAGCTCTGTGTTCTAGTCGACGGACGATGATGAATTGACAATTTTTAGCACCGGACTGAGAATATGAGAGACTGCTTCTATTCTTCTTTTAAATCGATCGCGATCTCTAGCAATCTGTTCCCATATCCCCACCCGTGCTTTGCGATATGCAAAATTCCAACAAACCATATAATTAATCTCTACCTTATCGTTAAAATGCACATTTTTTATTTTTTTAATCATAGCAACCATTAAAGTCAATTGCAATTTTTTCACTACAAATTAGTGGGATTTCGTAGAAGAGTCTTTCGTAATTAATAGTATGTAAAATATCGTTAGGTATAAAGAAATCGCTGTCGCTTAAGCGTAAACAATTTAAAGTCTTGCACTTATCTAAATACGTATTATAATATAATTTCACTGTATTTGAATAGTATACGTATGAACACAATAAACTATAGACAATGTCCTTCAAGTCCAACAGACTTTCCCACTCGTCTTGTGATAATATCAGCGATGTATGAGAAGTTGATCTTTTAAATTTTAAATGCTTTATTTTCTTTAAATAAACTTCTCTTATTTCGACGTCTCCGCCAATCACTGAATAGAATCGTCTGTGACTGTCCTCGTTAAAGTACTTGTTTATATGATTACACAACAACATTAGAGCGCACCAGTCGATCTGTTCCATAAAAATGCTAGTAGTTTTCACGTCTCTCAATTCGAGCATCGCGTGAAAATTTTGCGGTAGCCAACCGACGTTTACGTATTTACTTCGCTTTGCGTCGATAAAGAATACATTTTGCAGCAAGAGTTTTGTTTCAGAGGTCAACGCTGCACTTGCTGCTGCAGTTGTCAATGAAGTTGTAGTAACATTTTCGGTTTCGATGTCTTCTTCTTCTTCTTGACGCACCAACGGAAACTCTACAATGTCTTCACCTCTCTCCTCATCCTGCCGCTGCTGTCGGTGCTCCTCATCCACCAACTTTTGCATGTTGTTGTAATCGATATTCACATCACACGGCTCTGCGGTATCAGAGTTGTAAAACCGGAATATATTCAATGTATTAGTCATGTTGTCTCGCAACAAAGTCTTGCATTACACTGAATATTTCTTGCTTTTCTTGTGAATTGATTTTTATTATGTTTTTTTTTCCAACAGCTGCAGTGTAAAATTATCTCATCTCTCCCCCACTCTCTCTCTACACGCTACGACCCCTTCTTAGGCCTCTTATAAGATCCATTTCGACCTTATCTGCAACCGTACAAATTGATGTCGTTCCGTTCTCAATTTTTAATAAAAGTGAATCATCATCATCAACAATTGTTAAACTCTGTTTCAGTTTATGCGTAAGATTGTAGATGTCGTTTTGAAAGTATATATCGGCATTCAACAGTTTCAATCGCTTCAAATAGTCATATGTTTTTTCGTAGAGCTGCTCCAACATTTTTTTATCATTGACCACGAGCGAAAAGAACTTTGTATGATAAGTATGTTTAATAATCGCTTTAAAAACTATACGTCCATCGTCTAAAACAAATCGCACGTGGCGCAGATCCATTTTTAAAAATCTTATACCCTCATTCCAGGGGATGGGTGTTTGTTGCACTATATTGTTTTCATCGAAGCCAAATCCCCATTTTTCTAATTTTTGTTTCTTATCTGCAGAGAGACTTGAAAAACGTCTGCTGTGATTGAACAACTCTACGCCGATAATTTCTTCTAGAGTGGTAGCCGATGATTTGTCAGGCACAAAGCCAATACTCCAAAGATTATCATCACTATAACTACCACCACATTCGTCACTACTTACACTCTGCATGTTTTTTCCTTAAAGACTGAATAATTTAAAAATAACTTTGTCTTATATACATTATTCGAATCTCCCCTCCCCCCACCATAATGTTTGCACAGCAACCGCCTTTGTTTTATTCATTTAGATATTTTTGCAGCTTGAGTACATTTATGCATGCGCAATTGTTTATGAATTTCATATTTTCATGCAGATTACACTCGATTTTGTCATCAATTGATGACAGTGACAGCGGCAAAACTTTCAACGAGGGACAACAGTTTGAATCTAAGTCTACATAAAGTAAATCAGGTCCGTTCTTTTTTAGAAATCTTTGTTTTTCGAGTCCTTTAACTAAAATTAGAGGTGAACCTTTAAAAATGTTTGTCAGTTGTTTATTTAGTTCACGATATTCAATGTTGCCATAGTTCCAGTCGAGACCGTTTATTCTACTTTTATTGTAAGCATTCTGTTTTCTATACTTTTCATCGAGCCAGCGTTTCTCGTACGGCGGCTCAAACACTACTTGTTTTATATTGTCACTCGACAAATTGCAAAACGCCAATTCCTTTGCAAAATATTCATGCTCGTTACCGACAACGAATTGAATATCGCATATTCCAATTTTATGTGTCATAATCCCCTTTTTACACAATTTTTGTGACGGTATTTTGCAGGGGATGGTAGGTGAATAGTTTATCGTGTATAATCAGACAGAAGGCTGTCGTGCTCGCATGGAAATTTTCATGAGATTCAATCATCAACTTGATATCTACAACGCCCTTTTTGATAGCTTCCGGTTGTCGTGAGCAATCGAACACAATGAGCGGCGATATGGTTTTGAAGTCGTTTTTATTGAAAAGAGGTGCGTTTTTAGTTCCATTAAAATAGGTCTCCTGACCCTTCAGATACTTGTCGTAGACGATGTTGAAATCGTTTTTATCAAAATTCATCGTGAGCGGCTCGTAGGGATACGATTCGGAATTTAAAAAGAGTTTTGCCGACCGCAGTTTACAGTGATCGAAGACGCTGCTATCTTTCAGTTGAGTGCCGTCGCGTTTCGTCTGAAAACCTACGATGATCAAACGCGGCGTTTCGACTTGATTGGTAGTCGTCACGGTCCATACGTGTTTTGTGGAAAACGGCAGCGCAGGAAATTCATACAGATCCCACGCTCTAAACACAATGTTTTTATCTTTGTTCGCCGTCTTCAACAGTTTAATTTTCATTTCATTAGACGGTATGACATAGGGTACGTTCCATTTGATGGACGTTAATTCTATTTTACCCGTTTTCTGAGTTGTTCCGGCGTCTGCTTGTTTTGTTAAAATTGCCGAATGATCGTCTCTTTTACGTATCAATATCAGTTCTTGTTTACCGTTCACCATCACCCGCTTGTGATCGTGTGCAAAACCCAAAATGTATTTCAAAGGTATGCTGACGCTAAAATTCCCTTCCGAATCCAACAGGTTGGCATTGTTTGTAGTCAAATCCCAACCGCAGTTTGAAAGCGCTCTTACTTCGTCGGGACTGTGCAACACATAACCGACCATGGTGGACGATATGCCTACATTTTTAGTCGAGTCGAGTTGCATACCCCACAATTCATAGCGAATCTCCTCAAACAGATGCGCTATTCCGTTGTTAACGATGCTCGAAGTTGTAGCAGCTGTGTCGTCCTCGTAAGTCAATTTACCGCGCACTTCGAGCGTGCTGTCGTGAGGAAACGTGACGGCATCCTGATTTTGAATGGCTATGCGAATTTCATCGTTTTTTTTCAACTGATTGATGTTGTAGGGTTCTTGCGAATGTATGCGAATCGATTCTATACTTTCGTCTAGAACGATCGGAAAGTCAACGGCTAGAATATCTTGCATTTTTCCTCCCCTTTCTATTTTAATGCAAGTCCAATTGATCTTAGAAAATTTAAATTCTCACTACTGATTTTATTTTGCTTCTTCCCTTTATGACCAGAACCTTTTAATTTTATCTTTCTACTTTTCTTTTCAGATGTTGTTGTTGTTGTTGTTGTTGTTGCTGCTGCTACTGACTCATCGGTGGACAACGCTCGACTGATTCCGGTTGACGTTTGCAAACACTCTAAACGTTTGAGATGCAATCGCACAGTAACGGACTCGCCGTTGAAATCCACTAAACGATCGTCTTGATCGACAATAGTTATGCTAATGTAGTCTATAACTCGACGATTGATGGGCAAATAAATAACATTGCTCGGTGTTATCGATATTTATAGCCCGGTTCCTCTTGCGGATAGAACTGAAAGAGAGTATGTTCGGGCTGTCCGTTTAAATAGGAACCGCTGACAATATTACACTTTACTCTGATTGCGTTAATTTTTGTAATGTGAGCCGTAAAATCCGATTTGTGTACGGTGTTTGCTTCTAGCATATTGCGCTTCTTGCTGAAACCTAGCAGAGATCCCACGCTACCTTCGGCGCCAGTATCTATAATCACATCGCTCTTTATTTCCGTTTTCAACGTGTTGTTGTTTGCCATAATTCGAATGTTTCTATTCTCCTTTTTCAACTCATCGAGTAGGTAGTCGTTGATGTTTGTGATTTCGTACGCTCCCTTAGGTATCTCGATTGTTTTCCTATTGTTGTCGAGTATCGGAAAGTCGGGGTCATAGTAGAAAAACTTAATGTTGGTTTCGTCGATGTTTGGAATCGAGTGCCACGACTCAAATTCAATCAGTCCCAGTTGATATTCTTCATTCTCATCGAGCACGATCGACGGATAAAACGGACTGTTCAACACCGACTCGTTTCCGCTCAGGGTGAATGTGAACGACATTGTCCTTCTCTCTCTCTCTAATTGTTCAATAGGAAAGACAAACAGTGATGTCCGCACAAAACTGAATTGAATTTTTGTCTTCTCTCGTAGTTATATACTATGCTGCAACCTTTCAAATAATCCACCAACTCTCTCGGCGGCTGCAAGTTGCCGAAACTGTCAAAGTACTTTACGTTTTTGTTGACTTTTTTGTACGCGACCCAATGCGTTCCGGGACCGTCTCTATCGTCCAGATTTACTACAACGCTCTCGTTCTTTTTAGGTTTTTTTGGCAGCGCGTTTCTCATGTACACGCCTCTGAAAAATTTGACATTTAACATATTCGCGTATCGTTCAATCTCAGCATCGGTGAGCGCGTGTTTCGGCAATATTTTTAAAAGTTTTTTGAAGCCGTGCGAAAGGGTCTTAAAAAGAGACCATAGCCTCGCCGATAGGGTTTCAAGTAGAGTCCGCTTCCTTTTTTACTGATGGCTATGGCTTCCATTGTTTCGTTGTGACGATTCGCTTCAGCAAGTTTATCTCTGGCCTCCTTAGCATCTATGACGGTTTTGGCAACGCTCGCAGCTCCTCCGGTCAGAGCTCCCAATGCCGACAGACCGGCGAATAGCGGAATTAGCGGTAAAAATCCTCCCGTTCTAGGTACGGGTATCACTCGAGCGTCTTTCACTGCTGCAGTCGCATATTTGTTTACACCCGTCGAGTTTATCGAATCGAGTTCCAGCTGTGCTTGTTTAATTAGACTGTTCTTTATGGTAGAATTTTTAGTTTTCACACTTCTCCTTCTTCCGGCTTATTTTGCTCGCCTGTTGACGCGTATGCGTTTTGGTGCAACAGCAGCAGCGGATGAAGCTCTCTTTCTTTTCCTACTGCCCATGCCGAGTTAAGTTTTAATTTTCATCGCGTTTGTCGTGAGCCAAGCGGCTGTCTTTTCGCTTAAACTAGCGTCCTTTGCCTTGACGCGACTCCAAGCTGTCTCGAGAAGTTTGCGATCGGCTAAGTGACGTTCTTTTAAATTCTTTGTGTTTGCGTAGGCTACGTCGTGCTCTTTGCAACCTTCGTCCAGCGGATTCACGCCGACGAAGCCTCTGTTCAAACGCTTCTCTAACTTTGTTCCGGGTCCGCAGAAACGATAGCCGGGTATGTGTAATTCGACCGGTAGTTTGTTGATTAAAGTATTGACGAGTCCACGTCCAGTGCGGTTATCACTTGTGGAATGAACGACGACCATCTTTTATACCTAACTGCGCAGCGTCTCCTTTTTATTCTAAAAAAATATTTCTAAGAGAAAAAAAAACGTAAAAGAAACAAAAAAAACAAACTATACCACGTCTTTTTTGAGTATCCACGAGTTGTGAGTGTCGTCAAGGCCCAACCACTTGACGTACAATCTATTGCCTTGTGTTTTCAAGACCTTCTCCACTAAATAGACGCTGTGATCGGGAACTTTTTGTAATTCCTCCTCGTAAAACCCACCCTTGATTGGTACGTTGTTTGCGTCTACCAGCTCGTAAGTGCGCGGATTTGTGGTCAGTTTCACCTTAGACACCGTAAAAATTTCAGTAGTCCAATTGGGCAGGTAGTCTTTGTCAAACACGTGTTTATACTTGCTGATACGTACGTGATCGCCCGCGTGTATTTTCTGTTTTCTCACATCTACTATTTTTAAATTAGAGTAGACAGTTTTCAGTAATTTCTTTTCATTTTTTGCATTCACCTCATTGGGTTTCATTTTTATCGTTCTGTGTCTGGTGTTGTTGTACTCGCTCACAATGTCTGGCAATATCTTGAGCCATTTATAATTTCCCTCGATGCTGAAGCGTTTCCACAGTCGCGCCTTCAACGTTCTTATAAGTCGCTCGACAATGCTGCTCTTTAAATTGCTAAAAGTCGAATAGTGATTGATGGAATATTTTTTCATTAAATTTTGAAAATTCACGTTGTAAAATTCCGTTCCGTTGTCCGTTTGCAGGTGTCGCGGTGGCTTTTTGAGTTTCTTTAAAATTTTCAACATTGCGTCCGCAACTTCCTTCCCGCGCTTGCTTTTCAACGGCACCGTCCACGCATACTTTGAAAATGCATCGATTACGGTTAGAATGTACTTGTAATTCTCATTCACGCCGGCGTACGGAATCATTTCGGCAAGATCGGCCTGATAGAGATCGTAGAGACCCTTGACGAGCACGCGTCTGCGCCGATAGTTTTTTCTCGCCGGTCTGTGCAGCTCGTTGACAATTCTAATTTTTTCCACGGAGACTTGTGTGTGGTTACTTTGCTTTCGGGGACGACGGCCGCGTTTCATTGTAAAATAGCGGATTTAAAAATATTTTTCTGTGTCGTACTTTTGATAGCGGCGATGATAAGGAGGAGGAGGGCGTTTTTACAAAGGGACTCTGCAGTCTCTCTTTAACAACAGATGCTACTTTCAAGTTTGTATTAGTTAATATAGGTTCCAATTTACTAGAGTCATTGACAAAATAAGAAGTATTTATAGTAGACTCTGCTACTGCTTTTTTTTTCATCGCAACGTGTTGAATCCTCACCGAAATATGGAGGTCTCAAATCTGCATACGGAATGTTTATTATTGTGTCGAGATAGCGCGTAACATGTTCAACCGCGGACACGTTTCCTTTTCTCTTCAACTTTTTTGCTTCACTAAAAGAAGCAGACGATTCCACAGCCGGTGGTGGTTTTCTTTTTTTATATAAATATTCAAACAGCGGATTTCTAGTCGTTGTCGTCGTCGTCGGAATCGTTTCATACACAGTTTCCCGATCGCTGAGAAAACTCACAGATTGTTCTTGATCACTAATGTCTGTATCGTCATAATAATAATAATTATTATCATCACCATAATCGTTTTCACTTTTTATATCAGTATTTTGCAATAATGTCATCAGTTTTTTTTCTTCTTCTTGTTGCGCATTATTGTATTGCCTAGTAGAATTTTCTCTGTTTCTTTTGTTCTGTTTTTTTTTCTTTTTTATTGCTGGCAAATTATTGAACGGTGATGAAGCAAACTGTTTTCTCTTGTACAATTCCGCTTCCACCATCTGCTTTCTAAGAATGCTGTAGATCTTTCTAATCGCATTTTCTGCATTTATCAATTTCTTTGTAAGTATTATTTTTTTGTTGCTGTTATAGCTTCTCATTGAGAGCAATTTACTATCGTAACAACGGATATCTCAAGTATATTTCCACGCCTAGCGTCACTCTGTCTTTGATTTTTAACGCTTTTTGTGCCGCACTAGCTAAAAATTTTATGCTATCGCCCGTCTTGATTTTAGTCGACTCGAGCGTCGTGTATAATTTATCATTTATAAATATATTCGTGTCTATAGGTGACGTTCTTATAGATAGAATTTCCATGCCGTCGACCTCCCGACCGAATATATACTCTACGAATCCTTCGGCCAAAGTATAATAATTTTGTTGTGTTAATTTAGCGTCTCGACTGAACAGACGAAGCATTAACTGCCCGCGATATTTTTTCAAAAAATCCTCTGTCAGAAGCGGAAAAGTTTCATTTTGAAAGCGCCACAACACTTTTTGTAAAATTCCGTTCAAAGCACTTACACTAACAGCGTCCTCTGAGTTTTTCGCCGCGCCGATGTTCGTCAATCTTCTGCCAGCGATGTCCAAATTATTATCTACAATTTTAAATCCTACATCGAGAGCGGTAGTGTTAGCAGCAGAAGGAGCGTCGTTTAACTTCCACTGCTGACGACGTCGACTGTGTCTACCAAACTTATCTACGGGCATGTTGAGAGGACACTGACGATCGAGCGGCAAACAACACGCAATTTATTGAATAACGTTTGCCTCTCTCAATTCTTCCAGGATTGAAACTATTTCGTTCCTATGAGACGTGTTGCCGGCCTCCTGAGACGCGTACAGCAATTTGAGTCTGCCGACCAATTCGTTCAAATCGTTCCAGTACACGTACTCTTTTTTCTTGTTTCTGTGCACTTTCAAAAATAGTCCATCTCCGCTTAGCGGTTGTGGCGGTGCTGCTGCTGCTACCGCTTGCGTATTGACATTTTTGTTTGCATACAGCGGCATGATTATGTTTTTGTATTTGTAGCCAACGTTGCTTTTGATCCTACCGTCTGCTTTCAGATGAGCGCGCGTATAGTCTAAAATCTTCTTGTATATTGCTCTATCCTTTTGTGTATACTCTTCGGGGTTTTTCATGAAAATCAGTTCATAAAGTCCCAGAGTGCCGACGATCTTGTAACTATCGATGACAAAATCGTCCGAGTCCTTAAGAAAGGCTATTTCTTTATCTCCAATCATGTATTTTCCATCTATAGATTTAACACCGTAAGTGTAGTCCTTTTCTCTCGCAGGCTTTTCATTTAAATATAGTTCAGAAAGAGTGGTGGCGGTGGTGTTGGGGGTGTTGGTGCGAGTCGTTGGCGTACTAGAAAATAGCGGTTCGTCGATTGTATGCTTCAAAACACTTTTATCATTTGCTTTGCGCGGAGTTTCATCATAATCACTATGCTGCACTTCTCTGTTTGATGTTTTAAATTCTCTCTTAAGATGCCGTTGTTGGTGTTTTTTTTCACCGCCTTCTTCTTCCTCCTCCTCCTCTTTTTTCACTCGATCGATTAGAACTTTTTTTAGCGGTTCAATGAGCGGCTTCAGTTGCGCTTCGACAGCTCTGCTCTGCTCAAAAGCACCCGATTTTATTAGATTATATTTATTTCGCACAGACTTAATGGCTCGTCTCAATCGTCTTCTAACTGAAATTTCATTCCTTTTTTTCCTATTCATAGCTACTAATACTACGGCACTGTGCAGAACACTGAGAGAGAGAGAGAGAGAGACAAGAGCACGAGCACCGTAATAACTGAAAGGGTCGCGTTTCAATTATATTTATACTTGCTGTTTCACTACTATGAATCTATCGAAATTAACTCTATATCTACCGGCGTTCATGTCCGAGTCTTTATCTATTACGAAAAAATAATTGTACTTGCCACCGGCCCAACACTCGACGCAGAGATTTTTAAAATCATGAAAAGACATATCGGTGTTTACAAAGTCGTCGTACGCGTGACGTAAGTTCATATCGTCCTGTTTGAAAAGCACAATAAGATTCGCATTGTCTCTGACCAACTGTTTAGGTATTTTACTGTACGACTGACACAGGTAAAAACTATCAACGCTGGCGTGTCGTCCCATGCTAAAATATTCGCGAATATTGCTTTGGTTTTCACAGGCAACGTCGTCGAAAATAAAAACAGAGTTGGGCTTGGCCTCGCTGGGATGAAGTATAGTTTCACGGTCAGTAAAAGTGTAAAAGCCCATTCCACTAACACCGCTTAAAATATCTGCAAGCAGTTGATACTTGTACTGCTGTAGAGAGATTGAATAAACGTAGACATTTTCAAATTGAGTCCGTTGGTGTCAATGAGCAGGGAAACCATTACATTGGTCTTGCCGCAGTTAGAGGGTCCAACAATAATACACCTGACACTTGTGGGAAGTAAAATTCCATGTTTTTTTATCTTCGATGACTTTTCACTTTTTTCATCTAAATTTAAAATTTCAATTTTTATTGGTTGTTGTACAACTTTCATTTTTTTTCTATTCAACTTTCAAAACAACTGCACCACCACCTTTCAAAGCCGACTGAGGAAAAAGAAAAGGCTTAAGGTACTTTATTACTATCACACAGCCTACATAGCTCAGTTGGAAGATCATTGAACTTTTAATGGAAAGAAACGTCTGCAGGGTTCGAGTCCCTTCAATTTATTCAATTTGAAAATTCAAAGAAAAAACAAGACAGATACACAAACGGGCTGCTATATTTTTTCTACAAAAATTATTATTATGAATTTAACGAGTTCACTAACACACTAGTTAAAGCAAACAAGTTTAATTTATCGGTGTTTGGAGTCAATTGTGGGGTTATTGAAGAAATTAAAACACTACTTTATAAGCTCATGCAACTTGAAACATACAAGTAAAAAGGAAAAAAACTCTATAATTTTCAATTCTGACGATGATGACTAGACTCACACACACACTATTGATAGATTATAGATAGAATGCGTTTTCTGTGTAAATCACCATATGCAGTGACATTATTGTCACGATAAAAATCATCTAAAGGACACACACACATCTACCCACTTATATTATGATAATAATAGTTTTTTACTATAAAAGAAAAAAATAGTAGCAATGGTGGAATCGGTTTAAAGTCGTTTTTTTTTTTTTTAATTTTTTAATTTATAAATTTAAACAGCTAGAAGCGACAGACGTCTCATCGTAAACAAAAACATTTTTTACAAAAATCTCAAATTTTGAAAAATAAAAAAGATATAGGCATTTGTGTAAAAAGACCCGCCCCACCACCATATCGACCCGTTACTCCCACCACATCCTTGAAAACATCCTTTTCTAAAGTGTCCTTAAAAAGTAAATATTCGTTAAAAAAAATTTTTCCCAAAATTATTTTTCCAAATTTTCAAAAATTTTCCGGCCACTATTCTTTACCGTCAAATATTAAACACATATGGTCTCTTGAAGAATTGGTGAAAAACGAAAATTTAGTTCTCGCGCAGAAAGATGTGCGGTTACAATTTTATATATCATGTAATCACTCAATAAGACATAAATATTACTTAAGTAATCAATTATCTATTAATTAAAAAATAAATACAGTCTATCACAAAAACAATTATCTAATAGAGCGTTATTAAAATGTAAAAACCAGATATTTCTAACAAGTACTATGTTTATCTCGTACATAATGGCATTATGATTTGTATGCAGACCTCGTTTTTTTTTAACACATCTAGTCGTAATAAGCCCATTTTCGCAACTAGACATACAATCTATTATTACTTGTGAATTTTAGAAGCAAATTCAGCATTTAAAACAGTTCTATTGTTCACATGTTAAAATTATAATAAGTAACTTATAGATACGTGTTAATGATATGAGCAGTTTTTTAAACACGATTATTCATCGTTTAATTACGACTGCACACCGAGTGCAATAATTGAACGCAAAACTGTTGTCGCTCAGATCTGATGGAAGAAGAGATTAGCTGTATATATGTGGCGTTTCAAATCGGCCCGCCAGATAACGCCAGCAGTTCAAGATGCAAGCAGCCTCATCCCACGCTTCGACTTCTCACCGCACAGCAGCGCTGCTGAGGGCAGTAGCGCGTCACCCGACGAACGCCACTAGGTCGAGATTCACCGATGACGACAGATCAAACAGCTAACAGTTAAAAATGTCGTTTCATGTTATGAGTGCAATATCAGTGTTAAGTGTTGTTTATTAGTTCTTAAATATAATTAATAGAAGTGTTGATTCTACCTAATGCTAGCAAGCCTTTTCTGTTCTCAAATATTATATAAATATATAACGTATTATTTAAAACTATGGAACTGTAGAAACATTGCAAGTTTCTTTGTACTACATTCATTTTTTCATTAAGATAAGAATCACGAGAAGCTGATTTCTTTTTTGAAGACCACCCCAGCCGGTTAGGTGCACGTCTTGGGCCTAGCACCAATTCATATTTTCAAATAATCATTCAATTGACACTTTTAAAGGCTCTCAGACTCGCACCCGGAAACTGAGAGCTTGTAATAGTGTATAAGTAAATCGAGAATCATAAGGTGTGAAATTTAAATAATATTTGACATTGGGTAATAGTGAAATGCCCCCTCCCATTGACTAGTATTCACCTTTTTAAAACGCTTTTTCTTGAAATTTTATTTTGTTCTTCTAACACGACGGCTGTCTCACTTATTTAATTCTATAAACATTCACGTATAGAAGTGTGATGGTTATATGACGTATAATTTATAAATTTATAAAATCATTGCTGACAATATTTTAAACTAATAAGTAAAACGACAGGAACATTTAACGTAAAGTTCAAAAAATGATGCCAAATAGCTTTGAATTAAATGTGAAATGTTGAGAAATTGTGGTTTGGACTGCCCGCCGCATTCGACCCGACGTCAATAGAGATTATGTGTCATAATATAGAAAATACCTTAAGAATATCAGTACCTTCCTGGTTTTTATTAACTTAACGGACCACTGTTCAGAATGCGTTACGTGCCACAATTACCGGTGTATGGCAAAAAAGGCATGACTTGAATGCGTTAAGTACGAAGAGTCTTCGCTGAGAGAAGGGATTTTCTCGTTGTTATTATTGTATCTAAATGCGTCTATTGTATTATAAACACTAAACTCTTTTCTATGGAAACTGTACAGTGAATTAACACACAAGACGTGAAGTCGCGATTTGAAGCAGTCATACCAAACTGGTGTATTATAATACAAAATGTGCGATGTAATAATAAGAGATAAAAACACAAAACAAGCTGTTATCCTCCAACTATATCGAATGTACGGATTTAAAGTCACAAAAAGAAACACTTATATTTGAAGATTTAAAAACTTAAAATTATATTTGAAACTGACGAGGATATAGTCATAGATTTGTAAAATAACCTGTGTTGTTCCTTATAAGAGAATAGCAAATTTCAAACTCCACAATATTTTAATTATGAACAGTTTATTTTGGATAAAACCTTTTATATATTTACTAACGGCCCAGGTCCCATCACTTCATCCGAATGCAAATTTAATATATAGATGTAATAAAACCTTAGCCCGCGATTTGTTATTATTGTTTTTTTTTTGGTGTAATAATATATTTTATGCCTAGTATGGTTTTGTGTCTCTGTAAATTTAATTCTCCTATCTCTCAAAAAAAAAAACAAACTTTAAATAAATTTTTTTTATGTGCGTCGTTCGTTAAATCGATACGTTACACACTCGCTTTATTCGCTCGCTAACTTTGAATAAATCCTATTTTTAGTAGGATAAAACCGGGCTTATAAATCTTCCTCAAAAAATAGCTATCGAAAAAATGTTAAAAACTACATTCAAATCTGATCAATATTACAATGTGCGGATGTTGTCAATAAAAAACTGATATATTTGTTGCTCGGGGGCGAAAAAGGAAAAAAAGCGGTGATCGCAAACAAGACAAAGAACCTTAAATGTTTACTATACAATAATGTAATGTTTTTTTTACTATATAACGGAGCGCGTCTTAAAGATCCGTTCACGTACATATAAACAGGTCAAATCACGTACCGCTCAATGTCAGACGTTCCATAACATTCTTTGCATATTAATTAATAAGCAGGAGTCAATCCGTTAAAATGCTCTATAGCTGATACGCACATATTTGTCTCTATTCAAAGCTTTACGAGTATATGCACGTATCATTAAAGACTGTATTGTATAATTTTGTTGATAAATCTTAATTCATAGCAATTACTAGAGCGAAAAATTCAATAATTAAATGTATTTATATTTTTTAAAATTAAAACTCATAATTAATGCAAAGTGTTAGAATATAAAAAAGATAATCTTTTGTTTTATATTATCGTGTATTTTATAAATGCTAAATGTTTTAGACGCTTGAATAAAAAACCCACATCGTTAGGTACGAAATGTGATATTCGACTTACCACCACGTAATATAAGATTATTACAAATTTGCTGAAATATTTATTTGTTTGAATAATTCTTAATGTTAAAAACCTGTTTTTGTTGTGTGTAGATATACTGCTGCATACATTACCATTTCCGCGCATATCCTCAACGTATTGACCTAACATACCCACTGTTTTATAATAACGTGTTGTTTAAATATTTTTCATTCTTTTGTATTAAAATAGTTTATAAAATTACATATTTAAAATAATTTGTATACTTGTAACGTGTATGTATATGACCATACCATTTAAACAACACGTTATTATAAAACATTCCGTATACATGCTGCATCGCGTAGTTGTCAAGATTGTAAGTACTTCAGGCCAGCGTCAACAGTCAGTCGTCAACGTGTGCGAAACGCTAATGATCTCTCTCCAGAGTCGGACTATATAAACGGAAATGTTTTTTTTTCTCGTTCAAGGAAAATGAAGTGTGTTTGTGCATGTCTGCTGTGTGTGTGTGTGTGTGTGTGTATCTCTCTCTGCGTGTGTTGTGAGTGTATATTCAATGTCAAAAATGGACGTCGTCTTTTCTTTCTTTTTGCGTTTACATTTTGTTGTTTCAACCACACAATGGTGGGAGGGCGGAACCTTTCTTACGTCACGTTTTCAAAGCGGCCATATTTTTATGGAAAAAAAATCAACAACCAATGAAGTCGGTTGCGGCGGCTTATAGGCGTACCTTTACGCGAAAAGTGGAGGACTAAGACCAATCAGACGTCGCAGACGTAACGACTACCATATTTCAACATGTGCATGCGAACAAGTTTTCATAGCAAGTTCTATCCCCACTCCAAACTGGGTTGGGCTTCAACTGGAGGGCCGGAGGGACACTGCTCTCTCGTATTCTAACTACTGATATGGTTGCCGATAGGCATTTCAAATATAGGTGCTGATAGGCATTTCAGATGTAGTTTCCGATAGGCATTTCAAAAATAGGTGCCGATAGGCATTTCAGATATAGGTGCCGATAGGCATTTCAGATATAGTTGCCGATTATCATTTTAAAAATAGGTGCCGATAGGCATTTTAGATGTAGTTTCCGATAGGCATTTCAAAAATAAGTGCCGGTAGGCATTTCGGATATAGAAGCCGATAGGCATATCAGATATAGTTGCCGATAGGCATTTAAAATATAGGTGCCGATAGGCATTTTAAATATAGGTGTCGATAGGCATTTCAGATATAAATGCCGAAAGGCATTTCAGATATAAGTGCCGATAGGCATTTTTGATGTGGTTGCCGATAGGCATTTCAAATATAGGTGCTGATAGGCATTTCAGATCTAGTTTTCGATAGGCATTTCAAAAATAGGTGCCGATAGGCATTTCAGATATAGGTGCCGATAGGCACTTCAGATATAGTTGCCGATTGGCATTTTAAAAATAGGTGCCGATAGGCATTTCAGATATAGAAGCCGATAGGCATTTCAAATATAGGTGCCGATAGGCATTCCAGATATGTTTGCCGATAGGCATTTCAAATATAGGTGCTGATAGGCATTTCAGATGTAGTTTCCGATAGGCATTTCAAAAATAGGTGCCGATAGGCATTTCAGATATAGTTGCCGATTGGCATTTGAAAAATAGGTGCCGATAGGCATTTCAGATATAGAAGCCGATAGGCATTTCAAATATAGGTGCCGATAGGCATTTCGGATATGGTTGCCGATAGGCATTTCAAATATAGGTGCTGATAGGCATTCCAGATGTAGTTTCCGATAGGCATTTCAAAAATTGCTGCCGATAGGCATTTCCGATATAGGTGCCGATAGGCATTTCAGATATAGTTGCCGATTGGCATTTTAAAAATAGGTGCCGATAGGCATTTCAGATATAGAAGCCGATAGGCATTTCAAAGATAGGTGCCGATAGGCATTCCAGATATGGTTGCCGATAAGCATTTCAAATATAGGTGCTGATAGGTATTTCAGATGTAGTTTCCGATAGGCATTTCAAAAATTGGTGCCGATAGGCATTTCAGATATAGGAGCCGATAGGCATTTCAGATATAGTTGCCGATTGGCAATTTAAAAATAGGTGCCGATAGGCATTTCAGATATAGAAGCCGATAGGCATTTCAAATATAGGTGCCGATAGGCATTCCAGATATGGTTGCCGATAGGCATTTCAAATATAGGTGCTGATAGGCATTTCAGATGTAGTTTCCGATAGGCATTTCAAAAATAGGTGCCGATAGGCATTTCAGATATAGGTGCCGATAGGCATTTCAGATATAGTTGCCGATTGGCATTTTAAAAATAGGTGCCGATAGGCATTTCAGATATAGAAGCCGATAGGCATGTCAAATATAGGTGCCGATAGGCATTCCAGATATGGTTGCCGATAGGCATTTCAAATATAGGTGCTGATAGGCATTTCAGATGTAGTTTCCGATAGGCATTTCAAAAATAGGTGCCGATAGGCATTTCAGATATAGGTGCCGATAGGCATTTCAGATATAGTTGCCGATTGGCATTTTAAAAATAGGTGCCGATAGGCATTTCAGATATAGAAGCCGATAGGCATGTCAAATATAGGTGCCGATAGGCATTCCAGATATGGTTGCCGATAGGCATTTCAAATATAGGTGCTGATAGGCATTTCAGATGTAGTTTCCGATAGGCATTTCAAAAATTGGTGCCGATAGGCATTTCAGATATAGGTGCCGATAGGCATTTCAGATATAGTTGCCGATTGGCATTTTAAAAATAGGTGCCGATAGGCATTTCAGATATAGAAGCCGATAGATATTTCAAATATAGGTGTCGATAGGCATTTCAGATATGGTAGCCGATAGGCATTTTAAATATAGGTGCTGATAGGCATTTCAGATGTAGTTTCTGATAGGCATTTCAAAAATAGGTGCCGATAGGTATTTCAGATATAGCTGCCGATAGGCATTTCAGATATAGTTGCCGATTGGCATTTTAAAAATAGGTGTCGATAAGCATTTCAGATATAGAAGTCGATAGGTATTTCAAATATAGGTGCCGATAGGCATTCCAGATATAGTTGCCGATAGGCATTTCAAATATAGGTGCTGATAGGCATTCCAGATGTAGTTTCCGATAGGCATTTCAAAAATTGGTGCCGATAGGCATTTCAGATATAGGTGCCGATAGGCATTTCAGATATAGTTACCGATTGGCGTTTTAAAAATAGGTGCCGATAGGCATTTCAGATATAGAAGCCGATAGGTATTTCAAATATAGGTGTCGAAAGGCATTTCAGATATGGTTGCCGATAGGCATTTTAAATATAGGTGCTGATAGGCATTTCAGTTGTAGTTTCCGATAGGCATTTCAAAAATAGGTGCCGATAGGCATTTCAGATATAGGAGACGATAGGCATTTCAGATATAGTTGCCAATTGGCATTTTAAAAATAGGTGCCGATAGGCATTTCAGATATAAAAGCCGATAGGCATTTCAAATATAGGTGCCGATAGACATTCCAGATATGTTTGCCGATAGGCATTTCAAATATAGGTGCTGATAGGCATTTCAGATGTAGTTTCCGATAGGCATTTCAAAAATAGGTGCCGATAGGCATTTCAGATATAGGTGACGATAGGCATTTCAGATATAGTTGCCAATTGGCATTTTAAAAATAAGTGCCGATAAGCATTGCAGATATAGAAGCCGATAGGCATTTCAAATATAGGTGCCGACAGGCATTCCAGATATGGTTGCCGATAGGCATTTCAAATATAGGTGCTGATAGGCATTTTAGATGTAGTTTCCGATAGGCATTTCCAAAATTGATGCCGATAGGCATTTCAGATATAGGTGCCGATAGGCATTTCAGATATAGTTGCCGATTGGCAATTTAAAAATAGGTGCCGATAGGAATTTCAGATATAGAAGCCGATAGGCATTTCAAATATAGGTGCCGATAGGCATTCCAGATATGGTTGCCGATAGGCATTTCAAATATAAGTGCTGATAGGCATTTTAGATGTAGTTTCCGATAGGCATTTCAAAAATAGGTACCGATAGGCATTTCAGATATAGGTGCCGATAGGCATTTCAGATATAGTTACCAATTGGCATTTTAAACATTGGTGTCGATAGGCATTTCAGATATAGAAGCCGATAGGCATTTCAAATATAGGTGCCGATTGGCATTTGAAAAATAGGTGCCGATAGGCATTTCAGATATAGAAGCCGATAGGCATTTCAAATATAGGTGCCGATAGGCATTCCGGATATGGTTGCCGATAGGCATTTCAAATATAGGTGCTGATAGGCATTCCAGATGTAGTTTCCGATAGGCATTTCAAAAATTGGTGCCGATAGGCATTTCAGATATAGGTGCCGATAGGCATTTCAGATATAGTTACCGATTGGCATTTTAAAAATATGTGCCGATAGGCATTTCAGATATAGAAGCCGATAGGTATTTCAAATATAGGTGTCGAAAGGCATTTCAGATATGGTTGCCGTTAGGCATTTCAAATATAGGTGCTGATAGGCATTTCAGATATAGTTACCGATTGGCATTTTAAAAATAGGTGCCGATAGGCATTTCAGATATAGAAGCCGATAGGTATTTCAAATATAGGTGTCGAAAGGCATTTCAGATATGGTTGCCGATAGGCATTTCAAATATAGGTGCTGATAGGCTTTTCAGATGTAGTTTCCGATAGGCATTTCAAAAATAGGTGCCGATAGGCATTTCAGATATAGGTGCCGATAGGCATTTCAGATATAGTTGCCGATTGGCATTTTACAAATAGGTGCCGATAGGCATGTCAGATATAGAAGCCGATAGGCATTACAAATATAGATGCCGATAGGCATTCCAGATATGGTCGCCGATAGGCTTTCAAATATACGTGCTGATAGGCATTTCAGATGTAGTTTCCGATAGGCATTTCAGAAATTGATGCCGATAGGCATTTCAGATATAGGAGCCGATAGGCATTTCAGATATAGTTGCCGATTGGCAATTTAAAAATAGGTGCCGATAGGCATTTCAGATATAGAAGCCGATAGGCATTTCAAAGATAGGTGCCGATAGGCATTCCAGATATGGTTGCCGATAGGCATTTCAAATATAGGTGCTGATAGGCATTTCAGATGTAGTTTCCGATAGGAATTTCAAAAATAGGTGCCGATAGGCATTTCCGATATAGGTGCCGATAGGCATTTCAGATATAGTTGCCGATTGGCATTTTAAAAATAGGTGCCGATAGGCATTTCAGATATAGAAGCCGATAGGCATTTCAAAGATAGGTGCCGATAGGCATTCCAGATATGGTTGCCGATAAGCATTTCAAATATAGGTGCTGATAGGTATTTCAGATGTAGTTTCCGATAGGCATTTCAAAAATTGGTGCCGATAGGCATTTCAGATATAGGAGCCGATAGGCATTTCAGATATAGTTGCCGATTGGCTATTTAAAAATAGGTGCCGATAGGCATTTCAGATATAGAAGCCGATAGGCATTTCAAATATAGGTGCCGATAGGCATTCCAGATATGGTTGCCGATAGGCATTTCAAATATAGGTGCTGATAGGCATTTCAGATGTAGTTTCCGATAGGCATTTCAAAAATAGGTGCCGATAGGCATTTCAGATATAGGTGCCGATAGGCATTTCAGATATAGTTGCCGATTGGCATTTTAAAAATAGGTGCCGATAGGCATTTCAGATATAGAAGCCGATAGGCATTTCAAATATAGGTGCCGATAGGCATTCCAGATATGGTTGCCGATAGGCATTTCAAATATAGGTGCTGATAGGCATTTCAGATGTAGTTTCCGATAGGCATTTCAAAAATTGGTGCCGATAGGCATTTCAGATATAGGTGCCGATAGGCATTTCAGATATAGTTGCCGATTGGCATTTTAAAAATAGGTGCCGATAGGCATTTCAGATATAGAAGCCGATAGATATTTCAAATATAGGTGTCGATAGGCATTTCAGATATGGTAGCCGATAGGCATTTTAAATATAGGTGCTGATAGGCATTTCAGATGTAGTTTCTGATAGGCATTTCAAAAATAGGTGCCGATAGGTATTTCAGATATAGCTGCCGATAGGCATTTCAGATATAGTTGCCGATTGGCATTTTAAAAATAGGTGTCGATAAGCATTTCAGATATAGAAGTCGATAGGCATTTCAAATATAGGTGCCGATAGGCATTCCAGATATAGTTGCCGATAGGCATTTCAAATATAGGTGCTGATAGGCATTCCAGATGTAGTTTCCGATAGGCATTTCAAAAATTGGTGCCGATAGGCATTTCAGATATAGGTGCCGATAGGCATTTCAGATATTGTTACCGATTGGCGTTTTAAAAATAGGTGCCGATAGGCATTTCAGATATAGAAGCCGATAGGTATTTCAAATATAGGTGTCGAAAGGCATTTCAGATATGGTTGCCGATAGGAATTTTAAATATAGGTGCTGATAGGCATTTCAGTTGTAGTTTTCGATAGGCATTTCAAAAATAGGTGCCGATAGGCATTTCAGATATAGGAGACGATAGGCATTTCAGATATAGTTGCCAATTGGCATTTTAAAAATAGGTGCCGATAGGCATTTCAGATATAAAAGCCGATAGGCATTTCAAATATAGGTGCCGATAGACATTCCAGATATGTTTGCCGATAGGCATTTCAAATATAGGTGCTGATAGGCATTTCAGATGTAGTTTCCGATAGGCATTTCAAAAATAGGTGCCGATAGGCATTTCAGATATAGGTGACGATAGGCATTTCAGATATAGTTGCCAATTGGCATTTTAAAAATAGGTGCCGATAAGCATTGCAGATATAGAAGCCGATAGGCATTTCAAATATAGGTGCCGACAGGCATTCCAGATATGGTTGCCGATAGGCATTTCAAATATAGGTGCTGGTAGGCATTTTAGATGTAGTTTCCGATAGGCATTTCCAAAATTGATGCCGATAGGCATTTCAGATATAGGTGCCGATAGGCATTTCAGATATAGTTGCCGATTGGCAATTTAAAAATAGGTGCCGATAGGAATTTCAGATATAGAAGCCGATAGGCATTTCAAATATAGGTGCCGATAGGCATTCCAGATATGGTTGCCGATAGGCATTTCAAATATAAGTGCTGATAGGCATTTTAGATGTAGTTTCCGATAGGCATTTCAAAAATAGGTACCGATAGGCATTTCAGATATAGGTGCCGATAGGCATTTCAGATATAGTTACCAATTGGCATTTTAAACATTGGTGTCGATAGGCATTTCAGATATAGAAGCCGATAGGCATTTCAAATATAGTTGCCGATAGGCATTTCAGATATGGTTGCCGATAGGCATTTCAAATATAGGTCCTGATAGGCATTTCAGATATAGTTTCCGATAGGCATTTCAAAAATTGGTGCCGATAGGCATTGCAGATATAGGTGCCGATAGGCATTTCAGATATAGTTGCCGATTGGCATTTTAAAAATAGGTGCCGATAGGCATTTCAGATATAGAAGCCAATAGGAATTTCAAATATAGGTGTCGATAGGCATTTCAGATATGGTTGCCGATAGGCATTTCAAATATAGGTGCTGATAGGCATTTCAGATGTAGTTTCCGATAGGCATTTCAAAAATAGGTGCCGATAGGCAATTCAGATATAGGTGCCGATAGGCATTTCAGATATATTTGCAGATTGGCATTTTAAGAATAGGTGCCGATAGGCATTTTAGATGTAGTTTCCGATAGGCATTTCAAAAATAGGTGCCGATAGGCATTTTTAGATATAGGTGCCGATAAGCATTTCAGATATAGTTGCCGATTGGCATTTTAAAAATAGGTGCCGATAGGCATTTCAGATATAGAAGCCGATAGGAATTTCAAATATAGGTGTCGATAGGCATTTCAGATATGGTTGCCGATAGGCATTTCAAATATAGGAGCAGATAGGCATTTCAGATGTAGTTTCCGAAAGGCATTTCAAAAATAGGTGCAGATATGCATTTCAGATATAGGTGCCGATAGGCATTTCAGATATAGTTGCCGATTGGCATTTTAAAAATGGTTGCCGATAGGCATTTCAGATATAGTTGCCGATTATCATTTTAAAAATAGGTGCAGATAGGCATTTTAGATGTAGTTTCCGATAGGCATTTCAAAAATAGGTGCCGGTAGGCATTTCGGATATAGGTGCCGATAGGCATATCAGATATGGTTGCCGATAGGCATTTAAAATATAGGTGCCGATAGGCATTTTAAATATAGGTGTCGATAGGCATTTCAGATATAAATGCCGAAAGGCATTTCAGATATAGGTGCCGATAGGCATTTTTGATGTGGTTGCCGATAGTCATTTCAAATATAGGTGCTGATAGGCATTTCACATATAGTTTTCGATAGCCATTTCAAAAATAGGTGCCGATAGGCACTACAGATATAGTTGCCGATTGGCATTTTAAAAATAGGTGCCGATAGGCATTTCAGATATAGAAGCCGATAGGCATTTCAAATATAGGTGCCGATAGGCATTCCAGATATGTTTGCCGATAGGCATTTCAAATATAGGTGGTGATAGGCATTTCAGATGTAGTTTCCGATAGGCATTTCAAAAATAGGTGCCGATAGGCATTTCAGATATAGGTGCCGATAGGCATTTCAGATATAGTTGCCGATTGGCATTTAAAAAATAGGTGCCGATAGGCATTTCAGATATAGAAGCCGATAGGCATTACAAATATAGGTGCCGATAGGCATTCCGGATATGGTTGCCGATAGGCATTTCAAATATAGGTGCTGATAGGCAGTTCAGATGTAGTTTCCGATAGGCATTTCAAAAATTGGTGCCGATAGGCATTTCAGATATAGGTGCCGATAGGCATTTCAGATATAGTTACCGATTGGCATTTTAAAAATAGGTGCCGATAGGCATTTCAGATATAGAAGCCGATAGGCATTTCAGATATAGGTGCCGATAGGCATTTCAGATATAGTTGCCGATTGGCATTTTAAAAATAGGTGCCGATAGGCATGTCAGATATAGAAGCCGATAGGTATTTCAAATATAGGTGCCGATAGGCATTCCAGATATGGTTGCCGATTGGCATTTTAAAAATAGGTGCCGATAGGCATTTCAGATATAGAAGCCGATAGATATTTCAAATATAGGTGTCGATAGGCATTTCAGATATGGTAGCCGATAGGCATTTTAAATATAGGTGCTGATAGGCATTTCAGATGTAGTTTCTGATAGGCATTTCAAAAATAGGTGCCGATAGGTATTTCAGATATAGGTGCCGATAGGCATTTCAGATATAGTTGCCGATTGGCATTTTAAAAATAGGTGCCGATAGGCATGTCAGATATAGAAGCCGATAGGCATTTCAAATATAGGTGCCGATAGGCATTCCAGATATGGTTGCCGATAGGCATTTCAAATATAGGTGCTGATAGGCATTTCAGATGTAGTTTCCGATAGGCATTTCAAAAATTGGTGCCGATAGGCATTTCAGATATAGGTGCCGATAGGCATTTCAGATATAGTTGCCGATTGGCATTTTAAAAATAGGTGCCGATAGGCATTTCAGATATAGAAGCCGATAGATATTTCAAATATAGGTGTCGATAGGCATTTCAGATATGGTAGCCGATAGGCATTTTAAATATAGGTGCTGATAGGCATTTCAGATGTAGTTTCTGATAGGCATTTCAAAAATAGGTGCCGATAGGTATTTCAGATATAGCTGCCGATAGGCATTTCAGATATAGTTGCCGATTGGCATTTTAAAAATAGGTGTCGATAAGCATTTCAGATATAGAAGTCGATAGGTATTTCAAATATAGGTGCCGATAGGCATTCCAGATATAGTTGCCGATAGGCATTTCAAATATAGGTGCTGATAGGCATTCCAGATGTAGTTTCCGATAGGCATTTCAAAAATTGGTGCCGATAGGCATTTCAGATATAGGTGCCGATAGGCATTTCAGATATAGTTACCGATTGGCGTTTTAAAAATAGGTGCCGATAGGCATTTCAGATATAGAAGCCGATAGGTATTTCAAATATAGGTGTCGAAAGGCATTTCAGATATGGTTGCCGATAGGCATTTTAAATATAGGTGCTGATAGGCATTTCAGTTGTAGTTTCCGATAGGCATTTCAAAAATAGGTGCCGATAGGCATTTCAGATATAGGAGACGATAGGCATTTCAGATATAGTTGCCAATTGGCATTTTAAAAATAGGTGCCGATAGGCATTTCAGATATAAAAGCCGATAGGCATTTCAAATATAGGTGCCGATAGACATTCCAGATATGTTTGCCGATAGGCATTTCAAATATAGGTGCTGATAGGCATTTCAGATGTAGTTTCCGATAGGCATTTCAAAAATAGGTGCCGATAGGCATTTCAGATATAGGTGACGATAGGCATTTCAGATATAGTTGCCAATTGGCATTTTAAAAATAAGTGCCGATAAGCATTGCAGATATAGAAGCCGATAGGCATTTCAAATATAGGTGCCGACAGGCATTCCAGATATGGTTGCCGATAGGCATTTCAAATATAGGTGCTGATAGGCATTTTAGATGTAGTTTCCGATAGGCATTTCCAAAATTGATGCCGATAGGCATTTCAGATATAGGTGCCGATAGGCATTTCAGATATAGTTGCCGATTGGCAATTTAAAAATAGGTGCCGATAGGAATTTCAGATATAGAAGCCGATAGGCATTTCAAATATAGGTGCCGATAGGCATTCCAGATATGGTTGCCGATAGGCATTTCAAATATAAGTGCTGATAGGCATTTTAGATGTAGTTTCCGATAGGCATTTCAAAAATAGGTACCGATAGGCATTTCAGATATAGGTGCCGATAGGCATTTCAGATATAGTTACCAATTGGCATTTTAAACATTGGTGTCGATAGGCATTTCAGATATAGAAGCCGATAGGCATTTCAAATATAGGTGCCGATTGGCATTTGAAAAATAGGTGCCGATAGGCATTTCAGATATAGAAGCCGATAGGCATTTCAAATATAGGTGCCGATAGGCATTCCGGATATGGTTGCCGATAGGCATTTCAAATATAGGTGCTGATAGGCATTCCAGATGTAGTTTCCGATAGGCATTTCAAAAATTGGTGCCGATAGGCATTTCAGATATAGGTGCCGATAGGCATTTCAGATATAGTTACCGATTGGCATTTTAAAAATATGTGCCGATAGGCATTTCAGATATAGAAGCCGATAGGTATTTCAAATATAGGTGTCGAAAGGCATTTCAGATATGGTTGCCGTTAGGCATTTCAAATATAGGTGCTGATAGGCATTTCAGATATAGTTACCGATTGGCATTTTAAAAATAGGTGCCGATAGGCATTTCAGATATAGAAGCCGATAGGTATTTCAAATATAGGTGTCGAAAGGCATTTCAGATATGGTTGCCGATAGGCATTTCAAATATAGGTGCTGATAGGCTTTTCAGATGTAGTTTCCGATAGGCATTTCAAAAATAGGTGCCGATAGGCATTTCAGATATAGGTGCCGATAGGCATTTCAGATATAGTTGCCGATTGGCATTTTACAAATAGGTGCCGATAGGCATGTCAGATATAGAAGCCGATAGGCATTACAAATATAGATGCCGATAGGCATTCCAGATATGGTCGCCGATAGGCTTTCAAATATACGTGCTGATAGGCATTTCAGATGTAGTTTCCGATAGGCATTTCAGAAATTGATGCCGATAGGCATTTCAGATATAGGAGCCGATAGGCATTTCAGATATAGTTGCCGATTGGCAATTTAAAAATAGGTGCCGATAGGCATTTCAGATATAGAAGCCGATAGGCATTTCAAAGATAGGTGCCGATAGGCATTCCAGATATGGTTGCCGATAGGCATTTCAAATATAGGTGCTGATAGGCATTTCAGATGTAGTTTCCGATAGGAATTTCAAAAATAGGTGCCGATAGGCATTTCCGATATAGGTGCCGATAGGCATTTCAGATATAGTTGCCGATTGGCATTTTAAAAATAGGTGCCGATAGGCATTTCAGATATAGAAGCCGATAGGCATTTCAAAGATAGGTGCCGATAGGCATTCCAGATATGGTTGCCGATAAGCATTTCAAATATAGGTGCTGATAGGTATTTCAGATGTAGTTTCCGATAGGCATTTCAAAAATTGGTGCCGATAGGCATTTCAGATATAGGAGCCGATAGGCATTTCAGATATAGTTGCCGATTGGCTATTTAAAAATAGGTGCCGATAGGCATTTCAGATATAGAAGCCGATAGGCATTTCAAATATAGGTGCCGATAGGCATTCCAGATATGGTTGCCGATAGGCATTTCAAATATAGGTGCTGATAGGCATTTCAGATGTAGTTTCCGATAGGCATTTCAAAAATAGGTGCCGATAGGCATTTCAGATATAGGTGCCGATAGGCATTTCAGATATAGTTGCCGATTGGCATTTTAAAAATAGGTGCCGATAGGCATTTCAGATATAGAAGCCGATAGGCATTTCAAATATAGGTGCCGATAGGCATTCCAGATATGGTTGCCGATAGGCATTTCAAATATAGGTGCTGATAGGCATTTCAGATGTAGTTTCCGATAGGCATTTCAAAAATTGGTGCCGATAGGCATTTCAGATATAGGTGCCGATAGGCATTTCAGATATAGTTGCCGATTGGCATTTTAAAAATAGGTGCCGATAGGCATTTCAGATATAGAAGCCGATAGATATTTCAAATATAGGTGTCGATAGGCATTTCAGATATGGTAGCCGATAGGCATTTTAAATATAGGTGCTGATAGGCATTTCAGATGTAGTTTCTGATAGGCATTTCAAAAATAGGTGCCGATAGGTATTTCAGATATAGCTGCCGATAGGCATTTCAGATATAGTTGCCGATTGGCATTTTAAAAATAGGTGTCGATAAGCATTTCAGATATAGAAGTCGATAGGCATTTCAAATATAGGTGCCGATAGGCATTCCAGATATAGTTGCCGATAGGCATTTCAAATATAGGTGCTGATAGGCATTCCAGATGTAGTTTCCGATAGGCATTTCAAAAATTGGTGCCGATAGGCATTTCAGATATAGGTGCCGATAGGCATTTCAGATATTGTTACCGATTGGCGTTTTAAAAATAGGTGCCGATAGGCATTTCAGATATAGAAGCCGATAGGTATTTCAAATATAGGTGTCGAAAGGCATTTCAGATATGGTTGCCGATAGGAATTTTAAATATAGGTGCTGATAGGCATTTCAGTTGTAGTTTCCGATAGGCATTTCAAAAATAGGTGCCGATAGGCATTTCAGATATAGGAGACGATAGGCATTTCAGATATAGTTGCCAATTGGCATTTTAAAAATAGGTGCCGATAGGCATTTCAGATATAAAAGCCGATAGGCATTTCAAATATAGGTGCCGATAGACATTCCAGATATGTTTGCCGATAGGCATTTCAAATATAGGTGCTGATAGGCATTTCAGATGTAGTTTCCGATAGGCATTTCAAAAATAGGTGCCGATAGGCATTTCAGATATAGGTGACGATAGGCATTTCAGATATAGTTGCCAATTGGCATTTTAAAAATAGGTGCCGATAAGCATTGCAGATATAGAAGCCGATAGGCATTTCAAATATAGGTGCCGACAGGCATTCCAGATATGGTTGCCGATAGGCATTTCAAATATAGGTGCTGGTAGGCATTTTAGATGTAGTTTCCGATAGGCATTTCCAAAATTGATGCCGATAGGCATTTCAGATATAGGTGCCGATAGGCATTTCAGATATAGTTGCCGATTGGCAATTTAAAAATAGGTGCCGATAGGAATTTCAGATATAGAAGCCGATAGGCATTTCAAATATAGGTGCCGATAGGCATTCCAGATATGGTTGCCGATAGGCATTTCAAATATAAGTGCTGATAGGCATTTTAGATGTAGTTTCCGATAGGCATTTCAAAAATAGGTACCGATAGGCATTTCAGATATAGGTGCCGATAGGCATTTCAGATATAGTTACCAATTGGCATTTTAAACATTGGTGTCGATAGGCATTTCAGATATAGAAGCCGATAGGCATTTCAAATATAGTTGCCGATAGGCATTTCAGATATGGTTGCCGATAGGCATTTCAAATATAGGTCCTGATAGGCATTTCAGATATAGTTTCCGATAGGCATTTCAAAAATTGGTGCCGATAGGCATTGCAGATATAGGTGCCGATAGGCATTTCAGATATAGTTGCCGATTGGCATTTTAAAAATAGGTGCCGATAGGCATTTCAGATATAGAAGCCAATAGGAATTTCAAATATAGGTGTCGATAGGCATTTCAGATATGGTTGCCGATAGGCATTTCAAATATAGGTGCTGATAGGCATTTCAGATGTAGTTTCCGATAGGCATTTCAAAAATAGGTGCCGATAGGCAATTCAGATATAGGTGCCGATAGGCATTTCAGATATATTTGCAGATTGGCATTTTAAGAATAGGTGCCGATAGGCATTTTAGATGTAGTTTCCGATAGGCATTTCAAAAATAGGTGCCGATAGGCATTTTTAGATATAGGTGCCGATAAGCATTTCAGATATAGTTGCCGATTGGCATTTTAAAAATAGGTGCCGATAGGCATTTCAGATATAGAAGCCGATAGGAATTTCAAATATAGGTGTCGATAGGCATTTCAGATATGGTTGCCGATAGGCATTTCAAATATAGGAGCAGATAGGCATTTCAGATGTAGTTTCCGAAAGGCATTTCAAAAATAGGTGCAGATATGCATTTCAGATATAGGTGCCGATAGGCATTTCAGATATAGTTGCCGATTGGCATTTTAAAAATGGTTGCCGATAGGCATTTCAGATATAGTTGCCGATTATCATTTTAAAAATAGGTGCAGATAGGCATTTTAGATGTAGTTTCCGATAGGCATTTCAAAAATAGGTGCCGGTAGGCATTTCGGATATAGGTGCCGATAGGCATATCAGATATGGTTGCCGATAGGCATTTAAAATATAGGTGCCGATAGGCATTTTAAATATAGGTGTCGATAGGCATTTCAGATATAAATGCCGAAAGGCATTTCAGATATAGGTGCCGATAGGCATTTTTGATGTGGTTGCCGATAGTCATTTCAAATATAGGTGCTGATAGGCATTTCACATATAGTTTTCGATAGCCATTTCAAAAATAGGTGCCGATAGGCACTACAGATATAGTTGCCGATTGGCATTTTAAAAATAGGTGCCGATAGGCATTTCAGATATAGAAGCCGATAGGCATTTCAAATATAGGTGCCGATAGGCATTCCAGATATGTTTGCCGATAGGCATTTCAAATATAGGTGGTGATAGGCATTTCAGATGTAGTTTCCGATAGGCATTTCAAAAATAGGTGCCGATAGGCATTTCAGATATAGGTGCCGATAGGCATTTCAGATATAGTTGCCGATTGGCATTTAAAAAATAGGTGCCGATAGGCATTTCAGATATAGAAGCCGATAGGCATTACAAATATAGGTGCCGATAGGCATTCCGGATATGGTTGCCGATAGGCATTTCAAATATAGGTGCTGATAGGCAGTTCAGATGTAGTTTCCGATAGGCATTTCAAAAATTGGTGCCGATAGGCATTTCAGATATAGGTGCCGATAGGCATTTCAGATATAGTTACCGATTGGCATTTTAAAAATAGGTGCCGATAGGCATTTCAGATATAGAAGCCGATAGGCATTTCAGATATAGGTGCCGATAGGCATTTCAGATATAGTTGCCGATTGGCATTTTAAAAATAGGTGCCGATAGGCATGTCAGATATAGAAGCCGATAGGTATTTCAAATATAGGTGCCGATAGGCATTCCAGATATGGTTGCCGATTGGCATTTTAAAAATAGGTGCCGATAGGCATTTCAGATATAGAAGCCGATAGATATTTCAAATATAGGTGTCGATAGGCATTTCAGATATGGTAGCCGATAGGCATTTTAAATATAGGTGCTGATAGGCATTTCAGATGTAGTTTCTGATAGGCATTTCAAAAATAGGTGCCGATAGGTATTTCAGATATAGGTGCCGATAGGCATTTCAGATATAGTTGCCGATTGGCATTTTAAAAATAGGTGCCGATAGGCATGTCAGATATAGAAGCCGATAGGCATTTCAAATATAGGTGCCGATAGGCATTCCAGATATGGTTGCCGATAGGCATTTCAAATATAGGTGCTGATAGGCATTTCAGATGTAGTTTCCGATAGGCATTTCAAAAATTGGTGCCGATAGGCATTTCAGATATAGGTGCCGATAGGCATTTCAGATATAGTTACCGAATGGAATTTTAAAAATAGGTGCCGATAGGCATTTCAGATATAGAAGCCGAAAGGTATTTCAAATATAGGTGTCGATAGGCATTTCAGATATGGTAGCCGATAGGCATTTCAAATATAGGTGCTGATAGGCATTTCAGATGTAGTTTCCGATAGGCATATCAAAAATAGGTGCCGATAGGCATTTCAGATATAGGTGCTGATAGGCATTTCAGATGTAGTTTCCGATAGGCATTTCAAAAATTGGTGCCGATAGGCATTTCAGATATAGGTGCCGATAGGCATTTCAGATATAGTTACCGATTGGAATTTTAAAAATAGGTGTCGATAGGCATTTCAGATATAGAAGCCGATAGGTATTTCAAATATAGGTGTCGAAAGGCATTTCAGATATGGTTGCCGATAGGCATTTCAAATATAGGTGCTGATAGGCATTTCAGATGTAGTTTCCGATAGGCATTTCAAAAATAGGTGCCGATAGGCATTTCAGATATAGGTGACGATAGGCATTTCAGATATAGTTGCCAATTGGCATTTTAAAAATAGGTGCCGATAGGCATTTCAGATATAGAAGCCGATAGGCATTTCAAATATAGGTGCCGACAGGCATTCCAGATATGGTTGCCGATAGGCATTTCAAATAGAGGTGCTGATAGGCATTTTAGATGTAGTTTCCGATAGGCATTTCAAAAATTGATGCCGATAGGCTTTTCAGATATATGGTGCTGATAGGCATTTCAGATATAGTTGGCGATTGGCAATTTAAAAATAGGTGCCGATAGGCATTTCAGATATAGAAGACGATAGGCATTTCAAATATATGTGCCGATAGGCATTCCAGATATGATTGCCGATAGGCATTTCAAATATAGGTGCTGATAGGCATTTCAGATGTAGTTTCCGATAGGCATTTCAAAAATACGTGCCGATAGGCAATTCAGATATAGGTGCCGATAGGCATTTCAGATATAGTTGCCGATTGGCATTTTAAAAATAGGTGCCGATAGGCATTTCAGATATAGAAGCCGATAGGCATTTCAAATATAGGTGCTGATAGGCATTTCAGATGTAGTTTCCGATAGGCATTTCAAAAATTGGTGCCGATAGGCATTTCAGATATAGGTGCCGATAGGCATTTCAGATATAGTTGCCGATTGGCATTTTAAAAATAGGTGCCGATAGGCATTTCAGATATAGAAGCCGATAGGTATTTCAAATATAGGTGTCGATGGGCTTTTCAGATATGGTTGCCGATAGGCATTTCAAATATTGGTGCTGATAGGCATTTCAGATGTAGTTTCCGATAGGCATTTCAAAAATTGGTGCCGATAGGCATTTCAGATATAGGTGCCGATAGGCATTTCAGATACAGTTGCCGATTGGCATTTTAAAAATAGGTGCCGATAGGAATTTCAGATATAGAAGCCGATAGGTATTTCAAATATAGGTGTCGATAGTCATTTCAGATATGGTTGCCGATAGGCATTTCAAATATAGGTGCTGATACGCATTTCAGATGTAGTTTCCGATAGGCATTTCAAAAATAGGTGCCGATAGGCAATTCAAATATAGGTGCCGATAGGTATTTCTGATGTGGTTGCCGATAGGCATTTCTGATGTGGTTGCCGATAGGCATTTCAAATATAGGCGCTGATAGGCATTTTAGATGTAGTTTTCGATAGGCATTTCAAAAATAGGTGCTGATAGGCATTTCAGATGTAGTTTCCGATAGGCATTTCAAAAATTGGTGCCGATAGGCATTTCAGATATAGGTGCCGATAGGCATTTCAGATACAGTTGCCGATTGGCATTTTAAAAATAGGTGCCGATAGGAATTTTAGATATAGAAGCCGATAGGTATTTCAAATATAGGTGTCGATAGTCATTTCAGATATGGTTGCCGATAGGCATTTCAAATATAGGTGCTGATACGGATTTCAGATGTAGTTTCCAATAGGCATTTCAAAAATAGGTGCCGATAGGCAATTCAAATATAGGTGCCGATAGGTATTTTTGATGTGGTTGCCGATAGGCATTTCTGATGTGGTTGCCGATAGGCATTTCAAATATAGGCGCTGATAGGCATTTTAGATGTAGTTTTCGATAGGCATTTCAAAAATAGGTGCCGATAGGCATTTCAGATATAGGTGCCGATAGGCACATCAGATACAGTTGCCGATTGGCATTTTAAAAATAGGTGCCGATAGGCATTTCAGATATAGAAGCCGATAGGCATTTCAAATATAGGTGCCGATAGGCATTCCAGATATGGTTGTCGATAAGCATTTCAAATATAGGTGCTGATAGGCATTTCAGATGTAGTTTCCGATAGGCATTTCAAAAATAGGTGCCGATAGGCATTTCAGATATAGGTGCCGATAGGCATTTCAGATATAGTTGCCGATTGGCATTTTAAAAATAGGTGCCGATAGGCATTTCAGATATAGAAGCCGATAGGCATTTCAAATATAGGTGCTGATAGGCATTTCAGATGTAGTTTCCGATAGGCATTTCAAAAATTGGTGCCGATAGGCATTTCAGATATAGGTGCCGATAGGCATTTCAGATATAGTTGCCGATTGGCATTTTAAAAATAGGTGCCGATAGGCATTTCAGATATAGAAGCCGATAGGTATTTCAAATATAGGTGTCGATGGGCATTTCAGATATGGTTGCCGATAGGCATTTCAAATATTGGTGCTGATAGGCATTTCAGATGTAGTTTCCGATAGGCATTTCAAAAATTGGTGCCGATAGGCATTTCAGATATAGGTGCCGATAGGCATTTCAGATATAGTTGCCGATTGGCATTTTAAAAATAGGTGCCGATAGGCATTTAAGATATAGAATCCGATAGGTATTTCAAATATAGGTGTCGATAGGCATTTCAGATATGGTTGCCGATAATCATTTCAAATATAGGTGTGATAGGCATTTCAGATGTAGTTTCCGATAGGCATTTCAAAAATAGGTGCCGATAGGCATTTCAGATATAGGTGCCGATAGGCATTTCAGATATAGTTACCGATTGGCATTTTAAAAATAGGTGCCGATAGGCATTTCAGATATAGAAGCCGATAGGTATTTCAAATATAGGTGTAGATAGGCATTTCAGATATGGTTGCCGATAGGCATTTCAAATATAGGTGCTGATAGGCATTTCAGATGTAGTTTCCGATAGGCAATTCAAAAATAGGTGCCGATAGGCATTTCAGATATAGGTGCCGATAGGCATTTCAGATATAGTTGCCGATTGGCATTTTAAAAATAGGTGCCGATAGGCATTTCAGATATAGAAGCCGATAGGTATTTCAAATATAGGTGTCGATAGGCATTTCAGATATGGTTGCCAATAGGCATTACAAATATAGGTGCTGATAGGCATTTCAGATGTAGTTTTCGATAGGTATTTCAAAAATAGGTGCCGATAGGCATTTCAGATATAGGTGCCGATAGGCATTTCAGATATAGTTGCCGATTGGCATTTTAAAAATAGGTGCCGATAGGCATTTCAGATATAGAAGCCGATAGGTATTTCAAATATAGGTGTCGATAGGCATTTCAGATATGGTTGCCGATAGGCATTTCAAATATAGGTGCTGATAGGCATTTCAGATGTAGTTTCCGATAGGCATTTCAAAAATAGGTGCCGATAGGCATTTCAGATATAGGTGCCGATAGGCATTTCAGATATAGTTGCCGATTGGCATTTTAAAAATAGGTGCCGATAGGCATTTCAGATATAGAAGCCGATAGGCATTAAAATATAGGTGCCGATAAGCATTCCAGATATGGTTACCGATAGGCATTTCAAATATAGGTGCTGATAGGCATTTCAGATGTAGTTTCCGATAGGCATTTCAAAAATTGGTGACGATAGGCATTTCAGATATAGGTGCCGATAGGCATTTCAGATATGGTTGCCAATTGGCATTTTGAAAATAGGTGCCGATAGGCATTTCAGATATAGAAGCCGATAGGTATTTCAAATATAGGTGTCGATAGGCATTTCAGTTATGGTTGCCGATAGGCATTTCAAATATAGGTGCTGATAGGCATTTCAGATGTAGTTTCCGATAGGCATTTCAAAAATAGGTGCCAATAGGCATTTCAGATATAGGTGCCCATAGGCATTTCAGATATAGTTGCCGATTGGCATTTTAAAAATAGGTGCCGATAGGCATTTCAGATATAGAGGCCGATAGGCATTTCAAATATAGGTGCCGATAGGCATTCCAGATATGGTTGCCGATAGGCATTTCAAATATAAGTGCTGATAGGCATTTCAGATGTAGTTTCCGATAGGCATTTCAAAAATAGGTTTCGATAGGCATTTCAGATATAGGTGCCGATAGGGATTTCAGATATAGTTGCCGATTGGCATTTTAAAAATATTTGCCGATAGGCATTTTAGATGTAGTTTCCGATAGTCATTTCAAAAATAGGTGCCGATAGGCATTTTAGATATAGGTGCCGATAGGCATATCAGATATAGTTGCCGATAGGCATTTAAAATATTGGTGCTGATAGGCATTTCAGATGTAGTTTCCGATAGGCATTTCAAAAATAGGTGCCGATAGGCATTTCAGATATAGGTGCCGATAGGCATTTCAGATATAGAAGCCGATAGGCATTTCAAATATAGGTGCCGATAAGCATTCCAGATATGGTTGCCGATAGGCATTTCAAATATAGGTGCTGATAGGCATTTCAGATGTAGTTTCCGATAGGCATTTCAAAAATTGGTGCCGATAGGCATTTCAGATATAGGTGCCGATAGGCATTTCAGATATAGTAGCCGATTGGCATTTTAAAAATAGGTGCCGATAGGCATTTCAGATATAGAAGCCGATAGGTATTTCAAATATAGGTGTAGATAGGCATTTCAGATATGGTTGCCGATAATCATTTCAAATATAGGTGCTGATAGGCATTTCAGATGTAGTTTCCGATAGGCATTTCAAAAATAGGTGCCGATAGGCATTTCAAATATAGGTGCCGATAGGCATTTCAGATATAGTTGCCGATTGGCATTTTAAAAATAGGTGTCGATAGGCATTTCAGATATAGAAGCCGATAGGCATTTCAAATATAGGTGCAGATAGGCATTCCAGATATGGTTGCCGATAGGCATTTCAAATATAGGTGGTGATAGGCATTCCAGATGTAGTTTCCTATAGGCATTTCAAAAATTAGTGCCGATAGGCATTTCAGATATAGGTGCCGATAGGCATTTCAGATATAGTTACCGATTGGCATTTTAAAAATAGGTGCCGATAGGCATTTCAAATATAGAAGCCGATAGGTATTTCAAATATAGGTGTCGATAGGCATTTCAGATATGGTTGACGATAGGCATTTCAAATATAAGTGCTGATAGGCATTTCAGATGTAGTTTCCGATAGGCATTTCAAAAATAGGTGCCGATAGGCATTTCAGATATAGGTGCCGATAGGCATTTCAGATATAGTTGCCGATTGGCATTTTAAAAATAGATGCCGATAGGCATTTCAGATATAGAAGCCGATAGGCATTTCAAATATAGGTGCTGATAGGTATTCCAGATATGGTTGCCGATAGGCATTTCAAATATAAGTGCTGATAGGCATTTTAGATGTAGTTTCCGATAGGCATTTCAAAAATAGGCGCCGATGGCATTTCAGATATAGGTGCCGATAGGCATTTTAGATATAGTTGCCGATTGGCATTTTAAAAATAGGTGCCGATAGGCATTTCAGATATAGAAGCCGATAGGCATTTCAAATATAGGTGCCGATAGGCATTCCAGATATTGTTGCCGATAGGCATTTCAAATATAAATGCTGATAGGCATTTCAGATGTAGTTTCTGATAGGCATTTCAAAAATAGGTACCGATAGGTATTTCAGATATAGGTGCCGATAGGCATTTCAGATATAGTTGCCAATTGGCATTTTAAAAATAGGTGCCGATAGGCATTTCAGATATAGAAGCCGATAGGCATTTCAAATATAGGTGCCGATAGGCATTCCAGATATAGTTGCCGATAGGCATTTCAAATATAGGTGCCGATAGGCATTTCAGATATAGTTGCCGATAGGCATTTCAAATATAGGTGCTGATAGGCTTTTCAGATGTAGTTTATTTTAGGCATTTCAAAATTTGGTGCCGATAGGCATTTCAGATATAGGTGCCGATAGGCATTTCAGATATAGTTGCAGATTGCCATTTTAAAAATAGGTGCCGATAAGCATTTCAGATATAGAAGCCGATAGGTATTTCAAATATAGGTGTCGATAGGCATTTCAGATATGGTTGCTGATAGGCATTTCAAATATAGGTGCTGATAGGCATTTCAGATGTAGTTTCCGATAGGCATTTCAAAAATAGGTGCCGATAGGCATTTCAGATATAAGCGCCGATAGGCATTTCAGATATAGTTGCCGATTGGCATTTTAAAAAGAGGTGCCGATAGGCATTTCAGATATAGAAGCCGATAGGCATTTCAAATATAGGTACCGATAGGCATTCCAGATATAGTTGCCGATAGGCATTTCAAATATAGGTGCTGATAGGCATTTCAGATGTAGTTTATTTTAGGCATTTCAAAATTTGGTGCCGATAGGCATTTCAGATATAGGTGCCGATAGGCATTTCAGATATAGTTGCCGATTGGCATTTTAAAAATAGGTGCCGATAGGCATTTCAGATATAGAAGCCAATAGGTATTTCAAATATAGGTGTCGATAGGCATTTCAGATATGGTTGCCGATAGGCATTTCAAATATTGGTGCTGATAGGCATTTCAGATGTAGTTTTCGATAGGCATTTCAAAAATAGGTGCCGATAGGCATTTCAGATATAGGTGCCGATAGGCATTACAGATATAGTTGCCGATTGGCATTTTAAAAATAGGTGCCGATAGGCATTTCAGATATAGAAACCGATAGGTATTTCAATAATAGGTGACGATATGCATTTCAGATATGGCTGCCGATAGGCATTTCAAATATAGGTGCTGATAGGCATTTCAGATGTAGTTTCCGATAGGCATTTCAAAAATAGGTGCCGATAGGCATTTCAGATATAGGTGCCGATAGGCATTTCAGATATAGTTGCCGATTATCATTTTAAAAATAGGTGCCGATAGGCATTTTAGATGTAGTTTCCGATAGGCATTTCAAAAATAGATGCCGGTAGGCATTTCGGATATAGGTGCCGATAGGCATATCAGATATAAATGCCGAAAGGTATTTCAGATATAGGTGCCGATAGGCATTTTTGATGTGGTTGCCGATAGGCATTTCAAATATAGGTGCTGATAGGCATTTCAGATCTAGTTTTTGATAGGCATTTCAAAAATAGGTGCCGATAAGCATTTCAGATATAGGTGCCGATAGGCACTTCAGATATAGTTGCCGATTGGCATTTTAAAAATAGGTGCCGATAGGCATTTCAGATATAGGTGCCTATAGGCATTTCAAATAATAGTGTCGATAGGCATTTCAGATATAAATGCCGAAAGGCATTTCAAATATAGGTGCCGATAGGCATTCCAGATATGTTTGCCGATAGGCATTTCAAATATAGGTGCTGATAGGCATTTCAGATGTAGTTTCCGATAGGCATTTCAAAAATAGGTGCCGATAGGCATTTCAGATATAGGTGCCGATAGGCATTTCAGATATAGTTGCCGATTGGCATTTGAAAAATAGGTGCCGATAGGCATTTCAGATATAGAAGCCGATAGGCATTTCAAATATAGGTGCCGATAGGCATATCGGATATGGTTGCCGATAGGCATTTCAAATATATGTGCTGATAGGCATTTCAGATGTAGTTTCTGATAGGCATGTAAAAAATAGGTGCCGATAGGCATTTCAGATATAGCTGCCGATAGGCATTTCAGATATAGTTGCCGATTGGCATTTTAAAAATAGGTGTCGATAAGCATTTCAGATATAGAAGTCGATAGGCATTTCAAATATAAGTGCCGATAGGAATTCCAGATATGGTTGACGATAGGCATTTCAAATATAGGTGCTGATAGGCATTCCAGATGTAGTTTCCGATAGGCATTTCAAAAATTGGTGCCGATAGGCATTTCAGATATAGGTGCCGATAGGCATTTCAGATATAGTTGCCGATTGGCATCTCAAAAATAGGTGCCGATAGGCATTTCAGATATAGAAGCCGATAGGTATTTCAAATATAGGTGTCGATAGGCATTTCAGATCTGGTTGCTGATAGGCATTTCAAATATAGGTGCTGATAGGCATTTCAGATGTAGTTTCCGATAGGCATTTCAAAAATAGGTGCCGATAGGCATTTCAGATATAGGTGCCGATAGGCATTTGAGATATAGTTGCCGATTAGCATTTTAAAAATAGGTGCCGATAGGCATTTCAGATATAGAAGCCGATAGGTATTTCAAATATAGGTGTCGATAGGCATTTCAGATATGGTTGCCGATAGGCATTTCAAATATAGGTGCTGATAGGCATTTCAGATATAGTTGCCGATAGGCATTTCAAATATAGGTGCCGATAGGCATTTCAGATATAGTTGCCGATAGGCATTTCAAATATAGGTGCTGATAGGCTTTTCAGATGTAGTTTATTTTAGGCATTTCAAAATTTGGTGCCGATAGGCATTTCAGATATAGGTGCCGATAGGCATTTCAGATATAGTTGCAGATTGCCATTTTAAAAATAGGTGCCGATAAGCATTTCAGATATAGAAGCCGATAGGTATTTCAAATATAGGTGTCGATAGGCATTTCAGATATGGTTGCTGATAGGCATTTCAAATATAGGTGCTGATAGGCATTTCAGATGTAGTTTCCGATAGGCATTTCAAAAATAGGTGCCGATAGGCATTTCAGATATAAGCGCCGATAGGCATTTCAGATATAGTTGCCGATTGGCATTTTAAAAAGAGGTGCCGATAGGCATTTCAGATATAGAAGCCGATAGGCATTTCAAATATAGGTACCGATAGGCATTCCAGATATAGTTGCCGATAGGCATTTCAAATATAGGTGCTGATAGGCATTTCAGATGTAGTTTATTTTAGGCATTTCAAAATTTGGTGCCGATAGGCATTTCAGATATAGGTGCCGATAGGCATTTCAGATATAGTTGCCGATTGGCATTTTAAAAATAGGTGCCGATAGGCATTTCAGATATAGAAGCCAATAGGTATTTCAAATATAGGTGTCGATAGGCATTTCAGATATGGTTGCCGATAGGCATTTCAAATATTGGTGCTGATAGGCATTTCAGATGTAGTTTTCGATAGGCATTTCAAAAATAGGTGCCGATAGGCATTTCAGATATAGGTGCCGATAGGCATTACAGATATAGTTGCCGATTGGCATTTTAAAAATAGGTGCCGATAGGCATTTCAGATATAGAAACCGATAGGTATTTCAATAATAGGTGACGATATGCATTTCAGATATGGCTGCCGATAGGCATTTCAAATATAGGTGCTGATAGGCATTTCAGATGTAGTTTCCGATAGGCATTTCAAAAATAGGTGCCGATAGGCATTTCAGATATAGGTGCCGATAGGCATTTCAGATATAGTTGCCGATTATCATTTTAAAAATAGGTGCCGATAGGCATTTTAGATGTAGTTTCCGATAGGCATTTCAAAAATAGATGCCGGTAGGCATTTCGGATATAGGTGCCGATAGGCATATCAGATATAAATGCCGAAAGGTATTTCAGATATAGGTGCCGATAGGCATTTTTGATGTGGTTGCCGATAGGCATTTCAAATATAGGTGCTGATAGGCATTTCAGATCTAGTTTTTGATAGGCATTTCAAAAATAGGTGCCGATAAGCATTTCAGATATAGGTGCCGATAGGCACTTCAGATATAGTTGCCGATTGGCATTTTAAAAATAGGTGCCGATAGGCATTTCAGATATAGGTGCCTATAGGCATTTCAAATAATAGTGTCGATAGGCATTTCAGATATAAATGCCGAAAGGCATTTCAAATATAGGTGCCGATAGGCATTCCAGATATGTTTGCCGATAGGCATTTCAAATATAGGTGCTGATAGGCATTTCAGATGTAGTTTCCGATAGGCATTTCAAAAATAGGTGCCGATAGGCATTTCAGATATAGGTGCCGATAGGCATTTCAGATATAGTTGCCGATTGGCATTTGAAAAATAGGTGCCGATAGGCATTTCAGATATAGAAGCCGATAGGCATTTCAAATATAGGTGCCGATAGGCATATCGGATATGGTTGCCGATAGGCATTTCAAATATATGTGCTGATAGGCATTTCAGATGTAGTTTCTGATAGGCATGTAAAAAATAGGTGCCGATAGGCATTTCAGATATAGCTGCCGATAGGCATTTCAGATATAGTTGCCGATTGGCATTTTAAAAATAGGTGTCGATAAGCATTTCAGATATAGAAGTCGATAGGCATTTCAAATATAAGTGCCGATAGGAATTCCAGATATGGTTGACGATAGGCATTTCAAATATAGGTGCTGATAGGCATTCCAGATGTAGTTTCCGATAGGCATTTCAAAAATTGGTGCCGATAGGCATTTCAGATATAGGTGCCGATAGGCATTTCAGATATAGTTGCCGATTGGCATCTCAAAAATAGGTGCCGATAGGCATTTCAGATATAGAAGCCGATAGGTATTTCAAATATAGGTGTCGATAGGCATTTCAGATCTGGTTGCTGATAGGCATTTCAAATATAGGTGCTGATAGGCATTTCAGATGTAGTTTCCGATAGGCATTTCAAAAATAGGTGCCGATAGGCATTTCAGATATAGGTGCCGATAGGCATTTGAGATATAGTTGCCGATTAGCATTTTAAAAATAGGTGCCGATAGGAATTTCAGATATAGAAGCCGATAGGCATTTCAAATATAGGTGCCGATAGGCATTCCAGATATTGTTGTCGATAGGCATTTCAAATATAGGTGCTGATAGGCATTTCAGATGTAGTTTCCGATAGGCATTTCAAAAATTGGTGCCGATAGGCATTTCAGATATAGGTGCCGATAGGCATTTCAGATATAGTTGCCGATTGGCATTTTAAAAATAGGTGCCGATAGGCATTTAAGATATAGAATCCGATAGGTATTTCAAATATAGGTGTCGATAGGCATTTCAGATATGGTTGCCGATAATCATTTCAAATATAGGTGTGATAGGCATTTCAGATGTAGTTTCCGATAGGCATTTCAAAAATAGGTGCCGATAGGCATTTCAGATATAGGTGCCGATAGGCATTTCAGATATAGTTACCGATTGGCATTTTAAAAATAGGTGCCGATAGGCATTTCAGATATAGAAGCCGATAGGTATTTCAAATATAGGTGTAGATAGGCATTTCAGATATGGTTGCCGATAGGCATTTCAAATATAGGTGCTGATAGGCATTTCAGATGTAGTTTCCGATAGGCAATTCAAAAATAGGTGCCGATAGGCATTTCAGATATAGGTGCCGATAGGCATTTCAGATATAGTTGCCGATTGGCATTTTAAAAATAGGTGCCGATAGGCATTTCAGATATAGAAGCCGATAGGTATTTCAAATATAGGTGTCGATAGGCATTTCAGATATGGTTGCCAATAGGCATTACAAATATAGGTGCTGATAGGCATTTCAGATGTAGTTTTCGATAGGTATTTCAAAAATAGGTGCCGATAGGCATTTCAGATATAGGTGCCGATAGGCATTTCAGATATAGTTGCCGATTGGCATTTTAAAAATAGGTGCCGATAGGCATTTCAGATATAGAAGCCGATTGGTATTTCAAATATAGGTGTCGATAGGCATTTCAGATATGGTTGCCGATAGGCATTTCAAATATAGGTGCTGATAGGCATTTCAGATGTAGTTTCCGATAGGCATTTCAAAAATAGGTGCCGATAGGCATTTCAGATATAGGTGCCGATAGGCATTTCAGATATAGTTGCCGATTGGCATTTTAAAAATAGGTGCCGATAGGCATTTCAGATATAGAAGCCGATAGGCATTAAAATATAGGTGCCGATAAGCATTCCAGATATGGTTACCGATAGGCATTTCAAATATAGGTGCTGATAGGCATTTCAGATGTAGTTTCCGATAGGCATTTCAAAAATTGGTGACGATAGGCATTTCAGATATAGGTGCCGATAGGCATTTCAGATATGGTTGCCAATTGGCATTTTGAAAATAGGTGCCGATAGGCATTTCAGATATAGAAGCCGATAGGTATTTCAAATATAGGTGTCGATAGGCATTTCAGTTATGGTTGCCGATAGGCATTTCAAATATAGGTGCTGATAGGCATTTCAGATGTAGTTTCCGATAGGCATTTCAAAAATAGGTGCCAATAGGCATTTCAGATATAGGTGCCCATAGGCATTTCAGATATAGTTGCCGATTGGCATATTAAAAATAGGTGCCGATAGGCATTTCAGATATAGAGGCCGATAGGCATTTCAAATATAGGTGCCGATAGGCATTCCAGATATGGTTGCCGATAGGCATTTCAAATATAAGTGCTGATAGGCATTTCAGATGTAGTTTCCGATAGGCATTTCAAAAATAGGTTTCGATAGGCATTTCAGATATAGGTGCCGATAGGCATTTCAGATATAGTTGCCGATTGGCATTTTAAAAATATTTGCCGATAGGCATTTTAGATGTAGTTTCCGATAGTCATTTCAAAAATAGGTGCCGATAGGCATTTTAGATATAGGTGCCGATAGGCATATCAGATATAGTTGCCGATAGGCATTTAAAATATTGGTGCTGATAGGCATTTCAGATGTAGTTTCCGATAGGCATTTCAAAAATAGGTGCCGATAGGCATTTCAGATATTGGTGCCGATAGGCATTTCAGATATAGTTGCCGATCGGCATTTTAAAAATAGGTGCCGATAGGCATTTCAGATATAGAAGCCGATAGGCATTTCAAATATAGGTGCCGATAAGCATTCCAGATATGGTTGCCGATAGGCATTTCAAATATAGGTGCTGATAGGCATTTCAGATGTAGTTTCCGATAGGCATTTCAAAAATTGGTGCCGATAGGCATTTCAGATATAGTAGCCGATTGGCATTTTAAAAATAGGTGCCGATAGGCATTTCAGATATAGAAGCCGATAGGTATTTCAAATATAGGTGTAGATAGGCATTTCAGATATGGTTGCCGATAATCATTTCAAATATAGGTGCTGATAGGCATTTCAGATGTAGTTTCCGATAGGCATTTCAAAAATAGGTGCCGATAGGCATTTCAGATATAGGTGCCGATAGGCATTTCAGATATAGTTGCCGATTGGCATTTTAAAAATAGGTGTCGATAGGCATTTCAGATATAGAAGCCGATAGGCATTTCAAATATAGGTGCAGATAGGCATTCCAGATATGGTTGCCGATAGGCATTTCAAATATAGGTGGTGATAGGCATTCCAGATGTAGTTTCCTATAGGCATTTCAAAAATTAGTGCCGATAAGGCATTTCAGATATAGGTGCCGATAGGCATTTCAGATATAGTTACCGATTGGCATTTTAAAAATAGGTGCCGATAGGCATTTCAAATATAGAAGCCGATAGGTATTTCAAATATAGGTGTCGATAGGCATTTCAGATATGGTTGACGATAGGCATTTCAAATATAGGTGCTGATAGGCATTTCAGATGTAGTTTCCGATAGGCATTTCAAAAATAGGTGCCGATAGGCATTTCAGATATAGGTGCCGATAGGCATTTCAGATATAGTTGCCGATTGGCATTTTAAAAATAGATGCCGATAGGCATTTCAGATATAGAAGCCGATAGGCATTTCAAATATAGGTGCTGATAGGTATTCCAGATATGGTTGCCGATAGGCATTTCAAATATAAGTGCTGTTAGGCATTTTAGATGTAGTTTCCGATAGGCATTTCAAAAATAGGCGCCGATGGCATTTCAGATATAGGTGCCGATAGGCATTTTAGATATAGTTGCCGATTGGCATTTTAAAAATAGGTGCCGATAGGCATTTCAGATATAGAAGCCGATAGGCATTTCAAATATAGGTGCCGATAGACATTCCAGATATTGTTGCCGATAGGCATTTCAAATATAAATGCTGATAGGCATTTCAGATGTAGTTTCCGATAGGCATTTCAAAAATAGGTACCGATAGGTATTTCAGATATAGGTGCCGATAGGCATTTCAGATATAGTTGCCAATTGGCATTTTAAAAATAGGTGCCGATAGGCATTTCAGATATAGAAGCCGATAGGCATTTCAAATATAGGTGCCGATAGGCATTCCAGATATAGTTGCCGATAGGCATTTCAAATATAGGTGCCGATAGGCATTTCAGATATAGTTGCGGATAGGCATTTCAAATATAGGTGCTGATAGGCATTTCAGATCTAGTTTTTGATAGGCATTTCAAAAATAGGTGCCGATAAGCATTTCAGATATAGGTGCCGATAGGCACTTCAGATATAGTTGCCGATTGGCATTTTAAAAATAGGTGCCGATAGGCATTTCAGATATAGGTGCCGATAGGCATTTCAAATAATAGTGTCGATAGGCATTTCAGATATAAATGCCGAAAGGCATTTCAAATATAGGTGCCGATAGGCATTCCAGATATGTTTGCCGATAGGCATTTCAAATATAGGTGCTGATAGGCATTTCAGATGTAGTTTCCGATAGGCATTTCAAAAATAGGTGCCGATAGGCATTTCAGATATAGGTGCCGATAGGCATTTCAGATATAGTTGCCGATTGGCATTTGAAAAATAGGTGCCGATAGGCATTTCAGATATAGAAGCCGATAGGCATTTCAAATATAGGTGCCGATAGGCATATCGGATATGGTTGCCGATAGGCATTTCAAATATATGTGCTGATAGGCATTTCAGATGTAGTTTCTGATAGGCATGTAAAAAATAGGTGCCGATAGGCATTTCAGATATAGCTGCCGATAGGCATTTCAGATATAGTTGCCGATTGGCATTTTAAAAATAGGTGTCGATAAGCATTTCAGATATAGAAGTCGATAGGCATTTCAAATATAAGTGCCGATAGGAATTCCAGATATGGTTGACGATAGGCATTTCAAATATAGGTGCTGATAGGCATTCCAGATGTAGTTTCCGATAGGCATTTCAAAAATTGGTGCCGATAGGCATTTCAGATATAGGTGCCGATAGGCATTTCAGATATAGTTACCGATTGGCATTTTAAAAATAGGTGCCGATAGGCATTTCAGATATAGAAGCCGATAGGTATTTCAAATATAGGTGTCGATAGGCATTTAAGATATGGTTGCCGATAGGCATTTCAAATATAGGTGCTGATAGGCATTTCAGATGTAGTTTCCGATAGGCATTTCAAAAATAGGTGCCGATAGGCATTTCAGATATAGGTACCGATAGGCATTTCAGATATAGTTGCCGATTGGCATTTTAAAAATAGGTGCCGATAGGCATTTTAGATGTAGTTTCCGATAGGCATTTCAAAAATAGGTGCCGATAGGCATTTCAGATATAGGTGCCGATAGGCATATCAGATATAGTTGCCGATAGGCATTTAAAATATAGGTGCCGATAGGCATTTCAAATATAGGTGTCGATAGGCATTTCAGATATAAATGCCGAAAGGCATTTCAGATATAGGTGCCGATAGGCATTTCTGATGTGGTTTCCGATAGGCATTTCAAAAAAAAATGAAGATAGGCATTCCAGATATAGGCGCCGATAGGCATTTCATATATAAATGCCGATTGGCATTTTAAAAAGAGGTGCCGATTGGCGTTTCAGATATAGAAGCCGATAGGCATTTCAAATATAGGTGCCGATAGGCATTCCAGATATAGTTGCCGATAGGCATTTCAAATATAGGTGCTGATAGGCATTTCAAATGTAGTTTATTTTAGGCATTTCAAAATTTGGTGCCGATAGGCATTTCAGATATAGGTGCCGATAGGCATTTCAGATATAGTTGCCGATTGGCATTTTAAAAATAGGTGCCGATAGGCATTTCAGATATAGAAGCCGATAGGTATTTCAAATATAGGTGTCGATAGGCATTTCAGATATAGTTGCTGATAGGCATTTCAAATATAGGTGCTGATAGGCATTTCAGATGTAGTTTCCGATAGGCATTTTAAAAATAGGTGCCGATAGGCATTTCAGATATAAGCGCCGATAGGCATTTCAGATATAGTTGCCGATTGGCATTTTAAAAAGAGGTGCCGATAGGCATTTCAGATATAAAAGCCGATAGGCATTTCAAATATAGGTGCCGATAGGCATTCCAGATATATTTGCCGATAGGCATTTCAAATATAGGTGCTGATAGGCATTTCAGATGTAGTTTCCGATAGGCATTTCAAAAATAGGTGCCGATAGGCATTTCAGATATAGGTGCCGATAGGCATTTCAGATATAGTTGCCGATTATCATTTTAAAAATAGGTGCCGATAGGCATTTTAGATGTAGTTGCCAATTGGCATTTTAAAAATAGGTGTCGATAGGCATTTCAGATATAGAAGCCGATAGGCATTTCAAATATAAGTGCCGATAAGCATTCCAGATATGGTTGCCGATAGGCATTTCAAATATAGGTGCTGATAGGCATTTCAGATGTAGTTTTCGATAGGCATTTCAAAAATTGGTGCCGATAGGCATTTCAGATATAGGTGCCGATAGGCATTTCAGATATAGTTGCCGATTGGTATTTTAAAAATAGGTGCCGATAGGCATTTCAGATATAGAAGCCGATAGGTATTATAAATATAGGTGTCGATAGGCATTTCAGATATGGTTGCCGATAGGCATTTCAAATATATGTGCTGATAGGCATTTTAGATGTAGTTTCCGATAGGCATTTAAAAAATAGGTGCCGATAGGCATTTCAGATATAGGTGCCGATAAGCATATCAGATATAGTTGCCGATACACATTTAAAATATAGGTGTCGATAGGCATTTCAAATATAGGTGTCGATAGGCAATTCAGATATAAATGCCGAATGTCATTTCAGATATAGGTGCCGATAGGCATTTCTGATGTGGTTGCCGATAGGCATTTCAAATATAGGTGCTGATAGGCATTTCAGATGTAGTTTTTGATAGGCATTTAAAAAATAGGTGCCGTTAGGCATTTCAGAAATAGGTGCCGATAGGCATTTCAGATGTAGTTGCCGATTGGCATTTTAAAAATAGGTGCCGATAGGCATTTTAGATATAGAAGCCGATAGGCATTTCAAATATAGGTGCCGATAGGCATTCCAGATATGGTTGCCGATAAGCATTTCAAATATAGGTGCTGATTGGCATATCAGATGTAGTTTCCGATAGGCATTTCAAAAATAGGTGCCGATAGGAATTTCAGATATAGGTGCCGATAGGCATTTCAGATATAGTTGCCGATTGGCATTTTAAAAATAGGTGCCGATAGGCATTTCAGATATAGAAGCCGATAGGCATTTCAAATATAGGTGCCGATAGGCATTCCAGATATGGTTGCCGATAGGCATTTCAAATATAGGTGCTGATAGGCATTTCAGATGTAGTTTCCGATAGGCATTTCAAAAATTGGTGCCGATAGGCATTTCAGATATAGGTGTCGATAGGCATTTCAGATATATTTGCCGATTGGCATTTTAAAAATAGGTGCCGATAGGCATTTCTGATATAGAAGCCGATAGGTATTTCAAATATAGGTGTCGATAGATATTTCAGATATGGTTGCCGATAGGCATTTCAAATATTGGTGCTGATAGGCATTTCAGATGTAGTTTCCGATAGGCATTTCAAAAATAGGTGCCGATAGGCATTTCAGATATAGGTGCCGATAGGCATTTCAGATATAGTTGCCGATTGGCATTTTAAAAATAGGTGCCGATAGGCATTTCAGATATAGAAACCGATTGGCATTTCAAATATAGGTGCCGATAGGCATTCCAGATATGGTTGCCGATAGGCATTTCAAATATAAGTGCTGATAGGCATTTCAGATGTACTTTCCGATAGGCATTTCAAAAATAGGTACCGATAGGCATTTCAGATATAGGTGCCGATAGGCATTTCAGATATAGTTGCCAATTGGCATTTTAAAAAAAGGTGTCGATAGGCATTTCAGATATAGAAGCCGATAGGCATATCAAATATAAGTGCCGATAGGCATTCCAGATATGGTTGCCGATAGGCATTTCAAATATAGGTGCTGATAGGCATTTCAGATGTAGTTTCCGATAGGCGTTTCAAAAATTGGTGCCGATAGGCATTTCAGATATAGGTGCCGATAGGCATTTCAGATATAGTTGCCGATTGGTATTTTAAAAATAGGTGCCGATAGGCATTTCAGATATAGAAGCCGATAGGTATTATAAATATAGGTGTCGATAGGCATTTCAGATATGGTTTCCGATAGGCATTTCAAATATATGTGCTGATAGGCATTTCAGATGTAGTTTCCGATAAGCATTTCAAAAATAGGTGCCGATAGGCATTTCAGATATAGGTGCCGTTAGACATTTCAGATATAGTTGCCGATTGGCATTTTAAAAATAGGTGCCGATAGGCATTTTAGATGTAGTTTCCGATAGGCATTTCAAAAATAGGTGCCGATAGGCATTTCAGATATAGGTGCCGATAGGCATATCAGATATAGTTGCCGATAGGCATTTAAAATATAGGTGCCGATAGGCATTTCAAATATAGGTGTCGATAGGCAATTCAGATATAAATGCCGAAAGTCATTTCAGATATAGGTGCCGATAGGCATTTCTGATGTGGTTGCCGATAGGCATTTCAAATATAGGTGCTGATAGGCATTTCAGATGTAGTTTTTGATAGGCATTTCAAAAATAGGTGCCGATAGGCATTTCAGATATAGGTGCCGATAGGCACTTCAGATATAGTTGCCGATTGGCATTTTAAAAATAGGTGCCGATAGGCATTTCAGATATAGAAGCCGATAGGCATTTCAAATATAGGTGCCGATAGGCATTCCAGATATGGTTGCTGATAGGCATTTCAAATATAGGTGCTGATAGGCATTCCAGATGTAGTTTCCGATAGGCATTTCAATAATAGGTGCCGATAGGCATTTCAGATATAGGTGCCGATAGGCATTTCAGATATAGTTGCCGATTGGCATTTTAAAAATAGGTGCCGATAGGCATTTCAGATATAGAAGCCGATAGGTATTTCAAATATAGGTGTCGATAGGCATTTCAGATATAGTTGCTGATAGGCATTTCAAATATAGGTGCTGATAGGCATTTCAGATGTAGTTTCCGATAGGCATTTTAAAAATAGGTGCCGATAGGCATTTCAGATATAAGCGCCGATAGGCATTTCAGATATAGTTGCCGATTGGCATTTTAAAAAGAGGTGCCGATAGGCATTTCAGATATAAAAGCCGATAGGCATTTCAAATATAGGTGCCGATAGGCATTCCAGATATATTTGCCGATAGGCATTTCAAATATAGGTGCTGATAGGCATTTCAGATGTAGTTTCCGATAGGCATTTCAAAAATAGGTGCCGATAGGCATTTCAGATATAGGTGCCGATAGGCATTTCAGATATAGTTGCCGATTATCATTTTAAAAATAGGTGCCGATAGGCATTTTAGATGTAGTTGCCAATTGGCATTTTAAAAATAGGTGTCGATAGGCATTTCAGATATAGAAGCCGATAGGCATTTCAAATATAAGTGCCGATAAGCATTCCAGATATGGTTGCCGATCGGCATTTCAAATATAGGTGCTGATAGGCATTTCAGATGTAGTTTTCGATAGGCATTTCTAAAATTGGTGCCGATAGGCATTTCAGATATAGGTGCCGATAGGCATTTCAGATATAGTTGCCGATTGGTATTTTAAAAATAGGTGCCGATAGGCATTTCAGATATAGAAGCCGATAGGTATTATAAATATAGGTGTCGATAGGCATTTCAGATATGGTTGCCGATAGGCATTTCAAATATATGTGCTGATAGGCATTTTAGATGTAGTTTCCGATAGGCATTTAAAAAATAGGTGCCGATAGGCATTTCAGATATAGGTGCCGATAAGCATATCAGATATAGTTGCCGATACACATTTAAAATATAGGTGTCGATAGGCATTTCAAATATAGGTGTCGATAGGCAATTCAGATATAAATGCCGAATGTCATTTCAGATATAGGTGCCGATAGGCATTTCTGATGTGGTTGCCGATAGGCATTTCAAATATAGGTGCTGATAGGCATTTCAGATGTAGTTTTTGATAGGCATTTAAAAAATAGGTGCCGTTAGGCATTTCAGAAATAGGTGCCGATAGGCACTTCAGATGTAGTTGCCGATTGGCATTTTAAAAATAGGTGCCGATAGGCATTTTAGATATAGAAGCCGATAGGCATTTCAAATATAGGTGCCGATAGGCATTCCAGATATGGTTGCCGATAAGCATTTCAAATATAGGTGCTGATTGGCATATCAGATGTAGTTTCCGATAGGCATTTCAAAAATAGGTGCCGTTAGGAATTTCAGATATAGGTGCCGATAGGCATTTCAGATATAGTTGCCGATTGGCATTTTAAAAATAGGTGCCGATAGGCATTTCAGATATAGAAGCCGATAGGCATTTCAAATATAGGTGCCGATAGGCATTCCAGATATGGTTGCCGATAGGCATTTCAAATATAGGTGCTGATAGGCATTTCAGATGTAGTTTCCGATAGGCATTTCAAAAATTGGTGCCGATAGGCATTTCAGATATAGGTGTCGATAGGCATTTCAGATATATTTGCCGATTGGCATTTTAAAAATAGGTGCCGATAGGCATTTCTGATATAGAAGCCGATAGGTATTTCAAATATAGGTGTCGATAGATATTTCAGATATGGTTGCCGATAGGCATTTCAAATATTGGTGCTGATAGGCATTTCAGATGTAGTTTCCGATAGGCATTTCAAAAATAGGTGCCGATAGGCATTTCAGATATAGGTGCCGATAGGCATTTCAGATATAGTTGCCGATTGGCATTTTAAAAATAGGTGCCGATAGGCATTTCAGATATAGAAACCGATTGGCATTTCAAATATAGGTGCCGATAGGCATTCCAGATATGGTTGCCGATAGGCATTTCAAATATAAGTGCTGATAGGCATTTCAGATAATCTTTCCGATAGGCATTTCAAAAATAGGTACCGATAGGCATTTCAGATATAGTAGCCGATAGGCATTTCAGATATAGTTGCCAATTGGCATTTTAAAAATAGGTGTCGATAGGCATTTCAGATATAGAAGCCGATAGGCATATCAAATATAAGTGCCGATAGGCATTCCAGATATGGTTGCCGATAGGCATTTCAAATATAGGTGCTGATAGGCATTTCAGATGTAGTTTCAGATAGGCATTTCAAAAATTGGTGCCGATAGGCATTTCAGATATAGGTGCCGATAGGCATTTCAGATATAGTTGCCGATTGGTATTTTAAAAATAGGTGCCGATAGGCATTTCAGATATAGAAGCCGATAGGTATTATAAATATAGGTGTCGATAGGCATTTCAGATATGGTTTCCGATAGGCATTTCAAATATATGTGCTGATAGGCATTTCAGATGTAGTTTCCGATAAGCATTTCAAAAATAGGTGCCGATAGGCATTTCAGATATAGGTGCCGTTAGACATTTCAGATATAGTTGCCGATTGGCATTTTAAAAATAGGTGCCGATAGGCATTTTAGATGTAGTTTCCGATAGGCATTTCAAAAATAGGTGCCGATAGGCATTTCAGATATAGGTGCCGATAGGCATATCAGATATAGTTGCCGATAGGCATTTAAAATATAGGTGCCGATAGGCATTTCAAATATAGGTGTCGATAGGCAATTCAGATATAAATGCCGAAAGTCATTTCAGATATAGGTGCCGATAGGCATTTCTGATGTGGTTGCCGATAGGCATTTCAAATATAGGTGCTGATAGGCATTTCAGATGTAGTTTTTGATAGGCATTTCAAAAATAGGTGCCGTTAGGCATTTCAGATATAGGTGCCGATAGGCACTTCAGATATAGTTGCCGATTGGCATTTTAAAAATAGGTGCCGATAAGCATTTCAGATATAGAAGCCGATAGGCATTTCAAATATAGGTGCCGATAGGCATTCCAGATATGGTTGCTGATAGGCATTTCAAATATAGGTGCTGATAGGCGTTCCAGATGTAGTTTCCGATAGGCATTTCAATAATAGGTGCCGATAGGCATTTCAGATATAGGTGCCGATAGGCATTTCAGATATAGTTGCCAATTGGCATTTTAAAAATAGGTGCCGATAGGCATTTTAGATATAGAAGCCGATAGGTATTTCAAATATAGGTGTCGATAGGCATTTCAGATATGGTTGCCGATAGGCATTACAAATATAGGTGCTGATAGGCATTTCAGATGTGGTTTCCGATAGGCATTTCAAAAATAGGTGCCAATAGGCATATCAGATATAGGTGCCGATAGGCATTTCAGATATAGTTGCCGATTGGCATTTTAAAAATAGGTGCCGATAGGCATTTCAGATATAGAAGCCGATAGGCATTTCAAATATAGGTGCCGATAGGCATTCCAGATATGGTTGCTGATAGGCGTTTCAAATATAGGTGCTGATAGGCATTTCAGATGTAGTTTCCGATAGGCATTTCAAAAATAGGTGCCGATAGGCATTTTAGATATAGGTGCCAATAGGCATTTCAGATATAGTTGCCAATTGGCATTTTAAAAATAGGTGCCGATAGGCATTCCAGATATGGTTGAGGATAGGCATTTTAAATATAGGTGCTGATAGGCATTCCAGATGTAGTTTCCGATAGGCATTTCAAAAATTAGTGCCGATAGGCATTTCAGATATAGGTGCTGATAGGCATTTCAGATATAGTTACCGATTGGCATTTTAAAAATAGGTGCCGATAGGCATTTCAGATATAGAAGCCGATAGGTATTTCAAATATAGGTGTCGATAGGCATTTCAGATATGGTTGCCGATAGGAATTTCAAATAGAGGTGCTGATAGGCATTTCAGATGTAGTTTCCGATAGGCATTTCAAAAATAGGTGCCGATAGGCATTTCAGATAAATGTGCCGATAGGCATTTCAGATATAGTTGCCGATTGACATTTTAAAAATAGGAGCCGACAGGCAATTTAGATGTAGTTTCCGATAGGCATTTGAAAAATAGGTGCCGATAGGCCTATCAGATATAGTTGCCGATAGGCATTTAAAATATAGGTGCCGATAGGCATTTCAAATATAGGTGTCGATAGGCAATTCAGATATAAATGCCGAAAGTCATTTCAGATATAGGTGCCGATAGGCATTTCTGATGTAGTTGCTGATAGGCATTTCAAATATAGGTGCTGATAGGCATTTCAGATGTAGTTTTTGATAGGCATTTCAAAAATAGGTGCCGTTAGGCATTTCAGATATAGGTGCCGATAGGCATTTCAGATATAGTTGCCGATTGGCATTTTAAAAATAGGTGCCGATAGGCATTTTAGATATAGAAGCCGATAGGCATTTCAAATATAGGTGCCGATAGGCATTCCAGATATGGTTGCCGATAGGCATTTCAAATATAAGTGCTGATAGGCATTTCAGATGTACTTTCCGATAGGCATTTCAAAAATAGGTACCGATAGGCATTTCAGATATATGTGCCGATAGGCATTTCAGATATAGTTGCCAATTAGCATTTTAAAAATAGGTGTCTATAGGCATTTCAGATATAGAAGCCGATAGGCATTTCAAATATAAGTGCCGATAGGCATTCCAGATATGGTTGCCGATAGGCATTTCAAATATAGGTGCTGATAGGCATTTCAGATGTAGTTTCCGATAGGCATTTCAAAAATTGGTGCCGATAGGCATTTCAGATATAGGTGCCGATAGGCATTTCAGATATAGTTGCCGATTGGTATTAAAAAAATATGTGCCGATAGGCATTTCAGATATAGAAGCCGATAGGTATTATAAATATAGGTGTCGATAGGCATTTCAGATATGGTTGCCGATAGGCATTTCAAATATATGTGCTGATAGGCATTTCAGATGTAGTTTCCGATAAGCATTTCAAAAATAGGTGCCGATAGGCATTTCAGATATAGGTGCCGATAGGCATTTCAGATATAGTTGCCGATTGGCATTTTAAAAATAGGTGCCGATAGGCATTTTAGATGTAGTTTCCGATAGGCATTTCAAAAATAGGTGCCGATAGGCATTTCAGAGATAGGTGCCGATAGGCATATCAGATATAGTTGCCGATAGGCATTTAAAATATAGGTGCCGATAGGCATTTCAAATATAGGTGTCGATAGGCAATTCAGATATAAATGCCGAAAGTCATTTCAGATATAGGTGCCGATAGGCATTTCTGATGTGGTTGCCGATAGGCATTTCAAATATAGGTGCTGATAGGCATTTCAGATGTAGTTTTTGATAGGCATTTCAAAAATAGGTGCCGTTAGGCATTTCAGATATAGGTGCCGATAGGCACTTCAGATATAGTGGCCGATTGGCATTTTAAAAATAGGTGCCGATAGGCATTTCAGATATAGAAGCCGATAGGCATTTCAAATATAGGTGCCGATAGGCATTCCAGATATGGTTGCCGATAGGCATTTCAAATATAGGTGCTGATAGGCATTCCAGATGTAGTTTCCGATAGGCATTTCAAAAATAGGTGCCGATAGGCATTTCAGATATAGGTGCCGATAAGCATTTCAGATATAGTTGCCGATTGGCATTTTAAAAATAGGTGCCGATAGGCATTTTAGATATAGAAGCCGATAGGCATTTCAAATATAGGTGCCGATAGGCATTCCAGATATGGTTGCCGATAGGCATTTCAAATATAGGTGCTGATAGGCATTTCAGATGTAGTTTCCGATAGGCATTTCAAAAATAGGTGCCGATAGGCATTTCAGATATAGGTGCCGATAGGCATTTCAGATATAGTTGCCGATTGGCATTTTAAAAATAGGTGCCGATAGGCATATCAGATATAGGTACCGATAGGAATTTCAGATATAGTTGCCGATTGGCATTTTAAAACTAGGTGTCGATAGGCATTTCAGATATAGAAGCCGATAGGCATTTCAAATATAGGTGCCGATAGGCATTCCAGATATGGTTGCCGATAGGCATTTCAAATATAGGTGCTGATAGGCATTTCAGATGTAGTTTCCGATAGGCATTTCAAAAATAGGTGCCGATAGGCATTTTAGATATAGGCGCCGATAGGCATTTCAGATATAGTTGCCAATTGACATTTTAAAAATAGGTGCCGATAGGCATTTCAGATATAGAAGCCGATAGGCATTTCAGATATAGTTGCCGATTGGCATTTTAAAACTAGGTGTCGATAGGCATTTCAGATATAGAAGCCGATAGGCATTTCAAATATAGGTGCCGATAGGCATTCCAGATATGGTTGAGGATAGGCATTTCAGATATAGGTGTTGATAGGCATTCCAGATGTAGTTTCCGATAGGCATTTCAAAAATTGGTGCCGATAGGCATTTCAGATATAGGTGCTGATAGGCATTTCAGATATAGTTACCGATTGGCATTTTAAAAATAGGTGCCGATAGGCACTTCAGATATAAAAGCCGATAGGTATTTCAAATATAGGTGTCGATACGCATTTCAGATATGGTTGCCGATAGGCATTTCAAATATAGGTGCTGATAGGCATTTCAGATGTAGTTTCCGATAGGCATTTCAAAAATCGGTGCCGATAGGCATTTCAGATATAGGTGCCGATAGGCATTTCAGATATAGTTGCCGATTGGCATTTTAAAAATAGGTGCCTATAGGCATTTCAGATATAGAAGCCGATAGGCATTTCAAATATAGGTGCCGATAGGCATTCCAGATATAATTGCCGATAGGCATTTCAAATATAGGTGCTGATAGGCATTTCAAATGTAGTTTCCGTTAGGCATTTCAAAAATTGGTGCCGATAGGCATTTCAGATATAGGTGCCTATAGGCATTTCAGATATAGTTGCCGATTGGCATTTTAAAAATAGGTGCCGATAGGCATATCAGATATAGGTACCGATAGGAATTTCAGATATAGTTGCCGATTGGCATTTTAAAAATAGGTGTTGATAGGCATTTCAGATATAGAAGCCGATAGGCATTTCAAATATAGGTGCCGATAGGCATTCCAGATATGGTTGCTGATAGGCGTTTCAAATATAGGTGCCGATAGGCATTTTAGATATAGGTGCCAATAGGCATTTCAGTTATAGTAGCCAATTGGCATTTTAAAAATAGGTGCCGATAGGCATTTCAGATATAGAAGCCGATAGGCATTTCAGATATAGTTGCCGATTGGCATTTTAAAACTAGGTGTCGATAGGCATTTCAGATATAGAAGCCGATAGGCATTTCAAATATAGGTGCCGATAGGCATTCCAGATATGGTTGAGGATAGGCATTTCAAATATAGGTGCTGATAGGCATTCCAGATGTAGTTTCCGATAGGCATTTCAAAAATTGGTGCCGATAGGCATTTCAGATATAGGTGCCGATAGGCATTTCAGATATAGTTACCGATTGGCATTTTAAAAATAGGTGCCGATAGGCATTTCAGATATAGAAGCAGATAGGTATTTCAAATATAGTTGTCGATAGGCATTTCAGATATGGTTGCCGATAGGCATTTCAAATATAGGTGCTAATAGGCATTTCAGATGTAGTTTCCGATAGGCATTTCAAAAATAGGTGCCGATATACATTTCAGATATAGGTGCCGATAGGCATTTCAGATATAGTTGCAGATTGGCATTTTAAAAATAGGTGCCGATAGGCTTGTCAGATATAGAAGCCGATAGGCATTTCAAATATAGGTGCTAATAGGCATTTCAGATGTAGTTTCCGATAGGCATTTCAAAAATAAGTGCCGATAGGCATTTCTGATATAGGTGCCTATAGGCAATTCAGATATAGTTGCCGATTGGCATTTTAAAACTAGGTGTCGATAGGCATTTCAGATATAGAAGCCGATAGGCATTTCAAATATAGGTGCCGATAGGCATTCCAGATATGGCTGAGGATAGGCATTTCAAATATAGGTGCTGATAGGCATTCCAGATGTTGTTTCCGATAGGCATTTCAAAAATTGGTGCCGATAGGCATTTCAGATATAGGTGCCGATAGGCATTTCAGATATATTTGCCGATTGGCATTTTAAAAATAGGTGCCGATAGGCATTTCAGATATAGAAGCCGATAGGTATTTCAAATATAAGTGTCGATAGGCATTTCAGGTATGGTTGCCGATAGGCATTTCAAATATAGGAGCAGATAGGCATTTCAGATGTAGTTTCCGATAGGCATTTCAAAAATAGGTGCCGATAGGCATTTCAGATATAGGTGCCGATAGGCATTTCAGATATAGGTGCCGATAGGCATTTCAGATATAGTTGCCGATTGGCATTTTAAAAATAGGTGCCGATAGGCATTTCAGACATAGAAGCCGATAGGCATTTCAAATATATGGGTGCCGATAGGCATTCCAGATATGGCTGCCGATAGGCATTTCAAATATAGGTGCTGATAGGCATTTCAGATGTAGTTTCCGATAGGCATTTCAAAAATTGGTGCCGATAGGCATTTCAGATATAGGTGCCGATAGGCATTTCAGATATAGTGGCCGATTGGCATTTTAAAAATAGGTGCCGATAGGCATTTCAGATATAGAAGCCGATAGGTATTTCAAATATAGATGTCGATAGATATTTCAGATATGGTTGCCTATAGGCATTTCAAATATTGGTGCTGATAGGCATTTCAGATGTAGTTTCCGATAGGCATTTCAAAAATAGGTGCCGATAGGCATTTCAGATATAGGTGCCGATAGGCATTTCAGTTATAGCTGCCGATTGGCATTTTAAAAATAGGTGTCGATGGGCATTTCAAATATAGAAGCCGATAGGCATTTCAAATATAGGTGCCGATAGGCATACCAGATATGGTTGCCGATAGGCATTTCAAATAAAGGTGCTGATAGGCATTCCAGATGTAGTTTCCGATAGGCATTTCAAAAATAGGTGCCGATAGGCATTTCAGATATAGGTGCCGATAGGCATTTCAGATATAGTTGCCGATTGGCATTTTAAAAATAGGTGCCGATAGGCATTTTAGATATAGAAGCCGATAGGCATTTCAAATATAGGTGCCGATAGGCATTACAGATATGGTTGCCGATAGGCATTTCAAATATAGGTGCTGATAGGCATTTCAGATGTAGTTTCCGATAGGCATTTCAAAAATATGTGCCGATAGGCATTTCAGATATAGGTGCCGATAGGCATTTCAGATATAGTTGCCGATTAACATTTTAAAAGAAGGTGCCGATAGGCATTTCAGATATAGAAGCCGATAGGTATTTCAAATATAGCTGTCGATAGGCATTTTATATATGGTTGCCGATAGGCATTTCAAATATAGGTGTGATAGTCATTTCAGATGTAGTTTCCGATAGGCATTTCAAAAATAAGTGCCGATAGGCATTTCAGATATAGGTGCCGATAGGCATTTCAGATATAGTTGCCGATTGGCATTTAAAAATAGGTGTCGACAGGCATTTCAGATATAGAAGCCGATAGGCATTTCAAATATAGGTGCCGATAAGCATTCCAGATATGGTTGCCGATAGGCATTTCAAATATCTGTGCTGATAGGCATTCCAGATGTAGTTTCCGATAGGCATTTCAAAAATTGGTGCCGATAGGCATTTCAGATATAGTTGCCGATAGGCATTTCAGATATAGTTGCCGATAGGCATTTCAGATATAGGTGCCGATAGGCATTTCAGATGTAGTTTCCGATAGGCATTTCAAAAATAGGTGCCGATAGGCATATCAGATATAGGTGCCGATAGGCATTTCAGATATAGTTGCCGATTGGCATTTTAAAAATAGGTGCCGATAGGCATTTCAGATATAGAAGCCGATAGGCATTTCAAATATAGGTGCCGATAGGCATTCCAGATATGGTTGCTGATAGGCATTTCAAATCTCGGGTGCTGATAGGCATTTCAGATGTAGTTTCCGATAGGCATTTAAAAAATAGGTGCCGATAGGCATTTTAGATATAGGTGCCGATAGGCATTTCAGATATAGTTGCCAATTGGCATTTTAAAAATAGGTGCCGATAGGCATTTCAGATATAGAAGCCGATAGGCATTTCAGATAGAGTTGCCGATTGGCATTTTAAAACTAGGTGTCGATAGGCATTTCAGATATAGAAGCCGATAGGCATTTCAAATATAGGTGCCGATAGGCATTCCAGATATGGTTGACGATAGGCATTTCAAATATAGGTGCTAATAGGCATTCCAGATGTAGTTTCCGATAGGCATTTCAAAAATTGGTGCCGATAGTCATTTCAGATATAGGTGCCGATAGGCATTTCAGATATAGTTACCGATTGGCATTTTAAAAATAGGTGCCGATAGGCATTTCAGATATAGAAGCCGATAGGTATTTCAAACATAGGTGTCGATAGGCATTTTAGATATGGTTGCCGATAGGCATTTCAAATATAGGTGCTGATAGGCATTTCAGATGTAGTTTCCGATAGGCATTTCAAAAATAGGTGCCGATAGGCATTTCAGATATAGGTGCCGATAGGCATTTCAGATATAGTTGCCGATTGGCATTTTAAAAATAGGTGCCGATAGGCATTTCAGATATAGAAGCCGATAGGCATTTCAAATATAGGTGCCGATAGGCATTCCAGATATGGTTGCCGATAGGCATTTCAAATATAAGTGCTGATAGGCATTTCAGATGTAGTTTCCGATAGGCATTTCAAAAATAGGTACCGATAGGCATTTCAGATATAGGTGCCGATAGGCATTTCAGATATAGTTGTCAATTGGCATTTTAAAAATAGGTGTCGATAGGCATTTCAGATATAGAAGCCGATAGGCATTTTAAATATAAGTGCCGATAGGCATTCCAGATATGGTTGCCGATAGGCATTTCAAATATAGGTGCTGATAGGCATTTCAGATGTAGTTTCCGATAGGCATTTCAAAAATTGGTGACGATAGGCATTTCAGATATAGGTGCCGATAGGCATTTCAGATATAGTTGCCGGTTGGTATTTTAAAAATAGGTGCCGATAGGCATTTCAGAAATAGAAGCCGATAGGTATTATAAATATAGGTGTCGATAGGCATTTCAGATATTGTTGCCGATAGGCATTTCAAATATATGTGCTGATAGGCATTTTAGATGTAGTTTCCGATAGGCATTTAAAAAATAGGTGCCGATAGGCATTTCAGATATAGGTGCCGATAGGCATATCAGATATAGTTGCCGATAGGCATTTAAAATATAGGTGCCTATAGGCATTTCAAATATAGGTGTCGATAGGCAATTCAGATATAAATGCCGAATGTCATTTCAGATATAGGTGCCGTTAGGCATTTCAGATATAGGTGCCGATAGGCATATCAGATATAGTTGCCGATAGGCATTTAAAATATAGGTGCCGATAGGCATTTCAAATATAGGTGCGGATAGGCATTTCAGATGTAGTTTTTGATAGGCATTTAAAAAATAGGTGCCGTTAGGCATTTCAGATATAGGTGCCGATAGGCACTTCAGATATAGTTGCCGATTGGCATTTTAAAAATAGGTGCCGATAGGCATTTCAGATATAGAAGCCGATAGGCATTTCAAATATAGGTGCCGATAGGCATTCCAGATATGGTTGCCGATAAGCATTTCAAATATAGGTGCTGAAACGCATTTCAGATGTAGTTTCCGATAGGCATTTCAAAAATAGGTGCCGATAGGCATTTCAGATATAGGTGCCGATAGGCATTTCAGATATAGTTGCCGATTGGCATTTTAAAAATAGGTGCCGATAGGCATTTCAGATATAGAAGCCGATAGGCATTTCAAATATAGGTGCCGATAGGCATTCCAGATATAGTTGCCGATAGGCATTTCAAATATAGGTGCTGATAGGCATTTCAGATGTAGTTTCCGATAGGCATTTCAAAAATTGGTGCCGATAGGCATTTCAGATATAGGTGCCGATAGGCATTTCAGATATATTTGCCGATTGGCATTTTAAAAATAGGTGCCGATAGGCATTTCAGATATAGAAGCCGATAGGTATTTCAAATATAGGTGTCGATAGGCATTTCAGATATGGTTGCCGATAGGTATTTCAAATATAGGAGCAGATAGGCATTTCAGATGTAGTTTCCGAAAGGCATTTCAAAAATAGGTGCCGATAGGCATTTCAGATAAAGGTGCCGATAGGCATTTCAGATATAGTTGCCGATTGGCATTTTAAAAATATGTGCCGATAGGCATTTCATATATAGAAGCCGATAGACATTTCAAATATAGGTGTCGATAGGCATTCCAGATATGGTTGCCGATAGGCCTTTCAAATATAGGTGCTGATAGGCATTTCAGGTGTATTTTTCGATAGGCATTTCAAAAATAGGTGCCGATAGGCATTTTAGATATAGGTGCCGATAGGCATTTCAGATATAGTTGCCAATTGGCATTTTAAAAATAGGTGCCGATAGGCATTTCAGATATAGAAGTCGATAGGCATTTCAGATATAGTTGCCGATTGGCATTTTAAAAATAGGTGTCGATAGGCATTTCAGATATAGAAGCCGATAGGCATTTCAAATATAGGTGCCGATAGGCATTCTAGATATGGTTGTTGATAGGCATTTCAAATATAGGTGCTGATAGGCATTCCAGATGTAGTTTCCGATAGGCATTTCAAAAATTGGTGCCGATAGGTATTTCAGACAGAGGTGCCGATAGGCATTTCAGATATAGTTACCGATTGGCATTTTAAAAATAGGTGCCGATAGGCATTTCAGATATAGAAGCCGATAGGTATTTCAAATATAGGTGTCGATAGGCATTTCAGATATGGTTGCCGATAGGCATTTCAAATATAGGTGCTGATAGGCATTTCAGATGCAGTTTCCCATAGGCATTTCAAAAATAGGTGCCGATAGGCATTTCAGATATAGGTGCCGATAGGCATTTCAGATATAGTTGCCAATTGGCATTTTAAAAATAGGTGCCGATAGGCATTTCAGATATAGAAGCCGATAGGCATTTCAAATATAGGTGTCGATAGGCATTCTAGATATGGTTGCCGACAGGCATTTCAAATATAGGTGCTGATAGGCATTTCAGATGTAGTTTCCGATAGGCATTCAAAAATAGGTGCCGATAGGCATTTCAGATATAGGTGCCGATAGGCATTTCAGATATAGTTGCAGATTGGCATTTTAAAAATAGGTGCCGATAGGCTTGTCAGATATAGAAGCCGATAGGCATTTCAAATATAGGTGCCGATAGGCATTCCAGATATGGTTGCCGATAGGCATTTCAAATATAGGTGCTGATAGACATTTCAGATGTAGTTTCCGATAGGCATTTCAAAATTTGATGCCGATAGGCATTTCAGATATAGGTGCCGATAGGCATTTCAGATATAGTTGCCGATTGGCATTTCAAAAACAGGTGCCGATAGGCATTTCAGATATAGAAGCCGATAGGTATTTCAAATATAGGTGTCGATAGGCATTTCAGATATGGTTACCGATAGGCATTTCAAATATAGGAGCAGATAGGCATTTCAGATGTAGTTTTCGAAAGGCATTTCAAAAATAGGTGCCAATAGGCATTTCAGATATAGGTGCCGATAGGCATTTCAGATATAGTTGCCGATTGGCATTTTAAAAATAAGTGCCGATAGGCATTTCAGATATAGAAGCCGATAGGTATTTCAAATATAGGTGTCGATAGGCATTTCAGATATGGTTGCCGATAGGCATTCCAAATATAGGTGCTGATAGGCATTTCAGATGTAGTTTCCGATAGGCATTCCAAAAATAGGTGCCGATAGGCATTTTATATATAGGTGCCGATAGGCATTACAGATATAGTTGCAGATTGGCATTTTAAAAATAGGTGCCGATAGGCTTGTCAGATATAGAAGCCGATAGGCATTTCAGATATAGAAGCCGATAGGCATTTCAAATATAGGTGCCGATAGGCATTCCAGATATGGTTGCCGATAAGCATTTCAAATATAGGTGCTGATAGGCATTTCAAATGTAGTTTCCGATAGGCATTTCAAAAATAGGTGCCGATAGGCATTTCAGATATAGGTGCCGATAGGCATTTCAGATATAGTTGCCGATTGGCATTTTAAAAATAGGTGCCGATAGGCATTTCAGATATAGAAGCCGATAGGCATTTCAAATATAGGTGCTGATAGGCATTTCAGATGTAGTTTCCGATAAGCATTTCAAAAATAGGTGCCGATAGGCATTTCAGATATAGGTGCCGATAGGCATTTCAGATATAGTTGCCGATTGGCATTTTAAAAATAGATGCCGATAGGCATTTTAGATGTAGTTTCCGATAGGCATTTCAAAAATAGGTGCCGATAGGCATTTCAGATATAGGTGCCGATAGGCATATCAGATATAGTTGCCGATAGGCATTTAAAATATAGATGCCGATAGGCATTTCAAATATAGGTGTCGATAGGCAATTCAGATATAAATGCCGAATGCCATTTCAGATATAGGTGCCGATAGGCATTTCTGATGTGGTTGCCGATAGGCATTTCAAATATAGGTGCTGATAGGCATTTCAGAAGTAGTTTTTGATAGGCATTTCAAAAAAAGGTGCCGTAAGGCATTTCAGATATAGGTGCCGATAGGCACTTCAGATATAGTTGCCGATTGGCATTTTAAAAATAGGTGCCGATAGGCATTTCAGATATAGAAGCCGATAGGTATTTCAAATATAGGTGCCGATAGGCATTCCAGATATGGTTGCCGATAGGCATTTCAAATATAGGTGCTGATAGGCGTTCCAGATGTAGTTTCCGATAGGCATTTCAAAAATAGGTGCCGATAGGCATTTTAGATATAGGTGCCGATAGGCATTTCAGATATAGTTGCAAATTGGCATTTTAAAAATAGGTGCCGATAGGCATTTCAGATATAGAAGCCGATAGGCATTTCAGATATAGTTGCCGATTGGCATTTTAAAAATAGGTGTCGATAGGCATTTCAGATATAGAAGCCGATAGGCATTTCAAATATAGGTGCCGGTAGGCATTCTAGATATGGTTGTTGATAGGCATTTCAAATATAGGTGCTGATAGGCATTCCAGATGTAGTTTCCGATAGGCATTTCAAAAATTGGTGCCGATAGGTATTTCAGACACAGGTGCCGATAGGCATTTCAGATATAGTTACCGATTGGCATTTTAAAAATAGGTGCCGATAGGCATTTCAGATATAGAAGCCGATAGGTATTTCAAATATAGGTGTCGATAGGCATTTCAGATATGGTTGCCGATAGGCATTTCAAATATAGGTGCTGATAGGCATTTCAGATGCAGTTTCCCATAGGCATTTCAAAAATAGGTGGCGATAGGCATTTCAGATATAGGTGCCGATAGGCATTTCAGATATAGTTGCCGATTGGCATTTTAAAAATAGGTGCCGATAGGCATTTCAGATATAGAAGCCGATAGGCATTTCAAATATAGGTGTCGATAGGCATTCTAGATATGGTTGCCGATAGGCATTTCAAATATAGGTGCTGATAGGCATTTCAGATGTAGTTTCCGACAGGCATTTCAAAAATAGGTGCCGATAGGCATTTCAGATATAGGTGCCGATAGGCATTTTAAATGTAGTTGCCAATTGGCATTTTAAAAATAGGTGTCGATAGGCATTTCAGATATAGGAGCCGATAGGCATTTCAAATATAGGTGCCGATAGGCATTCCAGATATGGTTGAGGATACGCATTTCAAATATAGGTGCTGATAGGCATTCCAGATGTAGTTTCCGATAGGCATTTCAAAAATTGGTGCCGATAGGCATTTCAGATATAGGTGCCGATAGGCATTTCAGATATAGTTACCGATTGGCATTTTAAAAATAGGTGCTGATAGGCATTTCAGATATAGAAGCCGATAGGTATTTCAAATATAGGTGTCGATAGGCATTTTAGATATGGTTGCCGATTGGAATTTTAAATATAGGTGCTGATAGGCATTTCAGATGTAGTTTCCGATAGGCATTTCAAAAATAGGTGCCGATAGGCATTTCAGATATAGGTGCCGATAGGCATTTCAGATATAGTTACCGATTGGCATTTTAAAAATAGGTGCCGATAGGCATTTCAGATATAGAAGCCGATAGGCATTTCAAATATAGGTGTCGATGGGCATTCTAGATATGGTTGCCGATAGGCATTTCAAATATAGGTGCTGATAGGCATTTCAGATGTAGTTTCCGATAGGCATTTCAAAAAGAGGTGCCGATAGGCATTTCAGATATAGGTGCCGATAGGCATTTTAGATATAGTTGCCGATTGGCATTTTAAAAATAGGTGCCGATGGGCATTTTAGATATAGAAGCCGATAGGCATTTCAAATATAGGTGCCGATAGGCATTCCAGATATGGTTGCCGATAGGCATTTCAAATATATAGGTGCTGATAGGCATTTCAGATGTAGTTTCCGATAGGCATTTCAAAAATAGGTGCCGATAGGCATATCAGATATAGGTGCCGATAGGCATTTCAGATATAGTTGCCGATTGGCATTTTAAAAATAGGTGCCGATAGGCATTTCAGATATAGAAGCCGATAGCCATTTCAAATATAGGTGCCGACAGGCATTCCAGATATGGTTGCTGATAGGCGTTTCAAATATAGGTGCTGATAGGCATTTCAGATGTAGTTTCCGATAGGCATTTCAAAAATAGGTGCCGATAGGCATTTTAGATATAGGTGCCGATAGGCATTTCAGATATAGTAGCCAATTGGCATTTTAAAAATAGGTGCCGATAGGCATTTCAGATATAGAAGCCGATAGGCATTTCAGATATAGTTGCCGATTGGCATTTTAAAACTAGGTGTCGATAGGCATTTCAGATATAGAAGCCGATAGGCATTTCAGATATAGTTACCGATTGGCATTTTAAAAATAGGTGCCGATAGGCATTTCAGATATAGAAGCCGATAGGTATTTCAAATATAGGTGTCGATAGGCATTTCAAATATATGGTTGCCGATAGGCATTTCAAATATAGGTGCTAATAGGCATTTCAGATGTAGTTTCCGATAGGCATTTCAAAAATAGGTGCCGATAGGCATTTCAGATATAGGTGCCGATAGGCATTTCAGATATAGTTGCAGATTGGCATTTTAAAAATAGGTGCCGATAGGCTTGTCAGATATAGAAGCCGATAGGCATTTCAAATATAGGTGCTAATAGGCATTTCAGATGTAGTTTCTGATAGGCATTTCAAAAATAGGTGCCGATAGGCATTTCAGATATAGGTGCCGATAGGCATTTCAGATATAGTTGCCGATTGGCATTTTAAAAATAGGTGCCGATAGGCATTTCAGATATAGAAGCCGATAGGCATTTCAAATATAGGTGCCGATAGGCATTCCAGATATGGTTGATGATAGGCATTTCAAATATAGGTGCTGATAGGCATTTCAGATGTAGTTTCCGATAAGCATTTCAAAAATTGGTGCCGATAGGCATTTCAGATATAGGTGCCGATAGGCATTTCAGATATATTTGCCGATTGGCATTTTAAAAATAGGTGCCGATAGGCATTTCAGATATAGAAGCAGATAGGTATTTCAAATATAGGTGTCGATAGGCATTTCAGGTATGGTTGCCGATAGGCATTTCAAATATAGGAGCAGATAGGCATTTCAGATGTAGTTTTCGATAGGCATTTCAAAAATAGGTGCCGATAGGCATTTCAGATATAGGTGCCGATAGGCATTTCAGATATAGGTGCCGATAGGCATTTCAGATATAGTTGCCGATTGGCATTTTAAAAATAGGTGCCAATAGGCATTTCAGATATAGAAGCCGATAGGCATTTCAAATATAGGTGCCGATAGGCATTCCAGATATGGTTGCCGATAGGAATTTCAAATATAGGTGCTGATAGGCATTTCAGATGTAGTTTCCGATAGGCATTTCAAAAATTGGTGCCGATAGGCATTTCAGATATAGGTGCCGATAGGCATTTCAGATATAGTGGCCGATTGGCATTTTAAAAATAGGTGCCGATAGGCATTTCAGTTATAGAAGCCGATAGGTATTTCAAATATAGATGTCGATAGATATTTCAGATATGGTTGCCGATAGGCATTTCAAATATTGGTGCTGATAGGAACTTCAGATGTAGTTTCCGATAGGCATTTCAAAAATAGGTGCCGATAGGCATTTCAGATATAGGTGCTGATAGGCATTTCAGATATAGCTGCCGATTGGCATTTTAAAAATAGGTGTCGATAGGCATTTCAAATATAGAAGCCGATAGGCATTTCAAATATAGGTGCCGATAGGCATACCAGATATGGTTGCCGATAGGCATTTCAAATATAGGTGCTGATAGGCATTCCAGATGTAGTTTCCGATAAGCATTTCAAAAAGAGGTGCCGATAGGCATTTCAGATATAGGTGCCGATAGGCATTTCAGATATAGTTGCCGATTAGCATTTTAAAAATAGGTGCCGTTAGGCATTTTAGATATAGAAGCCGATAGGCATTTCAAATATAGGTGCCGATAGGCATTTCAGATATAGGTGCCGATAGGCATTTCAGATATAGTTACCGATTGGCATTTTAAAAATAGGTGCCGATAGGCATTTCAGATATAGAAGCCGATAGGTATTTCAAATATAGGTGTCGATAGGCATTTCAAATATATGGTTGCCGATAGGCATTTCAAATATAGGTGCTAATAGGCATTTCAGATGTAGTTTCCGATAGGCATTTCAAAAATAGGTGCCGATAGGCATTTCAGAAATAGGTGCCGATAGGCATTTCAGATATAGTTACCGATTGGCATTTTAAAAATAGGTGCCGATAGGCATTTCAGATATAGAAGCCGATAGGTATTTCAAATATAGGTGTCGATAGGCATTTCAAATATATGGTTGCGATAGGCATTTCAAATATAGGTGCTAATAGGCATTTCAGATGTAGTTTCCGATAGGCATTTCAAAAATAGGTGCCGATAGGCATTTCAGATATAGGTGCCGATAGGCATTTCAGATATAGTTGCAGATTGGCATTTTAAAAATAGGTGCCGATAGGCTTGTCAGATATAGAAGCCGATAGGCATTTCAAATATAGGTGCTAATAGGCATTTCAGATGTAGTTTCTGATAATCATTTCAAAAATAGGTGCCGATAGGCATTTCAGATATAGGTGCCGATAGGCATTTCAGATATAGTTGCCGATTGGCATTTTAAAAATAGGTGCCGATAGGCATTTCAGATATAGAAGCCGATAGGTATTTCAAATATAGGTGCCGATAGGCATTCCAGATATGGTTGATGATAGGCATTTCAAATATAGGTGCTGATAGGCATTTCAGATGTAGTTTCCGATAAGCATTTCAAAAATTGGTGCCGATAGGCATTTCAGATATAGGTGCCGATAGGCATTTCAGATATATTTGCCGATTGGCCTTTTAAAAATAGGTGCCGATAGGCATTTCAGATATAGAAGCAGATAGGTATTTCAAATATAGGTGTCGATAGGCATTTCAGGTATGGTTGCCGATAGGCATTTCAAATATAGGAGCAGATAGGCATTTCAGATGTAGTTTTCGATAGGCATTTCAAAAATAGGTGCCGATAGGCATTTCAGATATAGGTGCCGATAGGCATTTCAGATATAGGTGCCGATAGGCATTTCAGATATAGTTGCCGATTGGCATTTTAAAAATAGGTGCCGATAGGCATTTCAGATATAGAAGCCGATAGGCATTTCAAATATAGGTGCCGATAGGCATTCCAGATATGGTTGCCGATAGGAATTTCAAATATAGGTGCTGATAGGCATTTTAGATGTAGTTTCCGATAGGCATTTCAAAAATTGGTGCCGATAGGCATTTCAGATATAGGTGCCGATAGGCATTTCAGATATAGTGGCCGATTGGCATTTTAAAAATAGGTGCCGATAGGCATTTCAGATATAGAAGCCGATAGGTATTTCAAATATAGATGTCGATAGATATTTCAGATATGGTTGCCGATAGGCATTTCAAATATTGGTGCTGATAGGAATTTCAGATGTAGTTTCCGATAGGCATTTCAAAAATAGGTGCCGATAGGCATTTCAGATATAGGTGCTGATAGGCATTTCAGATATAGCTGCCGATTGGCATTTTAAAAATAGGTGTCGATAGGCATTTCAAATATAGAAGCCGATAGGCATTTCAAATATAGGTGCCGATAGGCATACCAGATATGGTTGCCGATAGGCATTTCAAATATAGGTGCTGATAGGCATTCCAGATGTAGTTTCCGATAGGCATTTCAAAAAGAGGTGCCGATAGGCATTTCAGATATAGGTGCCGATAGGCATTTCAGATATAGTTGCCGATTAGCATTTTAAAAATAGGTGCCGTTAGGCATTTTAGATATAGAAGCCGATAGGCATTTCAAATATAGGTGCCGATAGGCATTCCAGATATGGTTGCCGATAGGCATTTCAAATATAGGTGCTGATAGGCATTTCAGATGTAGTTTCCGATAGGCATTTTAAAAATATGTGCCGATTGGCATTTCAGATATAGGTGCCGATAGGCATTTCAGATATAGTTGCCGATTGGCATTTGAAAAATAGGTGCCGATAGGCATTTCAGATATAGAAGCCGATAGGTATTTCAAATATAGCTGTCGATAGGCATTTCAGATATGGTTGCCGATAGGCATTTCAAATATAGGTGCTGATAGGCATTTCAGATGTAGTTTCCGATAGGCATTTCAAAAATAAGTGCTGATAGGCATTTCAGATATAGGTGCCGATAGGCATTTCAGATATAGTTGCCGATTGGCATTTAAAAATAGGTGTCGATAGGCATTTCAGATATAGAAGCCGATAGGCATTTCAAATATAGGTGCCGATAAGCATTCCAGATATGGTTGCCGATAGGCATTTCAAATATAGGTGCTGATTGGCATTCCAGATGTAGGTGCCGATAGGCATTTCAGATATAGTTACCGATTGGCATTTTAAAAATAGGTGCCGATAGGCATTTCAGATATAGAAGCCAATAGGTATTTCAAATATAGGTGTCGGTAGGCATTTCAGATATGGTTGCCGATAGGCATTTCAAATATAGGTGCCGATAGGCATTTCAGATATAGTTACCGATTGGCATTTTAAAAATAGGTGCCGATAGGCATTTCAGATATAGAAGCCAATAGGTATTTCAAATATAGGTGTCGATAGGCATTTCAGATATGGTTGCCGATAGGCATTTCAAATATAGGTGCTGATAGGCATTTCAGATGTAGGTTCCGATAGGCATTTCAAAAATAGGTGCCGATAGGCATATCAGATATAGGTGCCGATAGGCATTTCAGATATAGTTGCCGATTGGCATTTTAAAAATAGGTACCGATAGGCATTTCAGATATAGAAGCCGATAGGCATTTCAAATATACGTGCCGATAGGCATTCCAGATATGGTTGCTGATAGGCATTTCAAATCTAGGTGCTGATAGGCATTTCAGATGTAGTTTCCGATAGGCATTTCAAAAATAGGTGCCGATAGGCATTTTAGATATAGGTGCCGATAGGCATTTCAGATATATTTGCCGATTGGCATTTTAAAAATAGGTGCCGATAGGCATTTCAGATATAGAAGCCGATAGGTATTTCAAATATAGGTGTCGATAGGCATTTCAGATATGGTTGCCGATAGGCATTTCAAATATAGGAGCAGATAGGCATTTCAGATGTAGTTTCCGAAAGGCATTTCAAAAATAGGTGCCGATAGGCATTTCAGATATAGGTGCCGATAGGCATTTCAGATATAGTTGCCGATTGGCATTTTAAAAATATGTGCCGATAGGCATTTCATATATAGAAGCCGATAGGCATTTCAAATATAGGTGTCGATAGGCATTCCAGATATGGTTGCCGATAGGCATTTCAAATATAGGTGCTGATAGGCATTTCAGATGCAGTTTCCCATAGGCATTTCAAAAATAGGTGCCGATAGGCATTTCAGTTATAGGTGCCGATAGGCATTTCAGATATAGTTGCCGATTGGCATTTTAAAAATAGGTGCCGATAGGCTTGTCAGATATAGAAGCCGATAGGCATTTCAAATATAGGTGCTAATAGGCATTTCAGATGTAGTTTCTGATAGGCATTTCAAAAATAGGTGCCGATAGGCATTTCAGATATAGGTGCCGATAGGCATTTCAGATATAGTTGCCGATTGGCATTTTAAAAATAGGTGCCGATAGGCATTTCAGATATAGAAGCCAATAGGTATTTCAAATATAGGTGTCGATAGGCATTTCAGATATGGTTGCCGATAGGCATTTCAAATATAGGTGCTGATAGGCATTTCAGATGTAGTTTCCGATAGGCATTTCAAAAATAGGTGCCGATAGGCATATCAGATATAGGTGCCGATAGGCATTTCAGATATAGTTGCCGATTGGCATTTTAAAAATAGGTACCGATAGGCATTTCAGATATAGAAGCCGATAGGCATTTCAAATATACGTGCCGATAGGCATTCCAGATATGGTTGCTGATAGGCATTTCAAATCTAGGTGCTGATAGGCATTTCAGATGTAGTTTCCGATAGGCATTTCAAAAATAGGTGCCGATAGGCATTTTAGATATAGGTGCCGATAGGCATTTCAGATATATTTGCCGATTGGCATTTTAAAAATAGGTGCCGATAGGCATTTCAGATATAGAAGCCGATAGGTATTTCAAATATAGGTGTCGATAGGCATTTCAGATATGGTTGCCGATAGGCATTTCAAATATAGGAGCAGATAGGCATTTCAGATGTAGTTTCCGAAAGGCATTTCAAAAATAGGTGCCGATAGGCATTTCAGATATAGGTGCCGATAGGCATTTCAGATATAGTTGCCGATTGGCATTTTAAAAATATGTGCCGATAGGCATTTCATATATAGAAGCCGATAGGCATTTCAAATATAGGTGTCGATAGGCATTCCAGATATGGTTGCCGATAGGCATTTCAAATATAGGTGCTGATAGGCATTTCAGATGCAGTTTCCCATAGGCATTTCAAAAATAGGTGCCGATAGGCATTTCAGTTATAGGTGCCGATAGGCATTTCAGATATAGTTGCCGATTGGCATTTTAAAAATAGGTGCCGATAGGCTTGTCAGATATAGAAGCCGATAGGCATTTCAAATATAGGTGCTAATAGGCATTTCAGATGTAGTTTCTGATAGGCATTTCAAAAATAGGTGCCGATAGGCATTTCAGATATAGAAGCCGATAGGCATTTCAAATATAGGTGCCGATAGGCATTCCAGATATGGTTGATGATAGGCATTTCAAATATAGGTGCTGATAGGCATTTCAGATGTAGTTTCCGATAAGCATTTCAAAAATTGTTGCCGATAGGCATTTCAGATATAGGTGCCGATAGGCATTTCAGATATATTTGCCGATTGGCATTTTAAAAATAGGTGCCGATAGGCATTTCAGATATAGAAGCAGATAGGTATTTCAAATATAGGTGTCGATAGGCATTTCAGGTATGGTTGCCGATAGGCATTTCAAATATAGGAGCAGATAGGCATTTCAGATGTAGTTTTCGATAGGCATTTCAAAAATAGGTGCCGATAGGCATTTCAGATAGAGGTGCCGATAGGCATTTCAGATATAGGTGCCGATAGGCATTTCAGATATAGTTGCCGATTGGCATTTTAAAAATAGGTGCCGATAGGCATTTCAGATATAGAAGCCGATAGGCATTTCAAATATAGGTGCCGATAGGCATTCCAGATATGGTTGCCGATAGGAATTTCAAATATAGGTGCTGATAGGCATTTCAGATGTAGTTTCCGATAGGCATTTCAAAAATTGGTGCCGACAGGCATTTCAGATATAGGTGCCGATAGGCATTTCAGATATAGTGGCCGATTGGCATTTTAAAAATAGTTGCCGATAGGCATTTCAGATATAGAAGCCGATAGGTATTTCAAATATAGATGTCGATAGATATTTCAGATATGGTTGCCGATAGGCATTTCAAATATTGGTGCTGATAGGAATTTCAGATGTAGTTTCCGATAGGCATTTCAAAAATAGGTGCCGATAGGCATTTCAGATATAGGTGCTGATAGGCATTTCAGATATAGCTGCCGATTGGCATTTTAAAAATAGGTGTCGATAGGCATTTCAAATATAGAAGCCGATAGGCATTTCAAATATAGGTGCCGATAGGCATACCAGATATGGTTGCCGATAGGCATTTCAAATATAGGTGCTGATAGGCATTCCAGATGTAGTTTCCGATAGGCAGTTCAAAAAGAGGTGCCGATAGGCATTTCAGATATAGGTGCCGATAGGCATTTCAGATATAGTTGCCGATTAGCATTTTAAAAATAGGTGCCGTTAGGCATTTTAGATATAGAAGCCGATAGGCATTTCAAATATAGGTGCCGATAGGCATTCCAGATATGGTTGCCGATAGGCATTTCAAATATAGGTGCTGATAGGCATTTCAGATGTAGTTTCCGATAGGCATTTTAAAAATATGTGCCGATAGGCATTTCAGATATAGGTGCCGATAGGCATTTCAGATATAGTTGCCGATTAGCATTTTAAAAATAGGTGCCGATAGGCATTTCAGATATAGAAGCCGATAGGTATTTCAAATATAGCTGTCGATAGGCATTTCAGATATGGTTGCCGATAGGCATTTCAAATATAGGTGCTGATAGGCATTTCAGATGTAGTTTCCGATAGGCATTTCAAAAATAGGTGCCGATAGGCATTTCAGATATAGGTGCCGATAGGCCTTTCAGATATAGTTGCCGATTGGCATTTAAAAATAGGTGTCGATAGGCATTTCAGATATAGAAGCCGATAGGCATTTCAAATATAGGTGCCGATAAGCATTCCAGATATGGTTGCCGATAGGCATTTCAAATATAGGTGCTGATAGGCATTCCAGATGTAGGTGCCGATAGGCATTTCAGATATAGTTACCGATTGGCATTTTAAAAATAGGTGCCGATAGGCATTTCAGATATAGAAGCCAATAGGTATTTCAAATATAGGTGTCGATAGGCATTTCAGATATGGTTGCCGATAGGCATTTCAAATATAGGTGCCGATAGGCATTTCAGATATAGTTACCGATTGGCATTTTAAAAATAGGTGCCGATAGGCATTTCAGATATAGAAGCCAATAGGTATTTCAAATATAGGTGTCGATAGGCATTTCAGATATGGTTGCCGATAGGCATTTCAAATATAGGTGCTGATAGGCATTTCAGATGTAGTTTCCGATAGGCATTTCAAAAATAGGTGCCGATAGGCATATCAGATATAGGTGCCGATAGGCATTTCAGATATAGTTGCCGATTGGCATTTTAAAAATAGGTGCCGATAGGCATTTCAGATATAGAAGCCGATAGGCATTTCAAATATAGGTGCCGATAGGCATTCCAGATATGGTTGCTGATAGGCATTTCAAATCTAGGTGCTGATAGGCATTTCAGATGTAGTTTCCGATAGGCATTTCAAAAATAGGTGCCGATAGGCATTTTAGATATAGGTGCCGATAGGCATTTCAGATATATTTGCCGATTGGCATTTTAAAAATAGGTGCCGATAGGCATTTCAGATATGGAAGCCGATAGGTATTTCAAATATAGGTGTCGATAGGCATTTCAGATATGGTTGCCGATAGGCATTTCAAATATAGGAGCAGATAGGCCTTTCAGATGTAGTTTCCGAAAGGCATTTCAAAAATAGGTGCCGATAGGCATTTCAGATATAGGTGCCGATAGGCATTTCAGATATAGTTGCCGATTGGCATTTTAAAAATATGTGCCGATAGGCATTTCATATATAGAAGCCGATAGGCATTTCAAATATAGGTGTCGATAGGCATTCCAGATATGGTTGCCGATAGGCATTTCAAATATAGGTGCTGATAGGCATTTCAGATGCAGTTTGCCATAGGCATTTCAAAAATAGGTGCCGATAGGCATTTCAGTTATAGGTGCCGATAGGCATTTCAGATATAGTTGCCGATTGGCATTTTAAAAATAGGTGCCGATAGGCATTTCAGGTATAGAAGCCGATAGGCATATCAAATATAGGCGTCGATAGGCATTCTAGATATGGTTGCCGATATACATTTCAAATATAGGTGCTGATAGGCATTTCAGATGTAGTTTCCGATAGGCATTTCAAAAATTGATGCCGATAGGCATTTCAGATATAGGTGCCGATAGGCCTTTCAGATATAGAAGCAGATAGGCATTTCAAATATAGGTGCCGATAGGCAATCCAGATATGGTTGCCGATAGGCATTTCTAATATAGGTGCTGATAGGCATTTTAGATGTAGTTTCCGATAGGCATTTCAAAAATTGATGCCGATAGGCATTTCAGATATAGGTGCCGATAGGCATTCCAGATATGGTTGCCGATAGGCATTTCAAATATAGGTGCTGATAGGCATTTCAGATGTAGTTTCCGATAGGCATTTCAAAAATTGGTGCCGATAGGCATTTCAAATATAGGTGTCGATAGGCATTTCAGATATAAATGCCGAAAGGCATTTCAGATATAGTTGCCGATTGGCATTTTAAAAATAGGTGCCGATAGGCATTCCAGATATGGTTGCCGATAGGCATTTCAAATATAAGTGCTGATAGGCATTTCAGATGTAGTTTCCGATAGGCATTTCAAAAATAGGTACCGATAGGCATTTCAGATATAGGTGCCGATAGGCATTTCAGATATAGTTGCCAATTGGCATTTTAAAAATAGGTGTCGATAGGCATTTCAGATATAGAAGCCGATAGGCATTTCAAATATAGGTGCCGATAGGCATTCCAGATATGGTTGCCGATAGGCATTTCAAATATAGGTGCTGATAGGCATTTCAGATGTAGTTTCCGATAGGCATATCAAAAATTGGTGCCGATAGGCATTTCAAATATAGGTGTCGATAGGCATTTCAGATATAAATGCCGAAAGGCATTTCAGATATAGGTGCCGATAGGCATTTTTGATGTGGTTGCCGATAGGCATTTCAAATAAAGGTGCTAATAGGCATTTCAGATGTAGTTTTCGATAGGCATTTCAAAAATAGGTGCCGATAGGCATTTCAGATATAGGTGCCGATAGGCACTTCAGATATAGTTGCCGATTGGCATTTAAAAAATAGGTGCCGATAGGCATTTCAGATATAGAAGCCGACAGGCATTTCAAATATAGGTGCCGATAGGCATTCCAGATATGTTTGCCGATAGGCATTTCAAATATAGGTGCTGATAGGCATTTTAGATGTAGTTTCCGATAGGTATTTCAAAAATAGGTGCCGATAGGCATTTCAGATATAGGCGCCGATAGGCATTTCAGATATAGTTGCCGATTGGCATTTTAAAAATAGGTGCCGATAGGCATTTCAGATATAGAAGCCGATAGGCATTTCAAATATAGGTGCCGATAGGCATTCCAGATATGTTTGCCGATAGGCATTTCAAATATAGGTGCAGATAGGCATTTCAGATGTAGTTTCCGATAGGCAATTCAAAAATTGGTGCCGATAGGCATTTCAAATATAGGTGCCGATAGGCATTTCAGATATAGTTGCCGATTGGCAATTTAAAAATAGGTGCCGATAGGCATTTTAGATATAGAAGCCGATAGGTATTTCAAATATAGGTGTCGATTGGCATTTCAGATATGGTTCCCGATAGGCATTTCAAATATTGGTGCTGATAGGCATTTCAGATGTAGTTTCAGATAGGCATTTCAAAAATAGGTGCCAATAGGCATTTCAGATATAGGTGCCGATAGGCATTACAGATATAGTTGCCGATTGGCATTTTAAAAATAGGTGCCGATAGGCATTTCAGATATAGAACCCCATAGGCATTTCAAATATAGGTGCCGATAGGCATTCCAGATATGGTTGCCGATAGGCATTTCAAATATAGGTGCTGATAGGCATTTCAGATGTAGTTTCCGATAGGCATTTCAAAAATAGGTGCCGATAGGCATTTCATATATAGGTGCCGATAGGCATTTCAGATATAGTTGCCAATTGGCATTTTAAAAATAGGTGCCGATAGGCATTTCAGATATAGAAGCCGATAGGCATATCAAATATAGGTGCTGATAGGCATTCCAGATGTATTTTCCGATAGGCATTTCAAAAATAGGTGCCGATAGGCATTTCAGATATAGGTGCCGATAGGCATTACAGATATAGTTGCCGATTGGCATTTTAAAAATAGGTGCCGATAGGCATTTCAGATATAGAACCCCATAGGCATTTCAAATATAGGTGCCGATAGGCATTCCAGATATGGTTGCCGATAGGCATTTCAAATATAGATGCTGATAGGCATTTTAGATGTAGTTTCCGATTGGCATTTCAAAAATTGATGCCGATAGGCATTTCAGATATAGGTGCCGTTAGGCATTTCAGATATAGTTGCCGATTGGCATTTTAAAAACAGGTGCCGATAGGCATTTCAGATATAGAAGCCGATAGGTATTTCAAATATAGGTGTCGATAGGCATTTCAAATATAGGTGCTGATAGGCATTCCAGATGTAGTTTCCGATAGGCATTTCAAAAATTGGTGCCGATATGCATTTCAGATATAGGTGCCGATAGGCATTTCAGATATAGTTGCCGGTTGGCATTTTAAAAATGGGTGCCGATAGGCATTTCAGATATATAAGCCGATAGGCATTTCAAATATAGGAGCCGATAAACATTCCAGATATGGTTGCCGATAGGCATTTCAAATTAAGGTGCCGATAGGCATTTCAGATATCGAAGCCGATAGGTATTTCAAATATAGGTGTCGATAGGCATTTCAGATATGGTTGCCGATAGGCATTTCAAATATAGGTGCTGATAGGCATTTCAGATGTAGTTTCCGATAGGCATTTCAAAAATAGGTGCCGATAGGCATTTCAGATATAGGTGCCGATAGGCTTTTCAGATATAGTTGCCAATTGGCATTTTAAAAATAGGTGCCGATAGGCATTTCAGATACAGAAGCCGATAGGCATTTCAAATATTGGTGCCGATAGGCTTTCCAGATATGGTTGCCAATAGGCATTTCAAATATAGATGCTGATAGGCATTTTAGATGTAGTTTCCGATTGGCATTTCAAAAATTGATGCCGATAGGCATTTCAGATATAGGTGCCGATAGGCATTTCAGATATAGTTGCCGATTGGCATTTTAAAAACAGGTGCCGATAGGCATTTCAGATATAGAAGCCGATAGGTATTTCAAATATAGGTGTCGATAGGCATTTCACATATAGGTGCTGATAGGCATTCCAGATGTAGTTTCCGATAGGCATTTCAAAAATTGCTGCCGATAGGCATTTCAGATATAGGTGCCGATAGGCATTTCAGATATAGTTGCCGGTTGGCATTTTAAAAATGGGTGCCGATAGGCATTTCAGATATATAGGCCGATAGGCATTTCAAATATAGGAGCCGATAAACATTCCAGATATGGTTGCCGATAGGCATTTCAAATTTAGGTGCCGATAGGCATTTCAGATATAGTTGCCGATTGGCATTTTAAAAATAAGTGCCGATAGGCATTTCAGATATGGTTGCCGATAGGCATTTCAAATATAGGTGCTGATAAGCATTTCAGATGTAGTTTCCGATAGGCATTTCAAAAATAGGTGCCGATAGGCATTTCAGATATAGGTGCCGATAGGCATTTCAGATATAGTTGCCGATTGGCATTTTAAAAATAAGTGTCGATAGGCATTTCAGATGTAGAAGCCGATAGGCATTTCAAATATAGGTGCCGATAGGCATGCCAGATATGGTTGCCGATAGGCATTTCAAATATAGGTGCTGATAGGCATTTCAGATGTACTTTCCGATAGGTATTTCAAAAATAGGTGCCGATAGGCATTCCATATATAGGTGCCGATAGGCATTTTAGATATAGTTGCCAATTGGCATTTTAAAAATAGGTGCCGATAGGCATTTCAGATATAGAAGCCGATAGGCATTTCAAATATAGGTGCTGATAGGCATTCCAGATGTAGTTTCCGATAGGCATTTTAAAAATTGGTGCCGATAGGCATTTCAGATATAGGTGCCGATAGGCATTTCAGATATAGTTACCGATTGGCAATTTAAAAATAGGTGCCGATAGGCATTTCAGATATAGAAGCCGATAGGTATTTCAAATATAGGTGTCGATAGGCATTTCAGATATGTTTGCCGATAGGCGTTTCAAATATAGGTGCTGATAGGCATTTCAGATGTAGTTTCCGATAGGCATTACAAAAACAGGTGCCGATAGACATTTCAGATATAAATGCCGATAGGCATTTCAGATATAGTTGCCGATTGGCATTTTAAAAATAGGTGCCGATATCCATTTCAGATATAAAAGCCGATAGGCATTTCAAATATAGGTGCCGATAGGCATTCCAGATATGGTTGCTGATAGGCATTTCAAATATAGGTGCTGATAGGCATTTCAGATGTAGTTTCCGATAGGCATTTCAAAAATAGGTGCCTATAGGCATTTCAGATATAGGTGCCGATAGGCATTTCAGATATAGTTGCCAATTGGCATTTTAAAAATAGGTGCCGATAGGCATTTCAGATATAGAAGCCGATAGGCATTTCAAATATTGGTGCCGATAGGCATTCCAGATATGGTTGCCGATAGGCATTTCAAATATAGGTGCTGATAGGCATTTCAAATGTAGTTTCCGATAGGCATTTCAAAAATAGGTGCCGATAGGCATTTCAGATATAGGTGCCGATAGGCATTTCAGATATAGTTGCCGATTGGCATTTTAAAAATAGGTGCCGATAGGCATTTCAGATATAGAAGCCGATAGGCATTTCAAATATAGGTGCTGATAGGCATTTCAGATGTAGTTTCCGAAAGGCATTTCAAAAATAGGTGCCGATAGGCATTTCAGATATAGGTGCCGATAGGCATTTCAGATATAGTTGCCAATTGGCATTTTAAAAGCAGGTGCCGATAGGCATTTCAGATATAGAAGCCGATAGGCATTTCAAATATAGGTGCCGATAGGCATTCCAGATATGGTTGCCGATAGGCGTTTCAAATATAGATGCTGATAGGCATTTTAGATGTAGTTTCCGATAGGCATTTCAAAAATTGATGCCGATAGGCATTTCAGATATAGTTGCCGATTGGCATTTTAAAAACAGGTGCCGATAGGCATTTCAGATATAGGTGCCGATAGGCATTTCAGATATAGTTGCCGATTGGCATTTTAAAAATAGGTGTCGATAGGCATTTCAGATATAGAAGCCGATAGGCATTTTAAATATAGGTGCCGATAGGCATTCCAGATATGGTTGCTGATAGGCATTTCAAATATAGGAGCAGATAGGCATTTCAGATGTAGTTTCCGAAAGGCATTTCAAAAATAGGTGCCGATAGGCATTTCAGATATAGGTGCCGATAGGCATTTCAGATATAGTTGCCGATTGGCATTTTAAAAATAGGTGCCGATAGGCATTTCAGATATAGTATCCGATAGGCATTTCAAATATAGGTGCCGATAGGCATTTCAGATATGGTTGCCGATAGGCATTTCAAATATAAGTGCTAATAGGAATTTCAGATGTAGTTTCCGATAGGCATTTCAAAAATAGGTACCGATGGGCATTTTAGATATAGGTGCCGATAGGCATTTCAGATGTAGTTGCCAATTGGCATTTTAAAAATAGGTGTCGATAGGCATTTCAGATATCAAAGCCGATAGGCATTTTAAATATAGGTGCTGATAGGCATTTAAGATGTAGTTTCCGATAGGCATTTCAAAAATTGGTGCTGATAGGCATTTCAGATATAGGTGCCGATGGGCATTTCAGATATAGGTGCCGATAGGCATTTCAGATATAGTTGCCGATTGGCATTTAAAAAATAGGTGCTGATAGGCTTTTTAGATGTAGTTTCCGATAGGCATTTCTAAAATAGGTGCCGATTGGCATTTCAGATATAGGTGCCGATAGGCATATCAGATATAGTTGCCGATAGGCATTTAAAATATAAGTGCCGATAGGCATTTCAAATATAGGTGTCGATAGGCATTTCAGATATAAATGCCGAAAGGCATTTCAGATATAGGTGCCGATAGGCATTTCAAATAAAGGTGCCGATAGGCATTCCAGATATGGTTGCCGATAGGCATTTCAAATATAGGTGCTGATAGGCATTTCAGATGTAGTTTCCGATAGGCATTTCAAAAATAGATGCCGATAGGCATTTCAGATATATGTGCCGATAGGCATTTCAGATATAGTTGCCGATTGGCATTTTAAAAATATGTGTCGATAGGCATTTCAGATATAGAAGCCGATAGGCATTTCAAATATAGGTGCCGATAGGCATACCAGATATGGTTGCCGATAGGCATTTCAAATATAGGTGCTGATAGGCATTCCAGATGTAGTTTCCGATAGGCATTTCAAAAATAGGTGCCGATAGGCATATCAGATATAGGTGCCGATAGGCATTTCAGATATTGTTGTCAATTGGCATTTTAAAAATAGGTGCCGATAGGCATTTCAGATATAGAAGCCGATAGGCATTTCAGATATAGTTGCCGATTGGCATTTTTAAAATAGGTGTCGATAGGCATTTCAGATATAGAAGCCGATAGGCATTTTAAATATAGGTGCTGATAGGCATTCTAGATATGGTTGTTGATAGGCATTTCAAATATAGGTGCTGATAGGCATTCCAGATGTAGTTTCCGATAGGCATTTCAAAAATTGGTGCCGATAGGTATTTCAGATACAGGTGCTGATCGGCATTTCAGATATAGTTACCGATTGGCATTTTAAAAATAGGTGCCGATAGGCATTTCAGATATAGAAGCCGATAGGTATTTCAAATATAGGTGTCGATAGGCATTTCAGATATGGTTGCCGATAGGCATTTCAAATATAGGTGCTGATAGGCATTTCAGATGCAGTTTCCGATAGGCATTTCAAAAATAGGTGCCGATAGGCATTTCAGATATAGGTGCCGATAGGCATTTCAGATATAGTTGCCGAATGGCATTTTTAAAATAGGTGCCGATAGGCATTTCAGATATAGAAGCCGATAGGCATTTCAAATATAGGTGTCGATAGGCATTCCAGATATGGTTGCCGATAGGCATTTCAAATATAGGTGCTGATAGGCATTTTAGATGTAGTTTCCGATAGGCATTTCAAAAATTGATGCCGATAGGCATTTCAGATATAGGTGCCGATTGGCATTTCAGATATAGTTGCCGATTGGCATTTTAAAAACAGGTGCCGATAGGCATTTCAGATATAGAAGCCGATAGGTATTTCAAATATAGGTGTCGATAGGCATTTCAGATATGGTTGCCGATAGGCATTTCAAATATAGGAGCAGATAGGCATTTCAGATGTAGTTTCCGAAAGGCAATTCTAAAATAGGTGCCGATAGGCATTTCAGATATAGGTGCCGATAGGCATTTCAGATATAGTTGCCGATTAAAATTTTAAAAATAGGTGCCGATAGGCATTTCAGATATAGAAGCCGATAGGCATTTCAAATATAGGTGCCGAAAGGCATTCCAGATATAGTTGCCGATAGGCATTTCAAATATAAGTGCTGATAGGCATTTCAGATGTAGTTTCCAAAAGGCATTTCAAAAATACGTACCGATAGGCATTTCAGATATAGGTGCCGATAGGCATTTCAGATGTAGTTGCCAATTGGCATTTTAAAAATAGGTGTCGATAGGCATTTCAGATATAGAAGCCGATAGGCATTTCAAATATAGGTGCTGATAGGCATTTCAGATGTAGTTTCCGATAGGCATTTAAAAAATGGGTGCTGATAGGCATTTCAGATATACGTGCCGATAGGCATTTTAGATATAGTTGCCGATTGGCATTTTAAAAATAGGTGCCGATAGGCATTTCAGATATAGAAGCCGATAGGCATTTCAAATATAGGTGCCGATAGGCATTCCAGATATGGTTGCCGATAGGCATTTCAAATATAGGTGCTGATAGGCATTTCAGATGTAGTTTTCGATAGGCATTTCAAAAATAGGTGCCGATAGGCATTTTAGATATAGGTGCCGATAGGCATTTCAGATATAGTTGCCGATTGGCATTTTAAAAAAAGGTGTCGATAGGCATTTCAGATATAGAAGCCGATAGGCATTTCAAATATGGGTGCCGATAGGCATTCCAGATATGGTTGCCGATAGGCATTCAAATATAGGTGCAGATAGGCATTCCAGATGTAGTTTCCGATAGGCATTTCAAAAATTGGTGCCGATAGGCATTTCAGATATAGGTGCCGATAGGCATTTCAGATATAGTTACTGATTGGCATTTTAAAAATAGGTGCCGATAGGCATTTTAGATATATAAGCCGATAGGTATTTCAAATATAGGTGTCGATAGGCATTTCAGATATGGTTTCCGATAGGCATTTCAAATAAAGGTGCTGATAGGCATTTCAGATGTAGTTTCCGATAGGCATTTCAAAAATAGGTGCCGATAGGCATTTCAGATATAGGTGCCGATAGGCATTTCAGATATAGTTGCCGATTGGCATTTTAAAAATAGGTGCCGATAGCCATTTCAGATATAGAAGCCGATAGGCATTCCAAATATAGGTGCCGATAGGCATTCCAGATATGGTTGCCGATAGGCATTTCAAATATAGTTGCTGATAGGCATTTCAGATGTAGTTTCCGATAGGCATTTCAAAAATTGGTGCCGATCGGCATTTCAGATATAGGTGCCGATAGGCATTTCAGATATAGTTGCCGATTAGCATTTTAAAAATAGGTGCCGATAGGCATTTTAGATATAGAAGCCGATAGGTATTTCAAATATAGGTGTCGATAGGCATTTCAGATATGTTTGCCGATAGGCATTACAAATATAGGTGCTGATAGGCATTTCAGATGTAGTTTCCGATAGGTATTTCAAAAATAGGTGCCGATAGGCATTTCAGATATAGAAGCCGATAGGTATTTCAAATATAGGTGCCGATAGGCATTCCAGATATGGTTGCCGATAGACATTTCAAATATAGTTGCTGATAGGCATTTCAGATGTAGTTTCCGATAGGCATTTCAAAAATAGGTGCCGATAGGCATTTCAGATATAGGTGCCGATAGGCATTTCAGATATAGTTGCCGATTGGCATTTTAAAAATAGGTGCCGATAGGCATTTCAGATATAGAAGCCGATAGGCATTTCAAATATAAGTGCCGATAGGCATTCCAGATATGGTTGTCGATAGGCATTTCAAATATAGGTGCTGATAGGCATTTCAGATGTAGTTTCCGATAGGCATTTCAAAAATAGGTGCCGATAGGCATTTCAGATATAGGTGCCGATAGGCATTTCAGATATAGTAGCCAATTGGCATTTTAAACATAGGTGTCGATAGGCATTTCAGATATAGAAGCCGATAGGCATTTCAAATATAGGTGCCGATAGGCATTCCAGATATGGTTGCCGATAGGCATTTCAAATATAGGTGCTGATAGGCATTTCAGATGTAGTTTCCGATAGGCATTTCAAAAATAGGTGCCGATAGGCAATTCAGATATAGGTGCCGATAGGCATTTCAGATATAGTTGCAGATTGGCATTTTAAAAATAGGTGCCGATAGGCATTTTAGATGTAGTTTCCGGTAGGCATTTCTAAAATAGGTGCCGATAGGCATTTTTAGATATAGGTGCCGATAGGCATATCAGATAAAGTTGCCGATAGGCATTTAAAATATAGGTGCCGATAGGCATTTCAAATATAGGTGTCGATAGGCAATTCAGTTATAAATGCCGAAAGGCATTTTAGATATAGGTGCCGATAGGCATATCTGATGTGGTTGCCGATAGGCATTTCAAATATAGGTGCTGATAGGCATTTTAGATGTAGTTTCCGATAGGCATTTCAAAAATTGATGCCGATAGGCATTTCAGATATAGGTGCCGATAGGCATTTCAGATATAGTTGCCGATTGACAATTTAAAAATAGGTGCCGATAGGCATTTCAGATATAGAAGCCGATAGGCATTTCAAATATAGGTGCCGATAGGCATTCCAGATATGGTTGCCGATAGGCATTTCAAATATAAGTGCTGATAGGCATTTCAGATATGGTTGACGATAGGCATTTCAAATATAGGTGCTGATAGGCATACCAGATGTAGTTTCCGATAGGCATTTCCAAAATTGGTGCCAATAAACATTTCAGATATAGGTGCCGATAGGCATTTCAGATATAGTTACCGATTGGCATTTTAAAAATAGGTGCCGATAGGCATTTCAGATATAGAAGCCGATAGGTATTTCAAATATAGGTGCCGATAGGCATTCCAGATATGGTTGACGATAGGCATTTCAAATATAGGTGCTGATAGGCATTCCAGATGTAGTTTCCGATAGGCATTTCAAAAATTGGTGCCAATAGGCATTTCAGATATAGGTGCCGATAGGCATTTCAGATATAGTTACCGATTGGCATTTTAAAAATAGGTGCCGATAGGCATTTCAGATATAGATGCCGATAGGTATTTCAAATATAGGTGTCGATAGGCATTTTAGATATGGTTGCCGATATGCATTTCAAATATAGGTGCTGATAGGCATTTCAGATGTAGTTTCCGATAGGCATTTCAAAAATAGGTGCCGATAGGCATTTCAGATATAGGTGCCGATAGGCATTTCAGATATAGTTGCCGATTGGCATTTTAAAAATGTGTGCCGATAGGCTTGTCAGATATAGAAGCCGATAGGCATTTCAAATATAGGTGCCGATAGGCATTCCAGATATAGTTGCCGATAGGCATTTCAAATATAGGTGCTGATAGGCATTTCAGATGTAGTTGCCAATAGGCATTTCAAAATTTGATGCCGATAGGCATTTCAGATATAGGTGCCGATAGGCATTTCAGATATAGTTGCCGATTGGAATTTTAAAAACAGGTGCCGATAGGCATTTCAGATATAGAAGCCGGTAGGTATTTCAAATATAGGTGTCGATAGGCATTTCAGATATGGTTGCCGATAGGCATTTCAAATATAGGAGCAGATAGGCATTTCAGATGTAGTTTCCGAAAGGCATTTCAAAAATAGGTGCCCATAGGCATTTCAGATATAGGTGCCGATAGGCATTTCAGATATAGTTGCCGATTGGCATTTTAAAAATAGGTGCCGATAGGCATTTCAGATATAGAAGCCGATAGGCATTTCAAATATAGGTGCCGATAGGCATTCCAGATATGGTTGCCGATAGGTATTTCAAATATAAGTGCTGATAGGCATTTCAGATGTAGTTTCCGATAGGCATTTAAAAAATAGGTACCGATAGGCATTTCAGATATAGGTGCCGATAGGCATTTCAGATATAGTTGCCAATTGGCATTTTAAAAATAGGTGTCGATAGGCATTTCAGATATAGAAGCCGATAGGCATTTTAAATATAAGTGCCGATAGGCATTCCAGATATGGTTGCCGATAGGCATTTCAAATATAGGTGCTGATAGGCATTTCAGATGTAGTTTCCGATAGGCATTTCAAAAATTGGTGCCGATAGGCATTTCAGATATAGGTGCCGATAGGCATTTCAGATATAGTTGCCGATTGGTATTTTAAAAATAGGTGCCGATAGGCATTTCAGATATATAAGCCGATAGGCATTTCAAATATAGGTGCCGATAGGCATTCCAGATATGGTTGCCGATAGGCATTTCAAATATAGGTGCTGATAGGCATTTCAGATGTAGTTTCCGATAGGCATTTCAAAAATAGGTGCCGATGGGCATTTTAGATATAGGTGCCGATAGGCATTTCAGATATAGTTGCCGATGGGCATTTTAAAAAAAGGTGTCGATAGGCATTTCAGATATAGAAGCCGATAGGCATTTCAAATATGGGTGCCGATAGGCATTCCAGATATGGTTGCCGATAGGCATTCAAATATAGGTGCAGATAGGCATTCCAGATGTAGTTTCCGATAGGCATTTCAAAAATTGGTGCCGATAGGCATTTCAGATATAGGTGCCGATAGGCATTTCAGATATAGTTACTGATTGGCATTTTAAAAATAGGTGCCGATAGGCATTTTAGATATATAAGCCGATAGGTATTTCAAATATAGGTGTCGATAGGCATTTCAGATATGGTTGCCGATAGGCATTTCAAATAAAGGTGCTGATAGGCATTTTAGATGTAGTTTCCGATAGGCATTTCAAAAATAGGTGCCGATAGGCATTTCAGATATAGGTGCCGATAGGCATTTCAGATATAGTTGCCGATTGGCATTTTAAAAATAGGTGCCGATAGGTATTTCAGATATAGAAGCCGATAGGCATTCCAAATATAGGTGCCGATAGGCATTCCAGATATGGTTGCCGATAGGCATTTCAAATATAGTTGCTGATAGGCATTTCAGATGTAGTTTCCGATAGGCATTTCAAAAATTGGTGCCGATAGGCATTTCAGATATAGGTGCCGATAGGCATTTCAGATATAGTTGCCGATTGGCATTTTAAAAATAGGTGCCGATAGGCATTTCAGATATAGAAGCCGATAGGCATTTCAAATATAAGTGCCGATAGGCATTCCAGATATGGTTGCCGGTAGGCATTTCAAATATAGGTGCTGATAGGCATTTCAGATGTAGTTTCCGATAGGCATTTCAAAAATAGGTGCCGATAGGCATTTCAGATATAGGTGCCGATAGGCATTTCAGATATAGTAGCCAATTGGCATTTTAAACATAGGTGTCGATAGGCATTTCAGATATAGAAGCCGATAGGCATTTCAAATATAGGTGCCGATAGGCATTCCAGATATGGTTGCCGATAGGCATTTCAAATATAGGTGCTGATAGGCATTTCAGATGTAGTTTCCGATAGGCATTTCAAAAATAGGTGCCGATAGGCAATTCAGATATAGGTGCCGATAGGCATTTCAGATATAGTTGCAGATTGGCATTTTAAAAATAGGTGCCGATAGGCATTTTAGATGTGGTTTCCGGTAGGCATTTCTAAAATAGGTGCCGATAGGCATTTTTAGATATAGGTGCCGATAGGCATATCAGATAAAGTTGCCGATAGGCATTTAAAATATAGGTGCCGATAGGCATTTCAAATATAGGTGTCGATAGGCAATTCAGATATAAATGCCGAAAGGCATTTCAGATATAGGTGCCGATAGGCATATCTGATGTGGTTGCCGATAGGCATTTCAAATATAGGTTCTGATAGGCATTTTAGATGTAGTTTCCGATAGGCATTTCAAAAATTGATGCCGATAGGCATTTCAGATATAGGTGCCGATAGGCATTTCAGATATAGTTGCCGATCGGCAATTTAAAAATAGGTGCCGATAGGCATTTCAGATATAGAAGCCGATAGGCATTTCAAATATAGGTGCCGATAGGCATTCCAGATATGGTTGCCGATAGGCATTTCAAATATAAGTGCTGATAGGCATTTCAGATATGGTTGACGATAGGCATTTCAAATATAGGTGCTGATAGGCATTCCAGATGTAGTTTCCGATAGGCATTTCAAAAATTGGTGCCAATAAACATTTCAGATATAGGTGCCGATAGGCATTTCAGATATAGTTACCGATTGGCATTTTAAAAATAGGTGCCGATAGGCATTTCAGATATAGAAGCCGATAGGTATTTCAAATATAGGTGCCGATAGGCATTCCAGATATGGTTGACGATAGGCATTTCAAATATAGGTGCTGATAGGCATTCCAGATGTAGTTTCCGATAGGCATTTCAAAAATTGGTGCCAATAGGCATTTCAGATATAGGTGCCGATAGGCATTTCAGATATAGTTACCGATTGGCATTTTAAAAATAGGTGCCGATAGGCATTTCAGATATAGAAGCCGATAGGTATTTCAAATATAGGTGTCGATAGGCATTTTAGATATGGTTGCCGATATGCATTTCAAATATAGGTGCTGATAGGCATTTCAGATGTAGTTTCCGATAGGCATTTCAAAAATAGGTGCCGATAGGCATTTCAGATATAGGTGCCGATAGGCATTTCAGATATAGTTGCCGATTGGCATTTTAAAAATGTGTGCCGATAGGCTTGTCAGATATAGAAGCCGATAGTCATTTCAAATATAGGTGCCGATAGGCATTCCAGATATAGTTGCCGATAGGCATTTCAAATATAGGTGCTGATAGGCATTTCAGATGTAGTTGCCAATAGGCATTTCAAAATTTGATGCCGATAGGCATTTCAGATATAGGTGCCGATAGGCATTTCAGATATAGTTGCCGATTGGAATTTTAAAAACAGGTGCCGATAGGCATTTCAGATATAGAAGCCGATAGGTATTTCAAATATAGGTGTCGATAGGCATTTCAGATATGGTTGCCGATAGGCATTTCAAATATAGGAGCAGATAGGCATTTCAGATGTAGTTTCCGAAAGGCATTTCAAAAATAGGTGCCGATAGGCATTTCAGATATAGGTGCCGATAGGCATTTCAGATATAGTTGCCGATTGGCATTTTAAAAATAGGTGCCGATAGGCATTTCAGATATAGAAGCCCATAGGCATTTCAAATATAGGTGCCGATAGGCATTCCAGATATGGTTGCCGATAGGTATTTCAAATATAAGTGCTGATAGGCATTTCAGATGTAGTTTCCGATAGGCATTTAAAAAATAGGTACCGATAGGCATTTCAGATATAGGTGCCGATAGGCATTTCAGATATAGTTGCCAATTGGCATTTTAAAAATAGGTGTCGATAGGCATTTCAGATATAGAAGCCGATAGGCATTTTAAATATAAGTGCCGATAGGCATTCCAGATATGGTTGCCGATAGGCATTTCAAATATAGGTGCTGATAGGCATTTCAGATGTAGTTTCCGATAGGCATTTCAAAAATTGGTGCCGATAGGCATTTCAGATATAGGTGCCGATAGGCATTTCAGATATAGTTGCCGATTGGTATTTTAAAAATAGGTGCCGATAGGCATTTCAGATATCGAAGCCGATAGGTATTATAAATATAGGTGTCGATAGGCATTTCAGATATGGTTGCCGATAGGCATTTCAAATATATGTGCTGATAGGCATTTTAGATGTAGTTTCCAGTAGGCATTTCAAAAATAGGTGCCGATAGGTATTTCAGATATAGGTGCCGATAGGCATATCAGATATAGTTGCCGATAGGCATCTAAAATATAGGTGACGATAGGCATTTCAAATATAGGTGTCGATAGGCAATTCAGATATAAATGCCGAATGTCATTTCAGATATAGGTGCCGATAGGCATTTCTGATGTGGTTGCCGATAGGCATTTCAAATATAGGTGCTGATAGGCATTTCAGATGTAGTTTTTGATAGGCATTTAAAAAATAGGTGCCGTTAGGCATTTCAGATATAGGTGCCGATAGGCACTTCAGATATAGTTGCCGATTGGCATTTTAAAAATAGGTGCCGATAGGCATTTCAGATATAGAAGCCGATAGGCATTTCAAATATAGGTGCCGATAGGCATTCCGGATATGGTTGCCGATAAGCATTTCAAATATAGGTGCTGAAACGCATTTCAGATGTAGTTTCCGATAGGCATTTCAAAAATAGGTGCCGATAGGCATTTCAGATATAGGTGCCGATAGGCATTTCAGATATAGTTGCCGATTGGCATTTAAAAAATAGGTGCCGATAGGCATTTCAGATATAGAAGCCGATAGGCATTTCAAATATAGGTGCCGATAGGCATTCCAGATATGGTTGCCGATAGGCATTTCAAATATAGGTGCTGATAGGCATTTCAGATGTAGTTTCCGATAGGCAATTCAAAAATTGGTGCAGATAGGCATTTCAGATATAGGTGCCGATAGGCATTTCAGATATATTTGCCGATTGGCATTTTAAAAATAGGTGCCGATAGGCATTTCAGATATAGAAGCCGATAGGTATTTCAAATATAGGTGTCGATAGGCATTTCAGATATGGTTGCCGATAGGCATTTCAAATATAGGAGCAGATAGGCATTTCAGATGTAGTTTCCGAAAGGCATTTCAAAAATAGGTGCCGATAGGCATTTCAGATAAAGGTGCCGATAGGCATTTCAGATATAGTTGCCAATTGGCATTTTAAAAATATGTGCCGATAGGCATTTTATATATAGAAGCCGATAGGCATTTCAAATATAGGTGTCGATAGGCATTCCAGATATGGTTGCCGATAGGCATTTCAAATATAGGTGCTGATAGGCATTTCAGATGCAGTTTCCCATAGGCATTTCAAAAATATGTGCCGATAGGCATTTCAGTTATAGGTGCCGATAGGCATTTCAGATATAGTTGCCGATTGGCATTTTAAAAATAGGTGCCGATAGGCATTTCAGGTATAGAAGCCGATAGGCATATCAAATATAGGTGTCGATAGGCATTCTAGATATGGTTGCCGATATGCATTTCAAATATAGGTGCTGATAGGCATTTCAGATGTAGTTTCCGATAGGCATTTCAAAAATTGATGCCGATAGGCATTTCAGATATAGGTGCCGATAGGCATTTCAGATATAGAAGCAGATAGGCATTTCAAATATAAGTGCTGATAGGCATTTCAGATGTAGTTTCCGATAGGCATTTCAAAAGTAGGTACCGATAGGCATTTCAGATATAGGTGCCGATAGGCATTTCAGATATAGTTGCCAATTGGCATTTTAGAAATAGGTGTCGATAGGCATTTCAGATATAGAAGCCGATAGGCATTTCAAATATAGGTGCCGATAGGCATTCCAGATATGGTTGCCGATAGGCATTTCAAATATAGGTGCTGATAGGAGTTTCAGATGTAGTTTCCGATAAGCATTTCAAAAATTGGTGCCGATAGGCATTTCAAATATAGGTGTCGATAGGCATTTCAGATATAAATGCCGAAAGGCATTTCAGATATAGGTGCCGATAGGCATTTTTGATGTGGTTGCCGATAGGCATTTCAAATATAGGTGCTAATAGGCATTTCAAATGTAGTTTTCGATAGGCATTTCAAAAATAGGTGCCGATAGGCATTTCAGATATAGGTGCCGATAGGCACTTCAGATATAGTTGCCGATTGGCATTTTAAAAATAGGTGCCGATAGGCATTTCAGATATAGAAGCCGACAGGCATTTCAAATATAGGTGCCGATAGGCATTCCAGATATGTTTGCCGATAGGCATTTTAAATATAGGTGCTGATAGGCATTTTAGATGTAGTTTCCGATAGGGATTTCAAAAATAGGTGCCGATAGGCATTTCAGATATAGGCGCCGATAGGCATTTCAGGTATAGTTGCCGATTGGCATTTTAAAAATAGGTGCCGATAGGCATTTCAGATATAGAAGCCGATAGGCATTTCAAATATAGGTGCCGATAGGCATTCCAGATATGTTTGCCGATAGGCATTTCAAATATAGGTGCAGATAGGCATTTCAGATGTAGTTTCCGATAGGCAATTCAAAAATTGGTGCCGATAGGCATTTCAAATATAGGTGCCGATAGGCATTTCAGATATAGTTGCCGATTGGCAATTTAAAAATAGGTGCCGATAGGCATTTTAGATATAGAAGCCGATAGGTATTTCAAATATAGGTGTCGATTGGCATTTCAGATATGGTTCCCGATAGGCATTTCAAATATTGGTGCTGATAGGCATTTCAGATGTAGTTTCAGATAGGCATTTCAAAAATAGGTGCCAATAGGCATTTCAGATATAGGTGCCGATAGGCATTACAGATATAGTTGCCGATTGGCATTTTAAAAATAGGTGCCGATAGGCATTTCAGATATAGAACCCCATAGGCATTTCAAATATAGGTGCCGATAGGCATTCCAGATATGGTTGCCGATAGGCATTTCAAATATAGGTGCTGATAGGCATTTCAGATGTAGTTTCCGATAGGCATTTCAAAAATAGGTGCCGATAGGCATTTCATATATAGGTGCCGATAGGCATTTCAGATATAGTTGCAAATTGGCATTTTAAAAATAGGTGCCGATAGGCATTTCAGATATAGAAGCCGATAGGCATATCAAATATAGGTGCTGATAGGCATTCCAGATGTAGTTTCCGATAGGCATTTCAAAAATAGGTGCCGATAGGCATTTCAGATATAGGTGCCGATATGCATTTCAGATATAGTTGCCAATTGGCATTTTAAAAATAGGTGCCGATAGGCATTTCAGATATAGAAGCCGATAGGCATTTCAAATATTGGTGCCGATAGGCATTCCAGATATGGTTGCCGATAGGCATTTCAAATATAGATGCTGATAGGCATTTTAGATGTAGTTTCCGATTGGCATTTCAAAAATTGATGCCGATGGGCATTTCAGATATAGGTGCCGATAGGCATTTCAGATATAGTTGCCGATTGGCATTTTAAAAACAGGTGCCGATAGGCATTTCAGATATAGAAGCCGATAGGTATTTCAAATATAGGTGTCGATAGGCATTTCAAATATAGGTGCTGATAGGCATTCCAGATGTAGTTTCCGATAGGCATTTCAAAAATTGGTGCCGATATGCATTTCAGATATAGGTGCCGATAGGCATTTCAGATATAGTTGCCGGTTGGCATTTTAAAAATGGGTGCCGATAGGCATTTCAGATATATAAGCCGATAGGCATTTCAAATATAGGAGCCGATAAACATTCCAGATATGGTTGCCGATAGGCATTTCAAATTTAGGTGCCGATAGGCATTTCAGATATAGAAGCCGATAGGTATTTCAAATATAGGTGTCGATAGGCATTTCAGATATGGTTGCCGATAGGCATTTCAAATATAGGTGCTGATAGGCATTTCAGATGTAGTTTCCGATAGGCATTTCAAAAATAGGTGCCGATAGGCATTTCAGATATAGGTGCCGATAGGCTTTTCAGATATAGTTGCCAATTGGCATTTTAAAAATAGGTGCCGATAGGCATTTCAGATATAGAAGCCGATAGGCATTTCAAATATTGGTGCCGATAGGCTTTCCAGATATGGTTGCCGATAGGCATTTCAAATATAGATGCTGATAGGCATTTTAGATGTAGTTTCCGATTGGCATTTCAAAAATTGATGCCGATAGGCATTTCAGATATAGGTGCCGATAGGCATTTCAGATATAGTTGCCGATTGGCATTTTAAAAACAGGTGCCGATAGGCATTTCAGATATAGCAGCCGATAGGTATTTCAAATATAGGTGTCGATAGGCATTTCAAATATAGGTGCTGATAGGCATTCCAGATGTAGTTTCCGATAGGCATTTTAAAAATTGCTGCCGATAGGCATTTCAGATATAGGTGCCGATAGGCATTTCAGATATAGTTGCCGGTTGGCATTTTAAAAATGGGTGCTGATAGGCATTTCAGATATATAAGCCGATAGGCATTTCAAATATAGGAGCCGATAAACATTCCAGATATGGTTGCCGATAGGCATTTCAAATTTAGGTGCCGATAGGCATTTCAGATATAGTTGCCGATTGGCATTTTAAAAATAGGTGCCGATAGGCATTTCAGATATAGAAGCCGATAGGTATTTCAAATATAGGTGTCGATAGGCATTTCAGATATGGTTGCCGATAGGCATTTCAAATATAGGTGCTGATAAGCATTTCAGATGTAGTTTCCGATAGGCATTTCAAAAATAGGTGCCGATAGGCATTTCAGATATAGGTGCCGATAGGCATTTCAGATATAGTTGCCGATTGGCATTTTAAAAATAAGTGTCGATAGGCATTTCAGATGTAGAAGCCGATAAGCATTTCAAATATAGGTGCCGATAGGCATGCCAGATATGGTTGCCGATAGGCATTTCAAATATAGGTGCTGATAGGCATTTCAGATGTAGTTTCCGATAGGTATTTCAAAAATAGGTGCCGATAGGCATTCCATATATAGGTGCCGATAGGCATTTTAGATATAGTTGCCAATTGGCATTTTAAAAATAGGTGCCGATAGGCATTTCAGATATAGAAGCCGATAGGCATTTCAAATATAGGTGCTGATAGGCATTCCAGATGTAGTTTCCGATAGGCATTTTGAAAACAGGTGCCGATAGGCATTTCAGATATCGAAGCCGATAGGTATTTCAAATATAGGTGTCGATAGGCATTTCAAATATAGGTGCTGATAGGCATTCCAGATGTAGTTTCCGATAGGCATTTCAAAAATTGGTGCCGATATGCATTTCAGATATAGGTGCCGATAGGCATTTCAGATATAGTTGCCGGTTGGCATTTTAAAAATGGGTGCCGATAGGCATTTCAGATATATAAGCCGATAGGCATTTCAAATATAGGAGCCGATAAACATATCAGATATGGTTGCCGATAGGCATTTCAAATTTAGGTGCCGATAGGCATTTCAGATATAGAAGCCGATAGGTATTTCAAATATAGGTGTCGATAGGCATTTCAGATATGGTTGCCGATAGGCATTTCAAATATAGGTGCTGATAGGCATTTCAGATGTAGTTTCCGATAGGCATTTCAAAAATAGGTGCCGATAGGCATTTCAGATATAGAGGCCGATAGGCTTTTCAGATATAGTTGCCAATTGGCATTTTAAAAATAGGTGCCGATAGGCATTTCAGATATAGAAGCCGATAGGCATTTCAAATATTGGTGCCGATAGGCTTTCCAGATATGGTTGCCGATAGGCATTTCAAATATAGATGCTGATAGGCATTTTAGATGTAGTTTTTGATTGGCATTTCAAAAATTGATGCCGATAGGCATTTCAGATATAGGTGCCGATAGGCATTTCAGATATAGTTGCCGATTGGCATTTTAAAAACAGGTGCCGATAGGCATTTCAGATATAGAAGCCGATAGGTATTTCAAATATAGGTGTCGATAGGCATTTCAAATATAGGTGCTGATAGGCATTCCAGATGTAGTTTCCGATAGGCATTTCAAAAATTGCTGCCGATAGGCATTTCAGATATTGGTGCCGATAGGCATTTCAGATATAGTTGCCGGTTGGCATTTTAAAAATGGGTGCTGATAGGCATTTCAGATATATAAGCCGATAGGCATTTCAAATATAGGAGCCGATAAACATTCCAGATATGGTTGCCGATAGGCATTTCAAATTTAGGTGCCGATAGGCATTTCAGATATAGTTGCCGATTGGCATTTTAAAAATAGGTGCCGATAGGCATTTCAGATATAGAAGCCGATAGGTATTTCAAATATAGGTGTCGATAGGCATTTCAGATATAGTTGCCGATAGGCATTTCAAATATAGGTGCTGATAAGCATTTCAGATGTAGTTTCCGATAGGCATTTCAAAAATAGGTGCCGATAGGCATTTCAGATATAGGTGCCGATAGGCATTTCAGATATAGTTGCCGATTGGCATTTTAAAAATAAGTGTCGATAGGCATTTCAGATGTAGAAGCCGATAAGCATTTCAAATATAGGTGCCGATAGGCATGCCAGATATGGTTGCCGATAGGCATTTCAAATATAGGTGCTGATAGGCATTTCAGATGTAGTTTCCGATAGGTATTTCAAAAATAGGTGCCGATAGGCATTCCATATATAGGTGCCGATAGGCATTTTAGATATAGTTGCCAATTGGCATTTTAAAAATAGGTGCCGATAGGCATTTCAGATATAGAAGCCGATAGGCATTTCAAATATAGGTGTCGATAGGCATTTCAGATATGTTTGCCGATAAGCATTTCAAATATAGGTGCTGATAGGCATTTCAGATGTAGTTTCCGATAGGCATTTCAAAAATAGGTGCCGATAGACATTTCAGATATAAATGCCGATAGGCATTTCAGATATAGTTGCCGATTGGCATTTTAAAAATAGGTGCCGATATCCATTTCAGATATAAAAGCCGATAGGCATTTCAAATATAGGTGCCGATAGGCATTCCAGATATGGTTGCTGATAGGCATTTCAAATATAGGTGCTGATAGGCATTTCAGATGTAGTTTCCGATAGGCATTTCAAAAATAGGTGCCTATAGGCATTTAAGATATAGGTGCCAATAGGCATTTCAGATATAGTTGCCAATTGGCATTTTTAAAATAGGTGCCGATAGGCATTTCAGATATAGAAGCCGATAGGCATTTCAAATATTGGTGCCGATAGGCATTCCAGATATGGTTGCCGATAGGCATTTCAAATATAGGTGCTGATAGGCATTTTAGATGTAGTTTCCGATAGGCATTTAAAAAATTGATGCCGATAGGCATTTCAGATATAGGTGCCGATAGGCATTTTAGATATAGTTGCCGATTGGCATTTTAAAAACAGGTGCCGATAGGCATTTCAGATATAGAAGCCGATAGGTATTTCAAATATGGGTGTCGATAGGCATTTCAGATATGGTTGCCGATAGGCATTTCAAATATAGGAGCAGATAGGCCTTTCAGATGTAGTTTCCGAAAGGCATTTCAAAAATAGGTGCCGATAGGCATTTCAGATATAGGTGCCGATAGGCATTTCAGATATAGTTGCCGATTAGCATTTTAAAAATAGGTGCCGATAGGCATTTCAGATATAGAAGCCGATAGGCATTTCAAATATAGGTGCTGATAGGCATTCCAGATATGGTTGCTGATAGGCATTTCAAATATAGGTGCCGATAGGCATTTCAGATATGGTTGCTGATAGGCATTTCAAATATAGGTGCCGATAGGCATTTCAGATATAGTTGCCGATTGGCATTATAAAAACAGGTGCCGATAGGCATTTCAGATATAGTTGCCGATTGGCATTTTAAAAATAGGTGCCGATATCCATTTTAGATATAAAAGCCGATAGGCATTTCAAATATAGGTGCCGATAGGCATTCCAGATATGGTTGCTGATAGGCATTTCAAATATAGGTGCCGATAGGCATTTCAGATATAGTTGCCGATTGGCATTTTAAAAACAGGTGCCGATAGGCATTTCAGATATAGAAGCCGATAGGTATTTCAAATATGGGTGTCGATAGGCAATTCAGATATGGTTGCCGATAGGCATTTCAAATATAGGAGCAGATAGGCCTTTCAGATGTAGTTTCCGAAAGGCATTTCAAATATAGGTGCCGATAGGCATTTCAGATATGGTTGCCGATAGGCATTTCAAATATAAGTGCTGATAGGCATTTCAGATGTAGTTTCCGATAGGCATTGCAAAAATAGGTACCGATAGGCATTTCAGATATAGGTGCCGATAGGCATTTCAGATATAGTTGCCAATTGGCATTTTAAAAATAGGTGTCGATAGGCATTTCAGATATAGAAGCCGATAGGCATTTCTAATATAGGTGCCGATAGGCATTCCAGATATGGTTGCCGATAGGCATTTCAAATATAGGTGCTGATAGTCATTTCAAATGTAGTTTCCGATAGGCATTTCAAAAATAGGTGCCGATAGGCATTTCAGATATAGGTGCCGATAGGCATTTCAGATATAGTTGCCGATTGGCATTTTAAAAATAGGTGCCGATAGGCATTTCAGATATAGAAGCCGATAGGCATTTCAAATATAGGTGCTGATAGGCATTTCAGATGTAGTTTCCGAAAGGCATTTCAAAAATAGGTGCCGATAGGCATTTCAGATATAGGTGCCGATAGGCATTTCAGATATAGTTGCCAATTGGCATTTTAAAAGCAGGTGCCGATAGGCATTTCAGATATAGAAGCCGATAGGCATTTCAAATATAGGTGCCGATAGGCATTCCAGATATGGTTGCCGATAGGCGTTTCAAATATAGATGCTGATAGGCATTTTAGATGTAGTTTCCGATAGGCATTTCAAAAATTGATGCCGATAGGCATTTCAGATATAGTTGCCGATTGGCATTTTAAAAACAGGTGCCGATAGGCATTTCAGATATAGGTGCCGATAGGCATTTCAGATATAGTTGCCGATTGGCATTTTAAAAATAGGTGTCGGTAGGCATTTCAGATATAGAAGCCGATAGGCATTTTAAATATAGGTGCCGATAAGCATTCCAGATATGGTTGCCGATAGGCATTTTAAATATAGGTGCTGATAGGCATTCCAGATATAGTTTTCGAGAGGCACTTCAAAAATTGGTGCCGATAGGCATTTCAGATATAGGTGCCGATAGGCATTTCAGATATAGAAGCCGATAGGTATTTCAAATATAGGTGTCGATAGGCATTTCAGATATGGTTGCCGATAGGCATTTCAAATATAGGTGCTGATAGGCATTTCAGATGTAGTTTCCGATAGGCATTTCAAAAATAGGTGCCGATAGGCATTTTAGATATAGGTGCCGATAGGCATTTCAGATATAGTTGCCGATTGGCATTTTAAAAATAGGTGCCGTTAGGCATTTCAGATATAGTAGCCGATAGGCATTTCAAATATAGGTGCTGATAGGCATTTCAGATGTAGTTTCCGAAAGGCATTTTTAAAATAGGTGCCGTAAGTCATTTCAGATATAGGTGCCGATAGGCATTTCAGATATAGTTGCCAATTGGCATTTTAAAAGCAGGTGCCGATAGGCATTTCAGATATAGAAGCCGATAGGCATTTCAAATATAGGTGCCGATAGGCATTCCAGATATGGTTGCCGATAGGCATTTCAAATATAGGTGCTGATAGGCATTTTAGATGTAGTTTCCGATAGGCATTTCAAAAATTGATGCCGATAGGCATTTCAGATATAGTTGCCGATTGGCATTTTAAAAACAGGTGCCGATAGGCATTTCAGGTATAGAAGCCGATAGGTATTTCAAATATTGGTGTCGACAGGCATTTCAGATATGGTTGCCGATAGGCATTTCAAATATAGGAGCAGATAGGCATTTCAGATGTAGTTTCCGAAAGGCATTTCAAAAATAGGTGCCGATAGGCATTTCAGATATAGGTGCCGATAGGCAATCCAGATATAGTTGCCGATTGGCATTTTAAAAATAGGTGCCGATAGGCATTTCAGATATAGTATCCGATAGGCATTTCAAATATAGGTGCCGATAGGCATTTCAGATATGGTTGCCGATAGGCATTTCAAATATAGGTGCTGATAGGCATTTCAGATGTAGTTTCCGATAGGCATTTCAAAAATAGGTGCCGATAGGCATTTTAGATATAGGTGCCGATAGGCATTTCAGATGTAGTTGCCAATTGACATTTTAAAAATAGGTGTCGATAGGCATTTCAGATATCAAAGCCGATAGGCATTTCAAATATAGGTGCTGATAGGCATTTCAGATGTAGTTTCCGAAAGGCATTTCAAAAATTGGTGCTGATAGGCATTTCAGATATAGGTGCCGATAGGCATTTACCAGATATAGTTGCCGATTAGCATTTTAAAAATAGGTGCCGATAGGCATTTCAGATATAGAAGCCGATAGGTATTTCAAATATAGGTGTCGATAGGCATTTCAGATATGGTTGCCGATAGGCATTTCAAATATAGGTGCTGATAGGCATTTCAGATGTAGTTTCCGATAGGCATTTCAAAAATAGGTGCCGATAGGCATTTCAGATATAGGTGCCGATAGGCATTTCAGATATAGTTGCCGATTGGCATTTAAAAAATAGGTGCTGATAGGCTTTTTAGATGTAGTTTCCGATAGGCATTTCAAAAATAGGTGCCGATTTAGATTTCAGATATAGGTGCCGATAGGCATATCAGATATAGTTGCCGATAGGCATTTAAAATATAAGTGCCGATAGGCATTTCAAATATAGGTGTCGATAGGCATTTTAGATATAAATGCCGAAGGGCATTTCAGATATAGGTGCCGATAGGCATTTCAAATAAAGGTGCCGATAGGCATTCCAGATATGGTTGCCGATAGGCATTTCAAATATAGGTGCTGATAGACATTTCAGATGTAGTTTCCGATAGGCATTTCAAAAATAGGTGCCGATAGGCATTTCAGATATAGGTGCCGATAGGCATTCCAGATGTAGTTTCCGATAGGCATTTCAAAAATAGGTGCCGATAGGCATTTCAGATATATGTGCCGATAGGCATTTCAGATATAGTTGCCGATTGGCATTTTAAAAATATGTGCCGATAGGCATTTCAGATATAGAAGCCGATAGGCATTTCAAATATAGGTGCCGATAGGCATACCAGATATGGTTGCAGATAGGCATTTCAAATATAGGTGCTATAGGCATTCCAGATGTAGTTTCCGATAGGCATTTCAAAAATTGGTGCCGATAAGCATTTCAGATATAGGTGCCGATAGGCATTTCAGATATAGTTACCGATTGGCATTTTAAAAATAGGTGCCGATAGGCATTTCAGATATAGAAGCCAATAGGTATTTCAAATATAGGTGTCGATAGGCATTTCAGATATGTTTGCCGATAGGCATTTCAAATATAGGTGCTGATAGGCATTTCAGATGTAGTTTCCGATTGGCATTTCAAAAATAGGTGCCGATAGGCATATCAGATATAGGTGCCGATAGGCATTTCAGATATAGTTGCCGATTGGCATTTTAAAATAGGTGCCGATAGGCATTTCAGATATAGAAGCCGATAGGCATTTCAAATATAGGTGCCGATAGGCATTCCAGATATGGTTGCTGATAGGCATTTCAAATATAGGAGCAGATAGGCATTTCAGATGTAGTTTCCGATAGGCATTTCAAAAATAGGTGCCGATAGGCATTTCAGATATAAGTGCCGATAGGCATTTCAGATATAGTTGCCGATTGGCATTTTAAAAATAGGTGCCGATAGGCATTTCAGATATAGTATCCGATAGGCATTTCAAATATAGGTGCCGATAGGCATTTCAGATATGGTTGCCGATAGGCATTTCAAATATAAGTGCTAATAGGAATTTCAGATGTAGTTTCCGATAGGCATTTCAAAAATAGGTACCGATAGGCATTTCAGATATAGGTGCCGATAGGCATTTCAGATGTAGTTGCCAATTGGCATTTTAAAAATAGGTGTCGATAGGCATTTCAGATATCAAAGCCGATAGGCATTTTAAATATAGGTGCTGATAGGCATTTCAGATGTAGTTTCCGATAGGCATTTCAAAAATTGGTGCTGATAGGCATTTCAGATATAGGTGCCGATGGGCATTTCAGATATAGGTGCCGATAGGCATTTCAGATATAGTTGCCGATTGGCATTTAAAAAATAGGTGCTGATAGGCTTTTTAGATGTAGTTTCCGATAGGCATTTCAAAAATAGGTGCCGATTGGCATTTTTAGATATAGGTGCCGATAGGCATATCAGATATAGTTGCCGATAGGCATTTAAAATATAAGTGCCGATAGGCATTTCAAATATAGGTGTCGATAGGCATTTCAGATATAAATGCCGAAAGGCATTTCAGATATAGGTGCCGATAGGCATTTCAAATAAAGGTGCCGATAGGCATTCCAGATATGGTTGCCGATAGGCATTTCAAATATAGGTGCTGATAGGCATTCCAGATGTAGTTTCCGATAGGCATTTCAAAAATAGGTGCCGATAGGCATATCAGATATAGGTGCCGATAGGCATTTCAGATATTGTTGCCAATTGGCATTTTAAAAATAGGTGCCGATAGGCATTTCAGATATAGAAGCCGATAGGCATTTCAGATATAGTTGCCGATTGGCATTTTAAAAAAATGTGCCGATAGGCATTTCAGATATAGAAGCCGATAGGCATTTCAAATATAGGTGCCGATAGGCATACCAGATATGGTTGCCGATAGGCATTTCAAATATAGGTGCTGATAGGCATTCCAGATGTAGTTTCCGATAGGCAATTCAAAAATAGGTGCCGATAGGCATATCAGATATAGGTGCCGATAGGCATTTCAGATATTGTTGCCAATTGGCATTTTAAAAATAGGTGCCGATAGGCATTTCAGATATAGAAGCCGATAGGCATTTCAGATATAGTTGCCGATTGGCATTTTTAAAATAGGTGTCGATAGGCATTTCAGATATAGAAGCCGATAGGCATTTCAAATATAGGTGCCGATAGGCATTCTAGATATGGTTGTTGATAGGCATTTCAAATATAGGTGCTGATAGGCATTCCAGATGTAGTTTCCGATAGGCATTTCAAAAATTGGTGCCGATAGGTATTTCAGATACAGGTGCTGATCGGCATTTCAGATATAGTTACCGATTAGCATTTTAAAAATAGGTGCCGATAGGCATTTCAGATATAGAAGCCGATAGGTATTTCAAATATAGGTGTCGATAGGCATTTCAGATATGGTTGCCGATAGGCATTTCAAATATAGGTGCTGATAGGCATTTCAGATGCAGTTTCCGATAGGCATTTCAAAAATAGGTGCCGATAGGCATTTCAGATATAGTTGCCGATAGGCATTTAAAATATAAGTGCCGATAGGCATTTCAAATATAGGTGTCGATAGGCATTTCAGATATAAATGCCGAAAGGCATTTCAGATATAGGTGCCGATAGGCATTTCAAATAAAGGTGCCGATAGGCATTCCAGATATGGTTGCCGATAGGCATTTCAAATATAGGTGCTAAAAGGCATTTCAGATGTAGTTTCCGATAGGCATTTCAAAAATAGGTGCCGATAAGCATTTCAGATATATGTGCCGATAGGCATTTCAGATATAGTTGCCGATTGGCATTTTAAAAATATGTGCCGATAGGCATTTCAGATATAGAAGCCGACAGGCATTTCAAATATAGGTGCCGATAGGCATTCCAGATATGGTTGCCGATAGGAATTTCAAATATAGGTGCTGATAGGCATTTCAGATGTAGTTTCCGATAGGGATTTCAAAAATAGGTGCCGATAGGCATTTCAGATATAGGCGTCGATAGGCATTTCAGATATAGTTGCCGATTGGCATTTTAAAAATATGTGCCTATAGGCATTTCAGATATAGAAGCCGATAGGCATTTCAAATATAGGTGCCGATAAGCATTCCAGATATGGTTGCCGATAGGCATTTCAAATATAGGTGCTGATAGGCATTTCAGATGTAGTTTCCGATAGGCAATTCAAAAATTGGTGCCGATAGGCATTTCAGATATAGGTGCCAATAGGCATTTCAGATATAGTTGCCGATTGGCATTTTAAAAATAGGTGCCGATAGGCATTTCAGATATAGAAGCCGATAGGTATTTCAAATATAGGTGTCGATAGGTATTTCAGATATGGTTGCCGATAGGCATTTCAAATATTGGTGCTGATAGGCATTTCAGATGTAGTTTCAGATAGGCATTTCAAAAATAGGTGCCGATAGGCATTGAAGATATAGGTGCCGATAGGCATTACAGATATAGTTGCCGATAGGCATTTTAAAAATAGGTGCCGATAGGCATTTCAGATATAGAAGCCCATAGGCATTTCAAATATAGGTGCCGATAGGCATTCCAGATATGGTTGCCGATAGGCATTTCAAATATAGGTGCTATAGGCATTCCAGATGTAGTTTCCGATAGGCATTTCAAAAATTGGTGCCGATAAGCATTTCAGATATAGGTGCCGATAGGCATTTCAGATATAGTTACCGATTGGCATTTTAAAAATAGGTGCCGATAGGCATTTCAGATATAGAAGCCAATAGGTATTTCAAATATAGGTGTCGATAGGCATTTCAGATATGTTTGCCGATAGGCATTTCAAATATAGGTGCTGATAGGCATTTCAGATGTAGTTTCCGATTGGCATTTCAAAAATAGGTGCCGATAGGCATATCAGATATAGGTGCCGATAGGCATTTCAGATATAGTTGCCGATTGGCATTTTAAAATAGGTGCCGATAGGCATTTCAGATATAGAAGCCGATAGGCATTTCAAATATAGGTGCCGATAGGCATTCCAGATATGGTTGCTGATAGGCATTTCAAATATAGGAGCAGATAGGCATTTCAGATGTAGTTTCCGATAGGCATTTCAAAAATAGGTGCCGATAGGCATTTCAGATATAGGTGCCGATAGGCATTTCAGATATAGTTGCCGATTGGCATTTTAAAAATAGGTGCCGATAGGCATTTCAGATATAGTATCCGATAGGCATTTCAAATATAGGTGCCGATAGGCATTTCAGATATGGTTGCCGATAGGCATTTCAAATATAAGTGCTAATAGGAATTTCAGATGTAGTTTCCGATAGGCATTTCAAAAATAGGTACCGATAGGCATTTCAGATATAGGTGCCGATAGGCATTTCAGATGTAGTTGCCAATTGGCATTTTAAAAATAGGTGTCGATAGGCATTTCAGATATCAAAGCCGATAGGCATTTTAAATATAGGTGCTGATAGGCATTTCAGATGTAGTTTCCGATAGGCATTTCAAAAATTGGTGCTGATAGGCATTTCAGATATAGGTGCCGATGGGCATTTCAGATATAGGTGCCGATAGGCATTTCAGATATAGTTGCCGATTGGCATTTAAAAAATAGGTGCTGATAGGCTTTTTAGATGTAGTTTCCGATAGGCATTTCAAAAATAGGTGCCGATTGGCATTTTTAGATATAGGTGCCGATAGGCATATCAGATATAGTTGCCGATAGGCATTTAAAATATAAGTGCCGATAGGCATTTCAAATATAGGTGTCGATAGGCATTTCAGATATAAATGCCGAAAGGCATTTCAGATATAGGTGCCGATAGGCATTTCAAATAAAGGTGCCGATAGGCATTCCAGATATGGTTGCCGATAGGCATTTCAAATATAGGTGCTGATAGGCATTCCAGATGTAGTTTCCGATAGGCATTTCAAAAATAGGTGCCGATAGGCATATCAGATATAGGTGCCGATAGGCATTTCAGATATTGTTGCCAATTGGCATTTTAAAAATAGGTGCCGATAGGCATTTCAGATATAGAAGCCGATAGGCATTTCGGATATAGTTGCCGATTGGCATTTTAAAAAAATGTGCCGATAGGCATTTCAGATATAGAAGCTGATAGGCATTTCAAATATAGGTGTCGATAGGCATACCAGATATGGTTGCCGATAGGCATTTCAAATATAGGTGCTGATAGGCATTCCAGATGTAGTTTCCGATAGGCATTTCAAAAATAGGTGCCGATAGGCATATCAGATATAGGTGCCGATAGGCATTTCAGATATTGTTGCCAATTGGCATTTTAAAAATAGGTGCCGATAGGCATTTCAGATATAGAAGCCGATAGGCATTTCAGATATAGTTGCCGATTGGCATTTTTAAAATAGGTGTCGATAGGCATTTCAGATATAGAAGCCGATAGGCATTTCAAATATAGGTGCCGATAGGCATTCTAGATATGGTTGTTGATAGGCATTTCAAATATAGGTGCTGATAGGCATTCCAGATGTAGTTTCCGATAGGCATTTCAAAAATTGGTGCCGATAGGTATTTCAGATACAGGTGCTGATCGGCATTTCAGATATAGTTACCGATTGGCATTTTAAAAATAGGTGCCGATAGGCATTTCAGATATAGAAGCCGATAGGTATTTCAAATATAGGTGTCGATAGGCATTTCAGATATGGTTGCCGATAGGCATTTCAAATATAGGTGCTGATAGGCATTTCAGATGCAGTTTCCGATAGGCATTTCAAAAATAGGTGCCGATAGGCATTTCAGATATAGTTGCCGATAGGCATTTAAAATATAAGTGCCGATAGGCATTTCAAATATAGGTGTCGATAGGCATTTCAGATATAAATGCCGAAAGGCATTTCAGATATAGGTGCCGATAGGCATTTCAAATAAAGGTGCCGATAGGCATTCCAGATATGGTTGCCGATAGGCATTTCAAATATAGGTGCTAAAAGGCATTTCAGATGTAGTTTCCGATAGGCATTTCAAAAATAGGTGCCGATAAGCATTTCAGATATATGTGCCGATAGGCATTTCAGATATAGTTGCCGATTTGAATTTTAAAAATATGTGCCGATAGGCATTTCAGATATAGAAGCCGACAGGCATTTCAAATATAGGTGCCGATAGGCATTCCAGATATGGTTGCCGATAGGAATTTCAAATATAGGTGCTGATAGGCATTTCAGATGTAGTTTCCGATAGGGATTTCAAAAATAGGTGCCGATAGGCATTTCAGATATACGCGTCGATAGGCATTTCAGATATAGTTGCCGATTGGCATTTAAAAATATGTGCCGATAGGCATTTCAGATATAGAAGCCGATAGGCATTTCAAATATAGGTGCCGATAAGCATTCCAGATATGGTTGCCGATAGGCATTTCAAATATAGGTGCTGATAGGCATTTCAGATGTAGTTTCCGATAGGCAATTCAAAAATTGGTGCCGATAGGCATTTCAGATATAGGGGCCGATAGGCATTTCAGATATAGTTGCCGATTGGCATTTTAAAAATAGGTGCCGATAGGCATTTCAGATATAGAAGCCGATAGGTATTTCAAATATAGGTGTCGATAGGTATTTCAGATATGGTTGCCGATAGGCATTTCAAATATTGGTGCCGATAGGCATTTCAGATATAGGTGCCGATAGGCATTTCAGATATAGAAGCCCATAGGCATTTCAAATATAGGTGCCGATAGGCATTCCAGATATGGTTGCCGATAGGCATTTCAAATATAGGTGTTGATAGGCATTTCAGATGTAGTTTCCGATAGGCATTTCAAAAATAGGTGCCGATAGGCATTTCAGATATAGGTGCCGTTAGGCATTTCAGATATAGTTGCCGATTGGCATTTTAAAAATGGGTGCCGATAGACATTTCAGATATTGAAGCCGATAGGCATTTCAAATATAGGTGCCGATAGGCATTCCAGATATGGTTGCCGATAGGCATATCAAATATAGGTGCTGATAGGCATTTAAGATGTAGTTTCCGATAGGCATTTCAAAAATAGGTGCCGATAGGCATTTCAGATATAGGTGCCGATAGGCATTTCAGATATAGTTGCCGATTGGCATTTTAAAAATAGGTGCCGATAGGCATTTCAGATATAGAAGCCGATAAGTATTTCAAATATAGGTGTCGATAGGCATTTCAGATGTAGTTTTCGATAGGCATTTCAAAAATAGGTGCCGATAGGCAGTTCAGATATAGGTGCCGATAGGCACTTCAGATATAGTTGCCGATTGGCATTTTAAAAATAGTTGCCGATAGGCATTTCAGATATAGAAGCCGACAGGCATTTCAAATATAGGTGCCGATAGGCATTCCAGATATGGTTGCCGATAGGCATTTCAAATATAGGTGTTGATAGGCATTTCAGATGTAGTTTCCGATAGGCATTTCAAAAATAGGTGCCGATAGGCATTTCAGATATAGGTGCCGATAGGCATTTCAGATATAGTTGCCGATTGGCATTTTAAAAATGGGTGCCGATAGGCATTTCAGATATTGAAGCCGATAGGCATTTCAAATATAGGTGCCGATAGGCATTCCAGATATGGTTGCCGATAGGCATATCAAATATAGGTGCTGATAGGCATTTAAGATATAGTTGCCAATTGGCATTTTAAAAATAAGTGCCGATAGGCATTTCAGATATAGAAGCCGATAGGTATTTCAAATATAGGTGTCGATAGGCATTTCAGATGTAGTTGCCAATTGGCATTTTAAAAATAGGTGCCGATAGGCATTTCAGATATAGAAGCCGATAGGTATTTCAAATATAGGTGTCGATAGGAATTTCAGATATGGTTGCCGATAGGCATTTCAAATATAGGTGCCGATAGGCATTTCAGATATAGTTGCCAATTGGCATTTTAGAAATAGGTGCCGATAGGCATTTCAGATATAGAAGCCGATAGGTATTTCAAATATAGGTGTCGATAGGCATTTCAGATATGGTTGCCGATAGGCATTTCAAATATAGGTGCTGATAGGCATTTCAGATGCAGTTTCCGATAGGCATTTCAAAAATAGGTGCCGATAGGCATTTCAGATATAGGTGCCGATAGGCATTTCAGATATATTTGCCGAATGGCATTTTAAAAATAGGTACCGATAGGCATTTCAGATATAGAAGCCGATAGGCATTTAAATATAGGTGTCGATAGGCATTCCAGATATGGTTGCCGATAGGCATTTCAAATATAGGTGCTGATAGGCATTTCAGATGTAGTTTCCGATAGGCATTTCAAAAATAGGTGCCGATAGGCATTTCAGATATAGGTGCCGATAGGCATTTTAGATATAGTTGCCGATTGGCATTTTAAAAACAGGTGCCGATAGGCATTTCAGATATAGAAGCCGATAGGTATTTCAAATATAGGTGTCGATAGGCATTTCTGATGTGGTTGCCGATAGGCATTTCAAATATAGGTGCTGATAGGCATTTCAGATGTAGTTTTTGATAGACATTTAAAAAATAGGTGCCGTTAGGCATTTCAGATATAGGTGCCGATAGGCACTTCAGATATAGTTGCCGATTGGCATTTTAAAAATAGGTGCCGATAGGCATTTCAGATATAGAAGCCGATAGGCATTTCAAATATAGGTGCCGATAGGCATTCCGGATATGGTTGCCGATAAGCATTTCAAATATAGGTGCTGAAACGCATTTCAGATGTAGTTTCCGATAGGCATTTCAAAAATAGGTGCCGATAGGCATTTCAGATATAGGTGCCGATAGGCATTTCAGATATAGTTGCCGATTGGCATTTAAAAAATAGGTGCCGATAGGCATTTCAGATATAGAAGCCGATAGGCATTTCAAATATAGGTGCCGATAGGCATTCCAGATATGGTTGCCGATAGGCATTTCAAATATAGGTGCTGATAGGCATTTCAGATGTAGTTACCGATAGGCAATTCAAAAATTGGTGCAGATAGGCATTTCAGATATAGGTGCCGATAGGCATTTCAGATATATTTGCCGATTGGCATTTTAAAAATAGGTGCCGATAGGCATTTCAGATATAGAAGCCGATAGGTATTTCAAATATAGGTGTCGATAGGCATTTCAGATATGGTTGCCGATAGGCATTTCAAATATAGGAGCAGATAGGCATTTCAGATGTAGTTTCCGAAAGGCATTTCAAAAATAGGTGCCGATAGGCATTTCAGATAAAGGTGCCGATAGGCATTTCAGATATAGTTGCCAATTGGCATTTTAAAAATATGTGCCGATAGGCATTTTATATATAGAAGCCGATAGGCATTTCAAATATAGGTGTCGATAGGCATTCCAGATATGGTTGCCGATAGGCATTTCAAATATAGGTGCTGATAGGCATTTCAGATGCAGTTTCCCATAGGCATTTCAAAAATATGTGCCGATAGGCATTTCAGTTATAGGTGCCGATAGGCATTTCAGATATAGTTGCCGATTGGCATTTTAAAAATAGGTGCCGATAGGCATTTCAGGTATAGAAGCCGATAGGCATATCAAATATAGGTGTCGATAGGCATTCTAGATATGGTTGCCGATATGCATTTCAAATATAGGTGCTGATAGGCATTTCAGATGTAGTTTCCGATAGGCATTTCAAAAATTGATGCCGATAGGCATTTCAGATATAGGTGCCGATAGGCATTTCAGATATAGAAGCAGATAGGCATTTCAAATATAGGTGCCGATAGGCAATCCAGATATGGTTGCCGATAGGCATTTCAAATATAGGTGCTGATAGGCATTTTAGATGTTGTTTCCGATAGGCATTTCAAAAATTGATGCCGATAGGCATTTCAGATATAGGTGCCGATAGGCATTCCAGATATGGTTGCCGATAGGCATTTCAAATATAGGTGCTGATAGGCATTTCAGATGTAGTTTCCGATAGGCATTTCAAAAATTGGTGCCGATAGGCATTTCAAATATAGGTGTCGATAGGCATTTCAGATATAAATGCCGAAAGGCATTTCAGATATAGTTGCCGATTGGCATTTTAAAAATAGGTGCCGATAGGCATTCCAGATATGGTTGCCGATAGGCATTTCAAATATAAGTGCTGATAGGCATTTCAGATGTAGTTTCCGATAGGCATTTCAAAAGTAGGTACCGATAGGCATTTCAGATATAGGTGCCGATAGGCATTTCAGATATAGTTGCCAATTGGCATTTTAGAAATAGGTGTCGATAGGCATTTCAGATATAGAAGCCGATAGGCATTTCAAATATAGGTGCCGATAGGCATTCCAGATATGGTTGCCGATAGGCATTTCAAATATAGGTGCTGATAGGCATTTCAGATGTAGTTTCCGATAAGCATTTCAAAAATTGGTGCCGATAGGCATTTCAAATATAGGTGTCGATAGGCATTTCAGATATAAATGCCGAAAGGCATTTCAGATATAGGTGCCGATAGGCATTTTTGATGTGGTTGCCGATAGGCATTTCAAATATAGGTGCTAATAGGCATTTCAAATGTAGTTTTCGATAGGCATTTCAAAAATAGGTGCCGATAGGCATTTCAGATATAGGTGCCGATAGGCACTTCAGATATAGTTGCCGATTGGCATTTTAAAAATAGGTGCCGATAGGCATTTCAGATATAGAAGCCGACAGGCATTTCAAATATAGGTGCCGATAGGCATTCCAGATATGTTTGCCGATAGGCATTTCAAATATAGGTGCTGATAGGCATTTTAGATGTAGTTTCCGATAGGGATTTCAAAAATAGGTGCCGATAGGCATTTCAGATATAGGCGCCGATAGGCATTTCAGGTATAGTTGCCGATTGGCATTTTAAAAATAGGTGCCGATAGGCATTTCAGATATAGAAGCCGATAGGCATTTCAAATATAGGTGCTGATAGGCATTCCAGATATGTTTGCCGATAGGCATTTCAAATATAGGTGCAGATAGGCATTTCAGATGTAGTTTCCGATAGGCAATTCAAAAATTGGTGCCGATAGGCATTTCAAATATAGGTGCCGATAGGCATTTCAGATATAGTTGCCGATTGGCAATTTAAAAATAGGTGCCGATAGGCATTTTAGATATAGAAGCCGATAGGTATTTCAAATATAGGTGTCGATTGGCATTTCAGATATGGTTCCCGATAGGCATTTCAAATATTGGTGCTGATAGGCATTTCAGATGTAGTTTCAGATAGGCATTTCAAAAATAGGTGCCAATAGGCATTTCAGATATAGGTGCCGATAGGCATTACAGATATAGTTGCCGATTGGCATTTTAAAAATAGGTGCCGATAGGCATTTCAGATATAGAACCCCATAGGCATTTCAAATATAGGTGCCGATAGGCATTCCAGATATGGTTGCCGATAGGCATTTCAAATATAGGTGCTGATAGGCATTTCAGATGTAGTTTCCGATAGGCATTTCAAAAATAGGTGCCGATAGGCATTTCATATATAGGTGCCGATAGGCATTTCAGATATAGTTGCCAATTGGCATTTTAAAAATAGGTGCCGATAGGCATTTCAGATATAGAAGCCGATAGGCATATCAAATATAGGTGCTGATAGGCATTCCAGATGTAGTTTCCGATAGGCATTTCAAAAATAGGTGCCGATAGGCATTTCAGATATAGGTGCCGATATGCATTTCAGATATAGTTGCCAATTGGCATTTTAAAAATAGGTGCCGATAGGCATTTCAGATATAGAAGCCGATAGGCATTTCAAATATTGGTGCCGATAGGCATTCCAGATATGGTTGCCGATAGGCATTTCAAATATAGATGCTGATAGGCATTTTAGATGTAGTTTCCGATTGGCATTTCAAAAATTGATGCCGATAGGCATTTCAGATATAGGTGCCGATAGGCATTTCAGATATAGTTGCCGATTGGCATTTTAAAAACAGGTGCCGATAGGCATTTCAGATATAGAAGCCGATAGGTATTTCAAATATAGGTGTCGATAGGCATTTCAAATATAGGTGCTGATAGGCATTCCAGATGTAGTTTCCGATAGGCATTTCAAAAATTGGTGCCGATATGCATTTCAGATATAGGTGCCGATAGGCATTTCAGATATAGTTGCCGGTTGGCATTTTAAAAATGGGTGCCGATAGGCATTTCAGATATATAAGCCGATAGGCATTTCAAATATAGGAGCCGATAAACATTCCAGATATGGTTGCCGATAGGCATTTCAAATTTAGGTGCCGATAGGCATTTCAGATATAGAAGCCGATAGGTATTTCAAATATAGGTGTCGATAGGCATTTCAGATATGGTTGCCGATAGGCATTTCAAATATAGGTGCTGATAGGCATTTCAGATGTAGTTTCCGATAGGCATTTCAAAAATAGGTGCCGATAGGCATTTCAGATATAGGTGCCGATAGGCTTTTCAGATATAGTTGCCAATTGGCATTTTAAAAATAGGTGCCGATAGGCATTTCAGATATAGAAGCCGATAGGCATTTCAAATATTGGTGCCGATAGGCTTTCCAGATATGGTTGCCGATAGGCATTTCAAATATAGATGCTGATAGGCATTTTAGATGTAGTTTCCGATTGGCATTTCAAAAATTGATGCCGATAGGCATTTCAGATATAGGTGCCGATAGGCATTTCAGATATAGTTGCCGATTGGCATTTTAAAAACAGGTGCCGATAGGCATTTCAGATATAGCAGCCGATAGGTATTTCAAATATAGGTGTCGATAGGCATTTCAAATATAGGTGCTGATAGGCATTCCAGATGTAGTTTCCGATAGGCATTTCAAAAATTGCTGCCGATAGGCATTTCAGATATAGGTGCCGATAGGCATTTCAGATATAGTTGCCGGTTGGCATTTTAAAAATGGGTGCTGATAGGCATTTCAGATATATAAGCCGATAGGCATTTCAAATATAGGAGCCGATAAACATTCCAGATATGGTTGCCGATAGGCATTTCAAATTTAGGTGCCGATAGGCATTTCAGATATAGTTGCCGATTGGCATTTTAAAAATAGGTGCCGATAGGCATTTCAGATATAGAAGCCGATAGGTATTTCAAATATAGGTGTCGATAGGCATTTCAGATATGGTTGCCGATAGGCATTTCAAATATAGGTGCTGATAAGCATTTCAGATGTAGTTTCCGATAGGCATTTCAAAAATAGGTGCCGATAGGCATTTCAGATATAGGTGCCGATAGGCATTTCAGATATAGTTGCCGATTGGCATTTTAAAAATAAGTGTCGATAGGCATTTCAGATGTAGAAGCCGATAAGCATTTCAAATATAGGTGCCGATAGGCATGCCAGATATGGTTGCCGATAGGCATTTCAAATATAGGTGCTGATAGGCATTTCAGATGTAGTTTCCGATAGGTATTTCAAAAATAGGTGCCGATAGGCATTCCATATATAGGTGCCGATAGGCATTTTAGATATAGTTGCCAATTGGCATTTTAAAAATAGGTGCCGATAGGCATTTCAGATATAGAAGCCGATAGGCATTTCAAATATAGGTGCTGATAGGCATTCCAGATGTAGTTTCCGATAGGCATTTTAAAAACAGGTGCCGATAGGCAATTTAGATATAGAAGCCGATAGGTATTTCAAATATAGGTGTCGATAGGCATTTCAAATATAGGTGCTGATAGGCATTCCAGATGTAGTTTCCGATAGGCATTTCAAAAATTGGTGCCGATATGCATTTCAGATATAGGTGCCGATAGGCATTTCAGATATAGTTGCCGGTTGGCATTTTAAAAATGGGTGCCGATAGGCATTTCAGATATATAAGCCGATAGGCATTTCAAATATAGGAGCCGATAAACATATCAGATATGGTTGCCGATAGGCATTTCAAATTTAGGTGCCGATAGGCATTTCAGATATAGAAGCCGATAGGTATTTCAAATATAGGTGTCGATAGGCATTTCAGATATGGTTGCCGATAGGCATTTCAAATATAGGTGCTGATAGGCATTTCAGATGTAGTTTCCGATAGGCATTTTAAAAATAGGTGCCGATAGGCATTTCAGATATAGAGGCCGATAGGCTTTTCAGATATAGTTGCCAATTGGCATTTTAAAAATAGGTGCCGATAGGCATTTCAGATATAGAAGCCGATAGGCATTTCAAATATTGGTGCCGATAGGCTTTCCAGATATGGTTGCCGATAGGCATTTCAAATATAGATGCTGATAGGCATTTTAGATGTAGTTTTTGATTGGCATTTCAAAAATTGATGCCGATAGGCATTTCAGATATAGGTGCCGATAGGCATTTCAGATATAGTTGCCGATTGGCATTTTAAAAACAGGTGCCGATAGGCATTCCAGATATAGAAGCCGATAGGTATTTCAAATATAGGTGTCGATAGGCATTTCAAATATAGGTGCTGATAGGCATTCCAGATGTAGTTTCCGATAGGCATTTCAAAAATTGCTGCCGATAGGCATTACAGATATTGGTGCCGATAGGCATTTCAGATATAGTTGCCGGTTGGCATTTTAAAAATGGGTGCTGATAGGCATTTCAGATATATAAGCCGATAGGCATTTCAAATATAGGAGCCGATAAACATTCCAGATATGGTTGCCGATAGGCATTTCAAATTTAGGTGCCGATAGGCATTTCAGATATAGTTGCCGATTGGCATTTTAAAAATAGGTGCCGATAGGCATTTCAGATATAGAAGCCGATAGGTATTTCAAATATAGGTGTCGATAGGCATTTCAGATATAGTTGCCGATAGGCATTTCAAATATAGGTGCTGATAAGCATTTCAGATGTAGTTTCCGATAGGCATTTCAAAAATAGGTGCCGATAGGCATTTCAGATATAGGTGCCGATAGGCATTTCAGATATAGTTGCCGATTGGCATTTTACAAATAAGTGTCGATAGGCATTTCAGATGTAGAAGCCGATAAGCATTTCAAATATAGGTGCCGATAGGCATGCCAGATATGGTTGCCGATAGGCATTTCAAATATAGGTGCTGATAGGCATTTCAGATGTAGTTTCCGATGGGTATTTCAAAAATAGGTGCCGATAGGCATTCCATATATAGGTGCCGATAGGCATTTTAGATATAGTTGCCAATTGGCATTTTAAAAATAGGTGCCGATAGGCATTTCAGATATAGAAGCCGATAGGCATTTCAAATATAGGTGTCGATAGGCATTTCAGATATGTTTGCCGATAAGCATTTCAAATATAGGTGCTGATAGGCATTTCAGATGTAGTTTCCGATAGGCATTTCAAAAATAGGTGCCGATAGACATTTCAGATATAAATGCCGATAGGCATTTCAGATATAGTTGCCGATTGGCATTTTAAAAATAGGTGCCGATATCCATTTCAGATATAAAAGCCGATAGGCATTTCAAATATAGGTGCCGATAGGCATTCCAGATATGGTTGCTGATAGGCATTTCAAATATAGGTGCTGATAGGCATTTCAGATGTAGTTTCCGATAGGCATTTCAAAAATAGGTGCCTATAGGCATTTCAGATATAGGTGCCGATAGGCATTTCAGATATAGTTGCCAATTGGCATTTTTAAAATAGGTGCCGATAGGCATTTCAGATATAGAAGCCGATAGGCATTTCAAATATTGGTGCCGATAGGCATTCCAGATATGGTTGCCGATAGGCATTTCAAATATAGGTGCTGATAGGCATTTTAGATGTAGTTTCCGATAGGCATTTAAAAAATTGATGCCGATAGGCATTTCAGATATAGGTGCCGATAGGCATTTCAGATATAGTTGCCGATTGGCATTTTAAAAACAGGTGCCGATAGGCATTTCAGATATAGAAGCCGATAGGTATTTCAAATATGGGTGTCGATAGGCATTTCAGATATGGTTGCCGATAGGCATTTCAAATATAGGAGCAGATAGGCCTTTCAGATGTAGTTTCCGAAAGGAAATTCAAAAATAGGTGCCGATAGGCATTTCAGATATAGGTGCCGATAGGCATTTCAGATATAGTTGCCGATTAGCATTTTAAAAATAGGTGCCGATAGGCATTTCAGATATAGAAGCCGATAGGCATTTCAAATATAGGTGCTGATAGGCATTCCAGATATGGTTGCTGATAGGCATTTCAAATATAGGTGCCGATAGGCATTTCAGATATGGTTGCTGATAGGCATTTCAAATATAGGTGCCGATAGGCATTTCAGATATAGTTGCCGATTGGCATTTTAAAAACAGGTGCCGATAGGCATTTCAGATATAGTTGCCGATTGGCATTTTAAAAATAGGTGCCGATATCCATTTTAGATATAAAAGCCGATAGGCATTTCAAATATAGGTGCCGATAGGCATTCCAGATATGGTTGTTGATAGGCATTTCAAATATAGGTGCCGATAGGCATTTCAGATATAGTTGCCGATTGGCATTTTAAAAACAGGTGCCGATAGGCATTTCAGATATAGAAGCCGATAGGTATTTCAAATATGGGTGTCGATAGGCATTTCAGATATGGTTGCCGATAGGCATTTCAAATATAGGAGCAGATAGGCCTTTCAGATGTAGTTTCCGAAAGGCATTTCAAATATAGGTGCCGATAGGCATTCCAGATATGGTTGCCGATAGGCATTTCAAATATAAGTGCTGATAGGCATTTCAGATGTAGTTTCCGATAGGCATTGCAAAAATAGGTACCGATAGGCATTTCAGATATAGGTGCCGATAGGCATTTCAGATATAGTTGCCAATTGGCATTTTAAAAATAGGTGTCGACAGGCATTTCAGATATAGAAGCCGATAGGCATTTCTAATATAGGTGCCGATAGGCATTCCAGATACGGTTGCCGATAGGCATTTCAAATATAGGTGCTGATAGTCATTTCAAATGTAGTTTCCGAGAGGCATTTCAAAAATAGGTGCCGATAGGCATTTCAGATATAGGTGCCGATAGGCATTTCAGATATAGTTGCCGATTGGCATTTTAAAAATAGGTGCCGATAGGCATTTCAGATATAGAAGCTGATAGGCATTTCAAATATAGGTGCTGATAGGCATTTCAGATGTAGTTTCCGAAAGGCATTTCAAAAATAGGTGCCGATAGGCATTTCAGATATAGGTGCCGATAGGCATTTCAGATATAGTTGCCAATTGGCATTTTAAAAGCAGGTGCCGATAGGCATTTCAGATATAGAAGCCGATAGGCATTTCAAATATAGGTGCCGATAGGCATTCCAGATATGGTTCCCGATAGGCGTTTCAAATATAGATGCTGATAGGCATTTTAGATGTAGTTTCCGATAGGCATTTCAAAAATTGATGCCGATAGGCATTTCAGATATAGTTGCCGATTGGCATTTTAAAAACAGGTGCCGATAGGCATTTCAGATATAGGTGCCGATAGGCATTTCAGATATAGTGGGCGATTGGCATTTTAAAAATAGGTGTCGATAGGCATTTCAGATATAGAAGCCGATAGGCATTTTAAATATAGGTGCCGATAAGCATTCCAGATATGATTGCCGATAGGCATTTCAAATATAGGTGCTGATAGGCATTCCAGATATAGTTTTCGAGAGGCACTTCAAAAATTGGTGCCGATAGGCATTTCAGATATAGGTGCCGATAGGCATTTCAGATATAGTTACCGATTGGCATTTTAAAAATAGGTGCCGATAGGCATTTCAGATATAGAAGCCGATAGGTATTTCAAATATAGGTGTCGATAGGCATTTCAGATATGGTTGCCGATAGGCATTTCAAATATAGGTGCTGATAGGCATTTCAGATGTAGTTTCCGATAGGCATTTCAAAAATAGGTGCCGATAGGCATTTCAGATATAGGTGCCGATAGGCATTTCAGATATAGTTGCCGATTGGCATTTTAAAAATAGGTGCCGATAGGCATTTCAGATATAGTAGCCGATAGGCATTTCAAATATAGGTGCTGATAGGCATTTCAGATGTAGTTTCCGAAAGGCATTTTTAAAATAGGTGCCGTAAGTCATTTCAGATATAGGTGCCGATAGGCATTTCAGATATAGTTGCCAATTGGCATTTTAAAAGCAGGTGCCGATAGGCATTTCAGATATAGAAGCCGATAGGCATTTCAAATATAGGTGCCGATAGGCATTCCAGATATGGTTGCCGATAGGCATTTCAAATATAGGTGCTGATAGGCATTTTAGATGTAGTTTCCGATAGGCATTTCAAAAATTGATGCCGATAGGCATTTCAGATATAGTTGCCGATTGGCATTTTAAAAACAGGTGCCGATAGGCATTTCAGGTATAGAAGCCGATAGGTATTTCAAATATTGGTGTCGACAGGCATTTCAGATATGGTTGCCGATAGGCATTTCAAATATAGGAGCAGATAGGCATTTCAGATGTAGTTTCCGAAAGGCATTTCAAAAATAGGTGCCGATAGGCATTTCAGATATAGGTGCCGATAGGCATTTCAGATATAGTTGCCGATTGGCATTTTAAAAATAGGTGCCGATAGGCATTTCAGATATAGTATCCGATAGGCATTTCAAATATAGGTGCTGATAGGCATTTCAGATGTAGTTTCCGAAAGGCATTTTTAAAATAGGTGCCGTAAGTCATTTCAGATATAGGTGCCGATAGGCATTTCAGATATAGTTGCCAATTGGCATTTTAAAAGCAGGTGCCGATAGGCATTTCAGATATAGGTGCCGATAGGCATTTCAGATATAGTTGCCGATTGGCATTTTAAAAATAGGTGCCGATAGGCATTTCAGATATAGAAGCCGATAGGTATTTCAAATATAGGTGTCGATAGGCATTTCAGATATGGTTGCCGATAGGCATTTCAAATATAGGTGCTGATAGGCATTTCAGATGTAGTTTCCGATAGGCATTTCAAAAATAGGTGCCGATAGGCATTTTAGATATAGGTGCCGATAGGCATTTCAGATATAGTTGCCGATTGGCATTTTAAAAATAGGTGCCGTTAGGCATTTCAGATATAGTAGCCGATAGGCATTTCAAATATAGGTGCTGATAGGCATTTCAGATGTAGTTTCCGAAAGGCATTTTTAAAATAGGTGCCGTAAGTCATTTCAGATATAGGTGCCGATAGGCATTTCAGATATAGTTGCCAATTGGCATTTTAAAAGCAGGTGCCGATAGGCATTTCAGATATAGAAGCCGATAGGCATTTCAAATATAGGTGCCGATAGGCATTCCAGATATGGTTGCCGATAGGCATTTCAAATATAGGTGCTGATAGGCATTTTAGATGTAGTTTCCGATAGGCATTTCAAAAATTGATGCCGATAGGCATTTCAGATATAGTTGCCGATTGGCATTTTAAAAACAGGTGCCGATAGGCATTTCAGGTATAGAAGCCGATAGGTATTTCAAATATTGGTGTCGACAGGCATTTCAGATATGGTTGCCGATAGGCATTTCAAATATAGGAGCAGATAGGCATTTCAGATGTAGTTTCCGAAAGGCATTTCAAAAATAGGTGCCGATAGGCATTTCAGATATAGGTGCCGATAGGCATTTCAGATATAGTTGCCGATTGGCATTTTAAAAATAGGTGCCGATAGGCATTTCAGATATAGTATCCGATAGGCATTTCAAATATAGGTGCCGATAGGCATTTCAGATATGGTTGCCGATAGGCATTTCAAATATAGGTGCTGATAGGCATTTCAGATGTAGTTTCCGATAGGCATTTCAAAAATAGGTGCCGATAGGCATTTTAGATATAGGTGCCGATAGGCATTTCAGATGTAGTTGCCAATTGACATTTTAAAAATAGGTGTCGATAGGCATTTCAGATATCAAAGCCGATAGGCATTTCAAATATAGGTGCTGATAGGCATTTCAGATGTAGTTTCCGAAAGGCATTTCAAAAATTGGTGCTGATAGGCATTTCAGATATAGGTGCCGATAGGCATTTACCAGATATAGTTGCCGATTAGCATTTTAAAAATAGGTGCCGATAGGCATTTCAGATATAGAAGCCGATAGGTATTTCAAATATAGGTGTCGATAGGCATTTCAGATATGGTTGCCGATAGGCATTTCAAATATAGGTGCTGATAGGCATTTCAGATGTAGTTTCCGATAGGCATTTCAAAAATAGGTGCCGATAGGCATTTCAGATATAGGTGCCGATAGGCATTTCAGATATAGTTGCCGATTGGCATTTAAAAAATAGGTGCTGATAGGCTTTTTAGATGTAGTTTCCGATAGGCATTTCAAAAATAGGTGCCGATTTAGATTTCAGATATAGGTGCCGATAGGCATATCAGATATAGTTGCCGATAGGCATTTAAAATATAAGTGCCGATAGGCATTTCAAATATAGGTGTCGATAGGCATTTTAGATATAAATGCCGAAGGGCATTTCAGATATAGGTGCCGATAGGCATTTCAAATAAAGGTGCCGATAGGCATTCCAGATATGGTTGCCGATAGGCATTTCAAATATAGGTGCTGATAGACATTTCAGATGTAGTTTCCGATAGGCATTTCAAAAATAGGTGCCGATAGGCATTTCAGATATAGGTGCCGATAGGCATTTCAGATGTAGTTTCCGATAGGCATTTCAAAAATAGGTGCCGATAGGCATTTCAGATATATGTGCCGATAGGCATTTCAGATATAGTTGCCGATTGGCATTTTAAAAATATGTGCCGATAGGCATTTCAGATATAGAAGCCGATAGGCATTTCAAATATAGGTGCCGATAGGCATACCAGATATGGTTGCAGATAGGCATTTCAAATATAGGTGCTATAGGCATTCCAGATGTAGTTTCCGATAGGCATTTCAAAAATTGGTGCCGATAAGCATTTCAGATATAGGTGCCGATAGGCATTTCAGATATAGTTACCGATTGGCATTTTAAAAATAGGTGCCGATAGGCATTTCAGATATAGAAGCCAATAGGTATTTCAAATATAGGTGTCGATAGGCATTTCAGATATGGTTGCCGATAGGCATTTCAAATATAGGTGCTGATAGGCATTTCAGATGTAGTTTCCGATTGGCATTTCAAAAATAGGTGCCGATAGGCATATCAGATATAGGTGCCGATAGGCATTTCAGATATAGTTGCCGATTGGCATTTTAAAATAGGTGCCGATAGGCATTTCAGATATAGAAGCCGATAGGCATTTCAAATATAGGTGCCGATAGGCATTCCAGATATGGTTGCTGATAGGCATTTCAAATATAGGAGCAGATAGGCATTTCAGATGTAGTTTCCGATAGGCATTTCAAAAATAGGTGCCGATAGGCATTTCAGATATAGGTGCCGATAGGCATTTCAGATATAGTTGCCGATTGGCATTTTAAAAATAGGTGCCGATAGGCATTTCAGATATAGTATCCGATAGGCATTTCAAATATAGGTGCCGATAGGCATTTCAGATATGGTTGCCGATAGGCATTTCAAATATAAGTGCTAATAGGAATTTCAGATGTAGTTTCCGATAGGCATTTCAAAAATAGGTACCGATAGGCATTTCAGATATAGGTGCCGATAGGCATTTCAGATGTAGTTGCCAATTGGCATTTTAAAAATAGGTGTCGATAGGCATTTCAGATATCAAAGCCGATAGGCATTTTAAATATAGGTGCTGATAGGCATTTCAGATGTAGTTTCCGATAGGCATTTCAAAAATTGGTGCTGATAGGCATTTCAGATATAGGTGCCGATGGGCATTTCAGATATAGGTGCCGATAGGCATTTCAGATATAGTTGCCGATTGGCATTTAAAAAATAGGTGCTGATAGGCTTTTTAGATGTAGTTTCCGATAGGCATTTCAAAAATAGGTGCCGATTGGCATTTTTAGATATAGGTGCCGATAGGCATATCAGATATAGTTGCCGATAGGCATTTAAAATATAAGTGCCGATAGGCATTTCAAATATAGGTGTCGATAGGCATTTCAGATATAAATGCCGAAAGGCATTTCAGATATAGGTGCCGATAGGCATTTCAAATAAAGGTGCCGATAGGCATTCCAGATATGGTTGCCGATAGGCATTTCAAATATAGGTGCTGATAGGCATTCCAGATGTAGTTTCCGATAGGCATTTCAAAAATAGGTGCCGATAGGCATATCAGATATAGGTGCCGATAGGCATTTCAGATATTGTTGCCAATTGGCATTTTAAAAATAGGTGCCGATAGGCATTTCAGATATAGAAGCCGATAGGCATTTCAGATATAGTTGCCGATTGGCATTTTAAAAAAATGTGCCGATAGGCATTTCAGATATAGAAGCCGATAGGCATTTCAAATATAGGTGCCGATGGGCATACCAGATATGGTTGCCGATAGGCATTTCAAATATAGGTGCTGATAGGCATTCCAGATGTAGTTTCCGATAGGCATTTCAAAAATAGGTGCCGATAGGCATATCAGATATAGGTGCCGATAGGCATTTCAGATATTGTTGCCAATTGGCATTTTAAAAATAGGTGCCGATAGGCATTTCAGATATAGAAGCCGATAGGCATTTCAGATATAGTTGCCGATTGGCATTTTTAAAATAGGTGTCGATAGGCATTTCAGATATAGAAGCCGATAGGCATTTCAAATATAGGTGCCGATAGGCATTCTAGATATGGTTGTTGATAGGCATTTCAAATATAGGTGCTGATAGGCATTCCAGATGTAGTTTCCGATAGGCATTTCAAAAATTGGTGCCGATAGGTATTTCAGATACAGGTGCTGATCGGCATTTCAGATATAGTTACCGATTGGCATTTTAAAAATAGGTGCCGATAGGCATTTCAGATATAGAAGCCGATAGGTATTTCAAATATAGGTGTCGATAGGCATTTCAGATATGGTTGCCGATAGGCATTTCAAATATAGGTGCTGATAGGCATTTCAGATGCAGTTTCCGATAGGCATTTCAAAAATAGGTGCCGATAGGCATTTCAGATATAGTTGCCGATAGGCATTTAAAATATAAGTGCCGATAGGCATTTCAAATATAGGTGTCGATAGGCATTTCAGATATAAATGCCGAAAGGCATTTCAGATATAGGTGCCGATAGGCATTTCAAATAAAGGTGCCGATAGGCATTCCAGATATGGTTGCCGATAGGCATTTCAAATATAGGTGCTAAAAGGCATTTCAGATGTAGTTTCCGATAGGCATTTCAAAAATAGGTGCCGATAAGCATTTCAGATATATGTGCCGATAGGCATTTCAGATATAGTTGCCGATTGGCATTTTAAAAATATGTGCCGATAGGCATTTCAGATATAGAAGCCGACAGGCATTTCAAATATAGGTGCCGATAGGCATTCCAGATATGGTTGCCGATAGGAATTTCAAATATAGGTGCTGATAGGCATTTCAGATGTAGTTTCCGATAGGGATTTCAAAAATAGGTGCCGATAGGCATTTCAGATATAGGCGTCGATAGGCATTTCAGATATAGTTGCCGATTGGCATTTTAAAAATATGTGCCTATAGGCATTTCAGATATAGAAGCCGATAGGCATTTCAAATATAGGTGCCGATAAGCATTCCAGATATGGTTGCCGATAGGCATTTCAAATATAGGTGCTGATAGGCATTTCAGATGTAGTTTCCGATAGGCAATTCAAAAATTGGTGCCGATAGGCATTTCAGATATAGGTGCCAATAGGCATTTCAGATATAGTTGCCGATTGGCATTTTAAAAATAGGTGCCGATAGGCATTTCAGATATAGAAGCCGATAGGTATTTCAAATATAGGTGTCGATAGGTATTTCAGATATGGTTGCCGATAGGCATTTCAAATATTGGTGCTGATAGGCATTTCAGATGTAGTTTCAGATAGGCATTTCAAAAATAGGTGCCGATAGGCATTGAAGATATAGGTGCCGATAGGCATTACAGATATAGTTGCCGATAGGCATTTTAAAAATAGGTGCCGATAGGCATTTCAGATATAGAAGCCCATAGGCATTTCAAATATAGGTGCCGATAGGCATTCCAGATATGGTTGCCGATAGGCATTTCAAATATAGGTGTTGATAGGCATTTCAGATGTAGTTTCCGATAGGCATTTCAAAAATAGGTGCCGATAGGCATTTCAGATATAGGTGCCGTTAGGCATTTCAGATATAGTTGCCGATTGGCATTTTAAAAATGGGTGCCGATAGGCATTTCAGATATTGAAGCCGATAGGCATTTCAAATATAGGTGCCGATAGGCATTCCAGATATGGTTGCCGATAGGCATATCAAATATAGGTGCTGATAGGCATTTAAGATGTAGTTTCCGATAGGCATTTCAAAAATAGGTGCCGATAGGCATTTCAGATATAGGTGCCGATAGGCATTTCAGATATAGTTGCCGATTGGCATTTTAAAAATAGGTGCCGATAGGCATTTCAGATATAGAAGCCGATAAGTATTTCAAATATAGGTGTCGATAGGCATTTCAGATGTAGTTTTCGATAGGCATTTCAAAAATAGGTGCCGATAGGCAGTTCAGATATAGGTGCCGATAGGCACTTCAGATATAGTTGCCGATTGGCATTTTAAAAATAGTTGCCGATAGGCATTTCAGATATAGAAGCCGACAGGCATTTCAAATATAGGTGCCGATAGGCATTCCAGATATGGTTGCCGATAGGCATTTCAAATATAGGTGTTGATAGGCATTTCAGATGTAGTTTCCGATAGGCATTTCAAAAATAGGTGCCGATAGGCATTTCAGATATAGGTGCCGATAGGCATTTCAGATATAGTTGCCGATTGGCATTTTAAAAATGGGTGCCGATAGGCATTTCAGATATTGAAGCCGATAGGCATTTCAAATATAGGTGCCGATAGGCATTCCAGATATGGTTGCCGATAGGCATATCAAATATAGGTGCTGATAGGCATTTAAGATATAGTTGCCAATTGGCATTTTAAAAATAAGTGCCGATAGGCATTTCAGATATAGAAGCCGATAGGTATTTCAAATATAGGTGTCGATAGGCATTTCAGATGTAGTTGCCAATTGGCATTTTAAAAATAGGTGCCGATAGGCATTTCAGATATAGAAGCCGATAGGTATTTCAAATATAGGTGTCGATAGGAATTTCAGATATGGTTGCCGATAGGCATTTCAAATATAGGTGCCGATAGGCATTTCAGATATAGTTGCCAATTGGCATTTTAGAAATAGGTGGCGATAGGCATTTCAGATATAGAAGCCGATAGGTATTTCAAATATAGGTGTCGATAGGCATTTCAGATATGGTTGCCGATAGGCATTTCAAATATAGGTGCTGATAGGCATTTCAGATGCAGTTTCCGATAGGCATTTCAAAAATAGGTGCCGATAGGCATTTCAGATATAGGTGCCGATAGGCATTTCAGATATATTTGCCGAATGGCATTTTAAAAATAGGTACCGATAGGCATTTCAGATATAGAAGCCGATAGGCATTTAAATATAGGTGTCGATAGGCATTCCAGATATGGTTGCCGATAGGCATTTCAAATATAGGTGCTGATAGGCATTTCAGATGTAGTTTCCGATAGGCATTTCAAAAATAGGTGCCGATAGGCATTTCAGATATAGGTGCCGATAGGCATTTTAGATATAGTTGCCGATTGGCATTTTAAAAACAGGTGCCGATAGGCATTTCAGATATAGAAGCCGATAGGTATTTCAAATATAGGTGTCGATAGGCATTTCTGATGTGGTTGCCGATAGGCATTTCAAATATAGGTGCTGATAGGCATTTCAGATGTAGTTTTTGATAGGCATTTAAAAAATAGGTGCCGTTAGGCATTTCAGATATAGGTGCCGATAGGCACTTCAGATATAGTTGCCGATTGGCATTTTAAAAATAGGTGCCGATAGGCATTTCAGATATAGAAGCCGATAGGCATTTCAAATATAGGTGCCGATAGGCATTCCGGATATGGTTGCCGATAAGCATTTCAAATATAGGTGCTGAAACGCATTTCAGATGTAGTTTCCGATAGGCATTTCAAAAATAGGTGCCGATAGGCATTTCAGATATAGGTGCCGATAGGCATTTCAGATATAGTTGCCGATTGGCATTTAAAAAATAGGTGCCGATAGGCATTTCAGATATAGAAGCCGATAGGCATTTCAAATATAGGTGCCGATAGGCATTCCAGATATGGTTGCCGATAGGCATTTCAAATATAGGTGCTGATAGGCATTTCAGATGTAGTTTCCGATAGGCAATTCAAAAATTGGTGCAGATAGGCATTTCAGATATAGGTGCCGATAGGCATTTCAGATATATTTGCCGATTGGCATTTTAAAAATAGGTGCCGATAGGCATTTCAGATATAGAAGCCGATAGGTATTTCAAATATAGGTGTCGATAGGCATTTCAGATATGGTTGCCGATAGGCATTTCAAATATAGGAGCAGATAGGCATTTCAGATGTAGTTTCCGAAAGGCATTTCAAAAATAGGTGCCGATAGGCATTTCAGATAAAGGTGCCGATAGGCATTTCAGATATAGTTGCCAATTGGCATTTTAAAAATATGTGCCGATAGGCATTTTATATATAGAAGCCGATAGGCATTTCAAATATAGGTGTCGATAGGCATTCCAGATATGGTTGCCGATAGGCATTTCAAATATAGGTGCTGATAGGCATTTCAGATGCAGTTTCCCATAGGCATTTCAAAAATATGTGCCGATAGGCATTTCAGTTATAGGTGCCGATAGGCATTTCAGATATAGTTGCCGATTGGCATTTTAAAAATAGGTGCCGATAGGCATTTCAGGTATAGAAGCCGATAGGCATATCAAATATAGGTGTCGATAGGCATTCTAGATATGGTTGCCGATATGCATTTCAAATATAGGTGCTGATAGGCATTTCAGATGTAGTTTCCGATAGGCATTTCAAAAATTGATGCCGATAGGCATTTCAGATATAGGTGCCGATAGGCATTTCAGATATAGAAGCAGATAGGCATTTCAAATATAGGTGCCGATAGGCAATCCAGATATGGTTGCCGATAGGCATTTCAAATATAGGTGCTGATAGGCATTTTAGATGTTGTTTCCGATAGGCATTTCAAAAATTGATGCCGATAGGCATTTCAGATATAGGTGCCGATAGGCATTCCAGATATGGTTGCCGATAGGCATTTCAAATATAGGTGCTGATAGGCATTTCAGATGTAGTTTCCGATAGGCATTTCAAAAATTGGTGCCGATAGGCATTTCAAATATAGGTGTCGATAGGCATTTCAGATATAAATGCCGAAAGGCATTTCAGATATAGTTGCCGATTGGCATTTTAAAAATAGGTGCCGATAGGCATTCCAGATATGGTTGCCGATAGGCATTTCAAATATAAGTGCTGATAGGCATTTCAGATGTAGTTTCCGATAGGCATTTCAAAAGTAGGTACCGATAGGCATTTCAGATATAGGTGCCGATAGGCATTTCAGATATAGTTGCCAATTGGCATTTTAGAAATAGGTGTCGATAGGCATTTCAGATATAGAAGCCGATAGGCATTTCAAATATAGGTGCCGATAGGCATTCCAGATATGGTTGCCGATAGGCATTTCAAATATAGGTGCTGATAGGCATTTCAGATGTAGTTTCCGATAAGCATTTCAAAAATTGGTGCCGATAGGCATTTCAAATATAGGTGTCGATAGGCATTTCAGATATAAATGCCGAAAGGCATTTCAGATATAGGTGCCGATAGGCATTTTTGATGTGGTTGCCGATAGGCATTTCAAATATAGGTGCTAATAGGCATTTCAAATGTAGTTTTCGATAGGCATTTCAAAAATAGGTGCCGATAGGCATTTCAGATATAGGTGCCGATAGGCACTTCAGATATAGTTGCCGATTGGCATTTTAAAAATAGGTGCCGATAGGCATTTCAGATATAGAAGCCGACAGGCATTTCAAATATAGGTGCCGATAGGCATTCCAGATATGTTTGCCGATAGGCATTTCAAATATAGGTGCTGATAGGCATTTTAGATGTAGTTTCCGATAGGGATTTCAAAAATAGGTGCCGATAGGCATTTCAGATATAGGCGCCGATAGGCATTTCAGGTATAGTTGCCGATTGGCATTTTAAAAATAGGTGCCGATAGGCATTTCAGATATAGAAGCCGATAGGCATTTCAAATATAGGTGCTGATAGGCATTCCAGATATGTTTGCCGATAGGCATTTCAAATATAGGTGCAGATAGGCATTTCAGATGTAGTTTCCGATAGGCAATTCAAAAATTGGTGCCGATAGGCATTTCAAATATAGGTGCCGATAGGCATTTCAGATATAGTTGCCGATTGGCAATTTAAAAATAGGTGCCGATAGGCATTTTAGATATAGAAGCCGATAGGTATTTCAAATATAGGTGTCGATTGGCATTTCAGATATGGTTCCCGATAGGCATTTCAAATATTGGTGCTGATAGGCATTTCAGATGTAGTTTCAGATAGGCATTTCAAAAATAGGTGCCAATAGGCATTTCAGATATAGGTGCCGATAGGCATTACAGATATAGTTGCCGATTGGCATTTTAAAAATAGGTGCCGATAGGCATTTCAGATATAGAACCCCATAGGCATTTCAAATATAGGTGCCGATAGGCATTCCAGATATGGTTGCCGATAGGCATTTCAAATATAGGTGCTGATAGGCATTTCAGATGTAGTTTCCGATAGGCATTTCAAAAATAGGTGCCGATAGGCATTTCATATATAGGTGCCGATAGGCATTTCAGATATAGTTGCCAATTGGCATTTTAAAAATAGGTGCCGATAGGCATTTCAGATATAGAAGCCGATAGGCATATCAAATATAGGTGCTGATAGGCATTCCAGATGTAGTTTCCGATAGGCATTTCAAAAATAGGTGCCGATAGGCATTTCAGATATAGGTGCCGATATGCATTTCAGATATAGTTGCCAATTGGCATTTTAAAAATAGGTGCCGATAGGCATTTCAGATATAGAAGCCGATAGGCATTTCAAATATTGGTGCCGATAGGCATTCCAGATATGGTTGCCGATAGGCATTTCAAATATAGATGCTGATAGGCATTTTAGATGTAGTTTCCGATTGGCATTTCAAAAATTGATGCCGATAGGCATTTCAGATATAGGTGCCGATAGGCATTTCAGATATAGTTGCCGATTGGCATTTTAAAAACAGGTGCCGATAGGCATTTCAGATATAGAAGCCGATAGGTATTTCAAATATAGGTGTCGATAGGCATTTCAAATATAGATGCTGATAGGCATTCCAGATGTAGTTTCCGATAGGCATTTCAAAAATTGGTGCCGATATGCATTTCAGATATAGGTGCCGATAGGCATTTCAGATATAGTTGCCGGTTGGCATTTTAAAAATGGGTGCCGATAGGCATTTCAGATATATAAGCCGATAGGCATTTCAAATATAGGAGCCGATAAACATTCCAGATATGGTTGCCGATAGGCATTTCAAATTTAGGTGCCGATAGGCATTTCAGATATAGAAGCCGATAGGTAATTCAAATATAGGTGTCGATAGGCATTTCAGATATGGTTGCCGATAGGCATTTCAAATATAGGTGCTGATAGGCATTTCAGATGTAGTTTCCGATAGGCATTTCAAAAATAGGTGCCGATAGGCATTTCAGATATAGGTGCCGATAGGCTTTTCAGATATAGTTGCCAATTGGCATTTTAAAAATAGGTGCCGATAGGCATTTCAGATATAGAAGCCGATAGGCATTTCAAATATTGGTGCCGATAGGCTTTCCAGATATGGTTGCCGATAGGCATTTCAAATATAGATGCTGATAGGCATTTTAGATGTAGTTTCCGATTGGCATTTCAAAAATTGATGCCGATAGGCATTTCAGATATAGGTGCCGATAGGCATTTCAGATATAGTTGCCGATTGGCATTTTAAAAACAGGTGCCGATAGGCATTTCAGATATAGCAGCCGATAGGTATTTCAAATATAGGTGTCGATAGGCATTTCAAATATAGGTGCTGATAGGCATTCCAGATGTAGTTTCCGATAGGCATTTCAAAAATTGCTGCCGATAGGCATTTCAGATATAGGTGCCGATAGGCATTTCAGATATAGTTGCCGGTTGGCATTTTAAAAATGGGTGCTGATAGGCATTTCAGATATATAAGCCGATAGGCATTTCAAATATAGGAGCCGATAAACATTCCAGATATGGTTGCCGATAGGCATTTCAAATTTAGGTGCCGATAGGCATTTCAGATATAGTTGCCGATTGGCATTTTAAAAATAGGTGCCGATAGGCATTTCAGATATAGAAGCCGATAGGTATTTCAAATATAGGTGTCGATAGGCATTTCAGATATGGTTGCCGATAGGCATTTCAAATATAGGTGCTGATAAGCATTTCAGATGTAGTTTCCGATAGGCATTTCAAAAATAGGTGCCGATAGGCATTTCAGATATAGGTGCCGATAGGCATTTCAGATATAGTTGCCGATTGGCATTTTAAAAATAAGTGTCGATAGGCATTTCAGATGTAGAAGCCGATAAGCATTTCAAATATAGGTGCCGATAGGCATGCCAGATATGGTTGCCGATAGGCATTTCAAATATAGGTGCTGATAGGCATTTCAGATGTAGTTTCCGATAGGTATTTCAAAAATAGGTGCCGATAGGCATTCCATATATAGGTGCCGATAGGCATTTTAGATATAGTTGCCAATTGGCATTTTAAAAATAGGTGCCGATAGGCATTTCAGATATAGAAGCCGATAGGCATTTCAAATATAGGTGCTGATAGGCATTCCAGATGTAGTTTCCGATAGGCATTTTAAAAACAGGTGCCGATAGGCATTTCAGATATAGAAGCCGATAGGTATTTCAAATATAGGTGTCGATAGGCATTTCAAATATAGGTGCTGATAGGCATTCCAGATGTAGTTTCCGATAGGCATTTCAAAAATTGGTGCCGATATGCATTTCAGATATAGGTGCCGATAGGCATTTCAGATATAGTTGCCGGTTGGCATTTTAAAAATGGGTGCCGATAGGCATTTCAGATATATAAGCCGATAGGCATTTCAAATATAGGAGCCGATAAACATATCAGATATGGTTGCCGATAGGCATTTCAAATTTAGGTGCCGATAGGCATTTCAGATATAGAAGCCGATAGGTATTTCAAATATAGGTGTCGATAGGCATTTCAGATATGGTTGCCGATAGGCATTTCAAATATAGGTGCTGATAGGCATTTCAGATGTAGTTTCCGATAGGCATTTTAAAAATAGGTGCCGATAGGCATTTCAGATATAGAGGCCGATAGGCTTTTCAGATATAGTTGCCAATTGGCATTTTAAAAATAGGTGCCGATAGGCATTTCAGATATAGAAGCCGATAGGCATTTCAAATATTGGTGCCGATAGGCTTTCCAGATATGGTTGCCGATAGGCATTTCAAATATAGATGCTGATAGGCATTTTAGATGTAGTTTTTGATTGGCATTTCAAAAATTGATGCCGATAGGCATTTCAGATATAGGTGCCGATAGGCATTTCAGATATAGTTGCCGATTGGCATTTTAAAAACAGGTGCCGATAGGCATTCCAGATATAGAAGCCGATAGGTATTTCAAATATAGGTGTCGATAGGCATTTCAAATATAGGTGCTGATAGGCATTCCAGATGTAGTTTCCGATAGGCATTTCAAAAATTGCTGCCGATAGGCATTACAGATATTGGTGCCGATAGGCATTTCAGATATAGTTGCCGGTTGGCATTTTAAAAATGGGTGCTGATAGGCATTTCAGATATATAAGCCGATAGGCATTTCAAATATAGGAGCCGATAAACATTCCAGATATGGTTGCCGATAGGCATTTCAAATTTAGGTGCCGATAGGCATTTCAGATATAGTTGCCGATTGGCATTTTAAAAATAGGTGCCGATAGGCATTTCAGATATAGAAGCCGATAGGTATTTCAAATATAGGTGTCGATAGGCATTTCAGATATAGTTGCCGATAGGCATTTCAAATATAGGTGCTGATAAGCATTTCAGATGTAGTTTCCGATAGGCATTTCAAAAATAGGTGCCGATAGGCATTTCAGATATAGGTGCCGATAGGCATTTCAGATATAGTTGCCGATTGGCATTTTAAAAATAAGTGTCGATAGGCATTTCAGATGTAGAAGCCGATAAGCATTTCAAATATAGGTGCCGATAGGCATGCCAGATATGGTTGCCGATAGGCATTTCAAATATAGGTGCTGATAGGCATTTCAGATGTAGTTTCCGATAGGTATTTCAAAAATAGGTGCCGATAGGCATTCCATATATAGGTGCCGATAGGCATTTTAGATATAGTTGCCAATTGGCATTTTAAAAATAGGTGCCGATAGGCATTTCAGATATAGAAGCCGATAGGCATTTCAAATATAGGTGTCGATAGGCATTTCAGATATGTTTGCCGATAAGCATTTCAAATATAGGTGCTGATAGGCATTTCAGATGTAGTTTCCGATAGGCATTTCAAAAATAGGTGCCGATAGACATTTCAGATATAAATGCCGATAGGCATTTCAGATATAGTTGCCGATTGGCATTTTAAAAATAGGTGCCGATATCCATTTCAGATATAAAAGCCGATAGGCATTTCAAATATAGGTGCCGATAGGCATTCCAGATATGGTTGCTGATAGGCATTTCAAATATAGGTGCTGATAGGCATTTCAGATGTAGTTTCCGATAGGCATTTCAAAAATAGGTGCCTATAGGCATTTCAGATATAGGTGCCGATAGGCATTTCAGATATAGTTGCCAATTGGCATTTTTAAAATAGGTGCCGATAGGCATTTCAGATATAGAAGCCGATAGGCATTTCAAATATTGGTGCCGATAGGCATTCCAGATATGGTTGCCGATAGGCATTTCAAATATAGGTGCTGATAGGCATTTTAGATGTAGTTTCCGATAGGCATTTAAAAAATTGATGCCGATAGGCATTTCAGATATAGGTGCCGATAGGCATTTCAGATATAGTTGCCGATTGGCATTTTAAAAACAGGTGCCGATAGGCATTTCAGATATAGAAGCCGATAGGTATTTCAAATATGGGTGTCGATAGGCATTTCAGATATGGTTGCCGATAGGCATTTCAAATATAGGAGCAGATAGGCCTTTCAGATGTAGTTTCCGAAAGGCATTTCAAAAATAGGTGCCGATAGGCATTTCAGATATAGGTGCCGATAGGCATTTCAGATATAGTTGCCGATTAGCATTTTAAAAATAGGTGCCGATAGGCATTTCAGATATAGAAGCCGATAGGCATTTCAAATATAGGTGCTGATAGGCATTCCAGATATGGTTGCTGATAGGCATTTCAAATATAGGTGCCGATAGGCATTTCAGATATGGTTGCTGATAGGCATTTCAAATATAGGTGCCGATAGGCATTTCAGATATAGTTGCCGATTGGCATTTTAAAAACAGGTGCCGATAGGCATTTCAGATATAGTTGCCGATTGGCATTTTAAAAATAGGTGCCGATATCCATTTTAGATATAAAAGCCGATAGGCATTTCAAATATAGGTGCCGATAGGCATTCCAGATATGGTTGTTGATAGGCATTTCAAATATAGGTGCCGATAGGCATTTCAGATATAGTTGCCGATTGGCATTTTAAAAACAGGTGCCGATAGGCATTTCAGATATAGAAGCCGATAGGTATTTCAAATATGGGTGTCGATAGGCATTTCAGATATGGTTGCCGATAGGCATTTCAAATATAGGAGCAGATAGGCCTTTCAGATGTAGTTTCCGAAAGGCATTTCAAATATAGGTGCCGATAGGCATTCCAGATATGGTTGCCGATAGGCATTTCAAATATAAGTGCTGATAGGCATTTCAGATGTAGTTTCCGATAGGCATTGCAAAAATAGGTACCGATAGGCATTTCAGATATAGGTGCCGATAGGCATTTCAGATATAGTTGCCAATTGGCATTTTAAAAATAGGTGTCGACAGGCATTTCAGATATAGAAGCCGATAGGCATTTCTAATATAGGTGCCGATAGGCATTCCAGATACGGTTGCCGATAGGCATTTCAAATATAGGTGCTGATAGTCATTTCAAATGTAGTTTCCGATAGGCATTTCAAAAATAGGTGCCGATAGGCATTTCAGATATAGGTGCCGATAGGCATTTCAGATATAGTTGCCGATTGGCATTTTAAAAATAGGTGCCGATAGGCATTTCAGATATAGAAGCTGATAGGCATTTCAAATATAGGTGCTGATAGGCATTTCAGATGTAGTTTCCGAAAGGCATTTCAAAAATAGGTGCCGATAGGCATTTCAGATATAGGTGCCGATAGGCATTTCAGATATAGTTGCCAATTGGCATTTTAAAAGCAGGTGCCGATAGGCATTTCAGATATAGAAGCCGATAGGCATTTCAAATATAGGTGCCGATAGGCATTCCAGATATGGTTCCCGATAGGCGTTTCAAATATAGATGCTGATAGGCATTTTAGATGTAGTTTCCGATAGGCATTTCAAAAATTGATGCCGATAGGCATTTCAGATATAGTTGCCGATTGGCATTTTAAAAACAGGTGCCGATAGGCATTTCAGATATAGGTGCCGATAGGCATTTCAGATATAGTGGCCGATTGGCATTTTAAAAATAGGTGTCGATAGGCATTTCAGATATAGAAGCCGATAGGCATTTTAAATATAGGTGCCGATAAGCATTCCAGATATGATTGCCGATAGGCATTTCAAATATAGGTGCTGATGGGCATTCCAGATATAGTTTTCGAGAGGCACTTCAAAAATTGGTGCCGATAGGCATTTCAGATATAGGTGCCGATAGGCATTTCAGATATAGTTACCGATTGGCATTTTAAAAATAGGTGCCGATAGGCATTTCAGATATAGAAGCCGATAGGTATTTCAAATATAGGTGTCGATAGGCATTTCAGATATGGTTGCCGATAGGCATTTCAAATATAGGTGCTGATAGGCATTTCAGATGTAGTTTCCGATAGGCATTTCAAAAATAGGTGCCGATAGGCATTTCAGATATAGGTGCCGATAGGCATTTCAGATATAGTTGCCGATTGGCATTTTAAAAATAGGTGCCGATAGGCATTTCAGATATAGTAGCCGATAGGCATTTCAAATATAGGTGCTGATAGGCATTTCAGATGTAGTTTCCGAAAGGCATTTTTAAAATAGGTGCCGTAAGTCATTTCAGATATAGGTGCCGATAGGCATTTCAGATATAGTTGCCAATTGGCATTTTAAAAGCAGGTGCCGATAGGCATTTCAGATATAGAAGCCGATAGGCATTTCAAATATAGGTGCCGATAGGCATTCCAGATATGGTTGCCGATAGGCATTTCAAATATAGGTGCTGATAGGCATTTTAGATGTAGTTTCCGATAGGCATTTCAAAAATTGATGCCGATAGGCATTTCAGATATAGTTGCCGATTGGCATTTTAAAAACAGGTGCCGATAGGCATTTCAGGTATAGAAGCCGATAGGTATTTCAAATATTGGTGTCGACAGGCATTTCAGATATGGTTGCCGATAGGCATTTCAAATATAGGAGCAGATAGGCATTTCAGATGTAGTTTCCGAAAGGCATTTCAAAAATAGGTGCCGATAGGCATTTCAGATATAGGTGCCGATAGGCATTTCAGATATAGTTGCCGATTGGCATTTTAAAAATAGGTGCCGATAGGCATTTCAGATATAGTATCCGATAGGCATTTCAAATATAGGTGCCGATAGGCATTTCAGATATGGTTGCCGATAGGCATTTCAAATATAGGTGCTGATAGGCATTTCAGATGTAGTTTCCGATAGGCATTTCAAAAATAGGTGCCGATAGGCATTTTAGATATAGGTGCCGATAGGCATTTCAGATGTAGTTGCCAATTGACATTTTAAAAATAGGTGTCGATAGGCATTTCAGATATCAAAGCCGATAGGCATTTCAAATATAGGTGCTGATAGGCATTTCAGATGTAGTTTCCGAAAGGCATTTCAAAAATTGGTGCTGATAGGCATTTCAGATATAGGTGCCGATAGGCATTTACCAGATATAGTTGCCGATTAGCATTTTAAAAATAGGTGCCGATAGGCATTTCAGATATAGAAGCCGATAGGTATTTCAAATATAGGTGTCGATAGGCATTTCAGATATGGTTGCCGATAGGCATTTCAAATATAGGTGCTGATAGGCATTTCAGATGTAGTTTCCGATAGGCATTTCAAAAATAGGTGCCGATAGGCATTTCAGATATAGGTGCCGATAGGCATTTCAGATATAGTTGCCGATTGGCATTTAAAAAATAGGTGCTGATAGGCTTTTTAGATGTAGTTTCCGATAGGCATTTCAAAAATAGGTGCCGATTTAGATTTCAGATATAGGTGCCGATAGGCATATCAGATATAGTTGCCGATAGGCATTTAAAATATAAGTGCCGATAGGCATTTCAAATATAGGTGTCGATAGGCATTTTAGATATAAATGCCGAAAGGCATTTCAGATATAGGTGCCGATAGGCATTTCAAATAAAGGTGCCGATAGGCATTCCAGATATGGTTGCCGATAGGCATTTCAAATATAGGTGCTGATAGACATTTCAGATGTAGTTTCCGATAGGCATTTAAAAAATAGGTGCCGATAGGCATTTCAGATATAGTTACCGATTGGCATTTTAAAAATAGGTGCCGATAGGCATTTCAGATATAGAAGCCGATAGGTATTTCAAATATAGGTGTCGATAGGTATTTCAGATATGGTTGCCGATAGGCATTTCAAATATTGGTGCTGATAGGCATTTCAGATGTAGTTTCAGATAGGCATTTCAAAAATAGGTGCCGATAGGCATTGAAGATATAGGTGCCGATAGGCATTACAGATATAGTTGCCGATAGGCATTTTAAAAATAGGTGCCGATAGGCATTTCAGATATAGAAGCCCATAGGCATTTCAAATATAGGTGCCGATAGGCATTCCAGATATGGTTGCCGATAGGCATTTCAAATATAGGTGCTATAGGCATTCCAGATGTAGTTTCCGATAGGCATTTCAAAAATTGGTGCCGATAAGCATTTCAGATATAGGTGCCGATAGGCATTTCAGATATAGTTACCGATTGGCATTTTAAAAATAGGTGCCGATAGGCATTTCAGATATAGAAGCCAATAGGTATTTCAAATATAGGTGTCGATAGGCATTTCAGATATGGTTGCCGATAGGCATTTCAAATATAGGTGCTGATAGGCATTTCAGATGTAGTTTCCGATTGGCATTTCAAAAATAGGTGCCGATAGGCATATCAGATATAGGTGCCGATAGGCATTTCAGATATAGTTGCCGATTGGCATTTTAAAATAGGTGCCGATAGGCATTTCAGATATAGAAGCCGATAGGCATTTCAAATATAGGTGCCGATAGGCATTCCAGATATGGTTGCTGATAGGCATTTCAAATATAGGAGCAGATAGGCATTTCAGATGTAGTTTCCGTTAGGCATTTCAAAAATAGGTGCCGATAGGCATTTCAGATATAGGTGCCGATAGGCATTTCAGATATAGTTGCCGATTGGCATTTTAAAAATAGGTGCCGATAGGCATTTCAGATATAGTATCCGATAGGCATTTCAAATATAGGTGCCGATAGGCATTTCAGATATGGTTGCCGATAGGCATTTCAAATATAAGTGCTAATAGGAATTTCAGATGTAGTTTCCGATAGGCATTTCAAAAATAGGTACCGATAGGCATTTCAGATATAGGTGCCGATAGGCATTTCAGATGTAGTTGCCAATTGGCATTTTAAAAATAGGTGTCGATAGGCATTTCAGATATCAAAGCCGATAGGCATTTTAAATATAGGTGCTGATAGGCATTTTGAGATGTAGTTTCCGATAGGCATTTCAAAAATTGGTGCTGATAGGCATTTCAGATATAGGTGCCGATGGGCATTTCAGATATAGGTGCCGAGAGGCATTTCAGATATAGTTGCCGATTGGCATTTAAAAAATAGGTGCTGATAGGCTTTTTAGATGTAGTTTCCGATAGGCATTTCAAAAATAGGTGCCGATTAGCATTTTTAGATATAGGTGCCGATAGGCATATCAGATATAGTTGCCGATAGGCATTTAAAATATAAGTGCCGATAGGCATTTCAAATATAGGTGTCGATAGGCATTTCAGATATAAATGCCGAAAGGCATTTCAGATATAGGTGCCGATAGGCATTTCAAATAAAGGTGCCGATAGGCATTCCAGATATGGTTGCCGATAGGCATTTCAAATATAGGTGCTGATAGGCATTCCAGATGTAGTTTCCGATAGGCATTTCAAAAATAGGTGCCGATAGGCATATCAGATATAGGTGCCGATAGGCATTTCAGATATTGTTGCCAATTGGCATTTTAAAAATAGGTGCCGATAGGCATTTCAGATATAGAAGCCGATAGGCATTTCAGATATAGTTGCCGATTGGCATTTTAAAAAAATGTGCCGATAGGCATTTCAGATATAGAAGCCGATAGGCATTTCAAATATAGGTGCCGATGGGCATACCAGATATGGTTGCCGATAGGCATTTCAAATATAGGTGCTGATAGGCATTCCAGATGTAGTTTCCGATAGGCATTTCAAAAATAGGTGCCGATAGGCATATCAGATATAGGTGCCGATAGGCATTTCAGATATTGTTGCCAATTGGCATTTTAAAAATAGGTGCCGATAGGCATTTCAGATATAGAAGCCGATAGGCATTTCAGATATAGTTGCCGATTGGCATTTTTAAAATAGGTGTCGATAGGCATTTCAGATATAGAAGCCGATAGGCATTTCAAATATAGGTGCCGATAGGCATTCTAGATATGGTTGTTGATAGGCATTTCAAATATAGGTGCTGATAGGCATTCCAGATGTAGTTTCCGATAGGCATTTCAAAAATTGGTGCCGATAGGTATTTCAGATACAGGTGCTGATCGGCATTTCAGATATAGTTACCGATTGGCATTTTAAAAATAGGTGCCGATAGGCATTTCAGATATAGAAGCCGATAGGTATTTCAAATATAGGTGTCGATAGGCATTTCAGATATGGTTGCCGATAGGCATTTCAAATATAGGTGCTGATAGGCATTTCAGATGCAGTTTCCGATAGGCATTTCAAAAATAGGTGCCGATAGGCATTTCAGATATAGTTGCCGATAGGCATTTAAAATATAAGTGCCGATAGGCATTTCAAATATAGGTGTCGATAGGCATTTCAGATATAAATGCCGAAAGGCATTTCAGATATAGGTGCCGATAGGCATTTCAAATAAAGGTGCCGATAGGCATTCCAGATATGGTTGCCGATAGGCATTTCAAATATAGGTGCTAAAAGGCATTTCAGATGTAGTTTCCGATAGGCATTTCAAAAATAGGTGCCGATAAGCATTTCAGATATATGTGCCGATAGGCATTTCAGATATAGTTGCCGATTGGCATTTTAAAAATATGTGCCGATAGGCATTTCAGATATAGAAGCCGACAGGCATTTCAAATATAGGTGCCGATAGGCATTCCAGATATGGTTGCCGATAGGAATTTCAAATATAGGTGCTGATAGGCATTTCAGATGTAGTTTCCGATAGGGATTTCAAAAATAGGTGCCGATATGCATTTCAGATATAGGCGTCGATAGGCATTTCAGATATAGTTGCCGATTGGCATTTTAAAAATATGTGCCTATAGGCATTTCAGATATAGAAGCCGATAGGCATTTCAAATATAGGTGCCGATAAGCATTCCAGATATGGTTGCCGATAGGCATTTCAAATATAGGTGCTGATAGGCATTTCAGATGTAGTTTCCGATAGGCAATTCAAAAATTGGTGCCGATAGGCATTTCAGATATAGGTGCCAATAGGCATTTCAGATATAGTTGCCGATTGGCATTTTAAAAATAGGTGCCGATAGGCATTTCAGATATAGAAGCCGATAGGTATTTCAAATATAGGTGTCGATAGGTATTTCAGATATGGTTGCCGATAGGCATTTCAAATATTGGTGCTGATAGGCATTTCAGATGTAGTTTCAGATAGGCATTTCAAAAATAGGTGCCGATAGGCATTGAAGATATAGGTGCCGATAGGCATTACAGATATAGTTGCCGATAGGCATTTTAAAAATAGGTGCCGATAGGCATTTCAGATATAGAAGCCCATAGGCATTTCAAATATAGGTGCCGATAGGCATTCCAGATATGGTTGCCGATAGGCATTTCAAATATAGGTGCTATAGGCATTCCAGATGTAGTTTCCGATAGGCATTTCAAAAATTGGTGCCGATAAGCATTTCAGATATAGGTGCCGATAGGCATTTCAGATATAGTTACCGATTGGCATTTTAAAAATAGGTGCCGATAGGCATTTCAGATATAGAAGCCAATAGGTATTTCGAATATAGGTGTCGATAGGCATTTCAGATATGTTTGCCGATAGGCATTTCAAATATAGGTGCTGATAGGCATTTCAGATGTAGTTTCCGATTGGCATTTCAAAAATAGGTGCCGATAGGCATATCAGATATAGGTGCCGATAGGCATTTCAGATATAGTTGCCGATTGGCATTTTAAAATAGGTGCCGATAGGCATTTCAGATATAGAAGCCGATAGGCATTTCAAATATAGGTGCCGATAGGCATTCCAGATATGGTTGCTGATAGGCATTTCAAATATAGGAGCAGATAGGCATTTCAGATGTAGTTTCCGATAGGCATTTCAAAAATAGGTGCCGATAGGCATTTCAGATATAGGTGCCGATAGGCATTTCAGATATAGTTGCCGATTGGCATTTTAAAAATAGGTGCCGATAGGCATTTCAGATATAGTATCCGATAGGCATTTCAAATATAGGTGCCGATAGGCATTTCAGATATGGTTGCCGATAGGCATTTCAAATATAAGTGCTAATAGGAATTTCAGATGTAGTTTCCGATAGGCATTTCAAAAATAGGTACCGATAGGCATTTCAGATATAGGTGCCGATAGGCATTTCAGATGTAGTTGCCAATTGGCATTTTAAAAATAGGTGTCGATAGGCATTTCAGATATCAAAGCCGATAGGCATTTTAAATATAGGTGCTGATAGGCATTTCAGATGTAGTTTCCGATAGGCATTTCAAAAATTGGTGCTGATAGGCATTTCAGATATAGGTGCCGATGGGCATTTCAGATATAGGTGCCGATAGGCATTTCAGATATAGTTGCCGATTGGCATTTAAAAAATAGGTGCTGATAGGCTTTTTAGATGTAGTTTCCGATAGGCATTTCAAAAATAGGTGCCGATTGGCATTTTTAGATATAGGTGCCGATAGGCATATCAGATATAGTTGCCGATAGGCATTTAAAATATAAGTGCCGATAGGCATTTCAAATATAGGTGTCGATAGGCATTTCAGATATAAATGCCGAAAGGCATTTCAGATATAGGTGCCGATAGGCATTTCAAATAAAGGTGCCGATAGGCATTCCAGATATGGTTGCCGATAGGCATTTCAAATATAGGTGCTGATAGGCATTCCAGATGTAGTTTCCGATAGGCATTTCAAAAATAGGTGCCGATAGGCATATCAGATATAGGTGCCGATAGGCATTTCAGATATTGTTGCCAATTGGCATTTTAAAAATAGGTGCCGATAGGCATTTCAGATATAGAAGCCGATAGGCATTTCGGATATAGTTGCCGATTGGCATTTTAAAAAAATGTGCCGATAGGCATTTCAGATATAGAAGCTGATAGGCATTTCAAATATAGGTGTCGATAGGCATACCAGATATGGTTGCCGACAGGCATTTCAAATATAGGTGCTGATAGGCATTCCAGATGTAGTTTCCGATAGGCATTTCAAAAATAGGTGCCGATAGGCATATCAGATATAGGTGCCGATAGGCATTTCAGATATTGTTGCCAATTGGCATTTTAAAAATAGGTGCCGATAGGCATTTCAGATATAGAAGCCGATAGGCATTTCAGATATAGTTGCCGATTGGCATTTTTAAAATAGGTGCCGATAGGCATTTCAGATATAGAAGCCGATAGGCATTTCAAATATAGGTGCCGATAGGCATTCTAGATATGGTTGTTGATAGGCATTTCAAATATAGGTGCTGATAGGCATTCCAGATGTAGTTTCCGATAGGCATTTCAAAAATTGGTGCCGATAGGTATTTCAGATACAGGTGCTGATCGGCATTTCAGATATAGTTACCGATTGGCATTTTAAAAATAGGTGCCGATAGGCATTTCAGATATAGAAGCCGATAGGTATTTCAAATATAGGTGTCGATAGGCATTTCAGATATGGTTGCCGATAGGCATTTCAAATATAGGTGCTGATAGGCATTTCAGATGCAGTTTCCGATAGGCATTTCAAAAATAGGTGCCGATAGGCATTTCAGATATAGTTGCCGATAGGCATTTAAAATATAAGTGCCGATAGGCATTTCAAATATAGGTGTCGATAGGCATTTCAGATATAAATGCCGAAAGGCATTTCAGATATAGGTGCCGATAGGCATTTCAAATAAAGGTGCCGATAGGCATTCCAGATATGGTTGCCGATAGGCATTTCAAATATAGGTGCTAAAAGGCATTTCAGATGTAGTTTCCGATAGGCATTTCAAAAATAGGTGCCGATAAGCATTTCAGATATATGTGCCGATAGGCATTTCAGATATAGTTGCCGATTTGAATTTTAAAAATATGTGCCGATAGGCATTTCAGATATAGAAGCCGACAGGCATTTCAAATATAGGTGCCGATAGGCATTCCAGATATGGTTGCCGATAGGAATTTCAAATATAGGTGCTGATAGGCATTTCAGATGTAGTTTCCGATAGGGATTTCAAAAATAGGTGCCGATAGGCATTTCAGATATACGCGTCGATAGGCATTTCAGATATAGTTGCCGATTGGCATTTTAAAAATATGTGCCGATAGGCATTTCAGATATAGAAGCCGATAGGCATTTCAAATATAGGTGCCGATAAGCATTCCAGATATGGTTGCCGATAGGCATTTCAAATATAGGTGCTGATAGGCATTTCAGATGTAGTTTCCGATAGGCAATTCAAAAATTGGTGCCGATAGGCATTTCAGATATAGGTGCCGATAGGCATTTCAGATATAGTTGCCGATTGGCATTTTAAAAATAGGTGCCGATAGGCATTTCAGATATAGAAGCCGATAGGTATTTCAAATATAGGTGTCGATAGGTATTTCAGATATGGTTGCCGATAGGCATTTCAAATATTGGTGCTGATAGGCATTTCAGATGTAGTTTCAGATAGGCATTTCAAAAATAGGTGCCGATAGGCATTGAAGATATAGGTGCCGATAGGCATTACAGATATAGTTGCCGATAGGCATTTTAAAAATAGGTGCCGATAGGCATTTCAGATATAGAAGCCCATAGGCATTTCAAATATAGGTGCCGATAGGCATTCCAGATATGGTTGCCGATAGGCATTTCAAATATAGGTGTTGATAGGCATTTCAGATGTAGTTTCCGATAGGCATTTCAAAAATAGGTGCCGATAGGCATTTCAGATATAGGTGCCGTTAGGCATTTCAGATATAGTTGCCGATTGGCATTTTAAAAATGGGTGCCGATAGGCATTTCAGATATTGAAGCCGATAGGCATTTCAAATATAGGTGCCGATAGGCATTCCAGATATGGTTGCCGATAGGCATATCAAATATAGGTGCTGATAGGCATTTAAGATGTAGTTTCCGATAGGCATTTCAAAAATAGGTGCCGATAGGCATTTCAGATATAGGTGCCGATAGGCATTTCAGATATAGTTGCCGATTGGCATTTTAAAAATAGGTGCCGATAGGCATTTCAGATATAGAAGCCGATAAGTATTTCAAATATAGGTGTCGATAGGCATTTCAGATGTAGTTTTCGATAGGCATTTCAAAAATAGGTGCCGATAGGCAGTTCAGATATAGGTGCCGATAGGCACTTCAGATATAGTTGCCGATTGGCATTTTAAAAATAGTTGCCGATAGGCATTTCAGATATAGAAGCCGACAGGCATTTCAAATATAGGTGCCGATAGGCATTCCAGATATGGTTGCCGATAGGCATTTCAAATATAGGTGTTGATAGGCATTTCAGATGTAGTTTCCGATAGGCATTTCAAAAATAGGTGCCGATAGGCATTTCAGATATAGGTGCCGATAGGCATTTCAGATATAGTTGCCGATTGGCATTTTAAAAATGGGTGCCGATAGGCATTTCAGATATTGAAGCCGATAGGCATTTCAAATATAGGTGCCGATAGGCATTCCAGATATGGTTGCCGATAGGCATATCAAATATAGGTGCTGATAGGCATTTAAGATATAGTTGCCAATTGGCATTTTAAAAATAAGTGCCGATAGGCATTTCAGATATAGAAGCCGATAGGTATTTCAAATATAGGTGTCGATAGGCATTTCAGATGTAGTTGCCAATTGGCATTTTAAAAATAGGTGCCGATAGGCATTTCAGATATAGAAGCCGATAGGTATTTCAAATATAGGTGTCGATAGGAATTTCAGATATGGTTGCCGATAGGCATTTCAAATATAGGTGCCGATAGGCATTTCAGATATAGTTGCCAATTGGCATTTTAGAAATAGGTGGCGATAGGCATTTCAGATATAGAAGCCGATAGGTATTTCAAATATAGGTGTCGATAGGCATTTCAGATATGGTTGCCGATAGGCATTTCAAATATAGGTGCTGATAGGCATTTCAGATGCAGTTTCCGATAGGCATTTCAAAAATAGGTGCCGATAGGCATTTCAGATATAGGTGCCGATAGGCATTTCAGATATATTTGCCGAATGGCATTTTAAAAATAGGTACCGATAGGCATTTCAGATATAGAAGCCGATAGGCATTTAAATATAGGTGTCGATAGGCATTCCAGATATGGTTGCCGATAGGCATTTCAAATATAGGTGCTGATAGGCATTTCAGATGTAGTTTCCGATAGGCATTTCAAAAATAGGTGCCGATAGGCATTTCAGATATAGGTGCCGATAGGCATTTTAGATATAGTTGCCGATTGGCATTTTAAAAACAGGTGCCGATAGGCATTTCAGATATAGAAGCCGATAGGTATTTCAAATATAGGTGTCGATAGGCATTTCTGATGTGGTTGCCGATAGGCATTTCAAATATAGGTGCTGATAGGCATTTCAGATGTAGTTTTTGATAGGCATTTAAAAAATAGGTGCCGTTAGGCATTTCAGATATAGGTGCCGATAGGCACTTCAGATATAGTTGCCGATTGGCATTTTAAAAATAGGTGCCGATAGGCATTTCAGATATAGAAGCCGATAGGCATTTCAAATATAGGTGCCGATAGGCATTCCGGATATGGTTGCCGATAAGCATTTCAAATATAGGTGCTGAAACGCATTTCAGATGTAGTTTCCGATAGGCATTTCAAAAATAGGTGCCGATAGGCATTTCAGATATAGGTGCCGATAGGCATTTCAGATATAGTTGCCGATTGGCATTTAAAAAATAGGTGCCGATAGGCATTTCAGATATAGAAGCCGATAGGCATTTCAAATATAGGTGCCGATAGGCATTCCAGATATGGTTGCCGATAGGCATTTCAAATATAGGTGCTGATAGGCATTTCAGATGTAGTTTCCGATAGGCAATTCAAAAATTGGTGCAGATAGGCATTTCAGATATAGGTGCCGATAGGCATTTCAGATATATTTGCCGATTGGCATTTTAAAAATAGGTGCCGATAGGCATTTCAGATATAGAAGCCGATAGGTATTTCAAATATAGGTGTCGATAGGCATTTCAGATATGGTTGCCGATAGGCATTTCAAATATAGGAGCAGATAGGCATTTCAGATGTAGTTTCCGAAAGGCATTTCAAAAATAGGTGCCGATAGGCATTTCAGATAAAGGTGCCGATAGGCATTTCAGATATAGTTGCCAATTGGCATTTTAAAAATATGTGCCGATAGGCATTTTATATATAGAAGCCGATAGGCATTTCAAATATAGGTGTCGATAGGCATTCCAGATATGGTTGCCGATAGGCATTTCAAATATAGGTGCTGATAGGCATTTCAGATGCAGTTTCCCATAGGCATTTCAAAAATATGTGCCGATAGGCATTTCAGTTATAGGTGCCGATAGGCATTTCAGATATAGTTGCCGATTGGCATTTTAAAAATAGGTGCCGATAGGCATTTCAGGTATAGAAGCCGATAGGCATATCAAATATAGGTGTCGATAGGCATTCTAGATATGGTTGCCGATATGCATTTCAAATATAGGTGCTGATAGGCATTTCAGATGTAGTTTCCGATAGGCATTTCAAAAATTGATGCCGATAGGCATTTCAGATATAGGTGCCGATAGGCATTTCAGATATAGAAGCAGATAGGCATTTCAAATATAGGTGCCGATAGGCAATCCAGATATGGTTGCCGATAGGCATTTCAAATATAGGTGCTGATAGGCATTTTAGATGTTGTTTCCGATAGGCATTTCAAAAATTGATGCCGATAGGCATTTCAGATATAGGTGCCGATAGGCATTCCAGATATGGTTGCCGATAGGCATTTCAAATATAGGTGCTGATAGGCATTTCAGATGTAGTTTCCGATAGGCATTTCAAAAATTGGTGCCGATAGGCATTTCAAATATAGGTGTCGATAGGCATTTCAGATATAAATGCCGAAAGGCATTTCAGATATAGTTGCCGATTGGCATTTTAAAAATAGGTGCCGATAGGCATTCCAGATATGGTTGCCGATAGGCATTTCAAATATAAGTGCTGATAGGCATTTCAGATGTAGTTTCCGATAGGCATTTCAAAAGTAGGTACCGATAGGCATTTCAGATATAGGTGCCGATAGGCATTTCAGATATAGTTGCCAATTGGCATTTTAGAAATAGGTGTCGATAGGCATTTCAGATATAGAAGCCGATAGGCATTTCAAATATAGGTGCCGATAGGCATTCCAGATATGGTTGCCGATAGGCATTTCAAATATAGGTGCTGATAGGCATTTCAGATGTAGTTTCCGATAAGCATTTCAAAAATTGGTGCCGATAGGCATTTCAAATATAGGTGTCGATAGGCATTTCAGATATAAATGCCGAAAGGCATTTCAGATATAGGTGCCGATAGGCATTTTTGATGTGGTTGCCGATAGGCATTTCAAATATAGGTGCTAATAGGCATTTCAAATGTAGTTTTCGATAGGCATTTCAAAAATAGGTGCCGATAGGCATTTCAGATATAGGTGCCGATAGGCACTTCAGATATAGTTGCCGATTGGCATTTTAAAAATAGGTGCCGATAGGCATTTCAGATATAGAAGCCGACAGGCATTTCAAATATAGGTGCCGATAGGCATTCCAGATATGTTTGCCGATAGGCATTTCAAATATAGGTGCTGATAGGCATTTTAGATGTAGTTTCCGATAGGGATTTCAAAAATAGGTGCCGATAGGCATTTCAGATATAGGCGCCGATAGGCATTTCAGGTATAGTTGCCGATTGGCATTTTAAAAATAGGTGCCGATAGGCATTTCAGATATAGAAGCCGATAGGCATTTCAAATATAGGTGCTGATAGGCATTCCAGATATGTTTGCCGATAGGCATTTCAAATATAGGTGCAGATAGGCATTTCAGATGTAGTTTCCGATAGGCAATTCAAAAATTGGTGCCGATAGGCATTTCAAATATAGGTGCCGATAGGCATTTCAGATATAGTTGCCGATTGGCAATTTAAAAATAGGTGCCGATAGGCATTTTAGATATAGAAGCCGATAGGTATTTCAAATATAGGTGTCGATTGGCATTTCAGATATGGTTCCCGATAGGCATTTCAAATATTGGTGCTGATAGGCATTTCAGATGTAGTTTCAGATAGGCATTTCAAAAATAGGTGCCAATAGGCATTTCAGATATAGGTGCCGATAGGCATTACAGATATAGTTGCCGATTGGCATTTTAAAAATAGGTGCCGATAGGCATTTCAGATATAGAACCCCATAGGCATTTCAAATATAGGTGCCGATAGGCATTCCAGATATGGTTGCCGATAGGCATTTCAAATATAGGTGCTGATAGGCATTTCAGATGTAGTTTCCGATAGGCATTTCAAAAATAGGTGCCGATAGGCATTTCATATATAGGTGCCGATAGGCATTTCAGATATAGTTGCCAATTGGCATTTTAAAAATAGGTGCCGATAGGCATTTCAGATATAGAAGCCGATAGGCATATCAAATATAGGTGCTGATAGGCATTCCAGATGTAGTTTCCGATAGGCATTTCAAAAATAGGTGCCGATAGGCATTTCAGATATAGGTGCCGATATGCATTTCAGATATAGTTGCCAATTGGCATTTTAAAAATAGGTGCCGATAGGCATTTCAGATATAGAAGCCGATAGGCATTTCAAATATTGGTGCCGATAGGCATTCCAGATATGGTTGCCGATAGGCATTTCAAATATAGATGCTGATAGGCATTTTAGATGTAGTTTCCGATTGGCATTTCAAAAATTGATGCCGATAGGCATTTCAGATATAGGTGCCGATAGGCATTTCAGATATAGTTGCCGATTGGCATTTTAAAAACAGGTGCCGATAGGCATTTCAGATATAGAAGCCGATAGGTATTTCAAATATAGGTGTCGATAGGCATTTCAAATATAGATGCTGATAGGCATTCCAGATGTAGTTTCCGATAGGCATTTCAAAAATTGGTGCCGATATGCATTTCAGATATAGGTGCCGATAGGCATTTCAGATATAGTTGCCGGTTGGCATTTTAAAAATGGGTGCCGATAGGCATTTCAGATATATAAGCCGATAGGCATTTCAAATATAGGAGCCGATAAACATTCCAGATATGGTTGCCGATAGGCATTTCAAATTTAGGTGCCGATAGGCATTTCAGATATAGAAGCCGATAGGTAATTCAAATATAGGTGTCGATAGGCATTTCAGATATGGTTGCCGATAGGCATTTCAAATATAGGTGCTGATAGGCATTTCAGATGTAGTTTCCGATAGGCATTTCAAAAATAGGTGCCGATAGGCATTTCAGATATAGGTGCCGATAGGCTTTTCAGATATAGTTGCCAATTGGCATTTTAAAAATAGGTGCCGATAGGCATTTCAGATATAGAAGCCGATAGGCATTTCAAATATTGGTGCCGATAGGCTTTCCAGATATGGTTGCCGATAGGCATTTCAAATATAGATGCTGATAGGCATTTTAGATGTAGTTTCCGATTGGCATTTCAAAAATTGATGCCGATAGGCATTTCAGATATAGGTGCCGATAGGCATTTCAGATATAGTTGCCGATTGGCATTTTAAAAACAGGTGCCGATAGGCATTTCAGATATAGCAGCCGATAGGTATTTCAAATATAGGTGTCGATAGGCATTTCAAATATAGGTGCTGATAGGCATTCCAGATGTAGTTTCCGATAGGCATTTCAAAAATTGCTGCCGATAGGCATTTCAGATATAGGTGCCGATAGGCATTTCAGATATAGTTGCCGGTTGGCATTTTAAAAATGGGTGCTGATAGGCATTTCAGATATATAAGCCGATAGGCATTTCAAATATAGGAGCCGATAAACATTCCAGATATGGTTGCCGATAGGCATTTCAAATTTAGGTGCCGATAGGCATTTCAGATATAGTTGCCGATTGGCATTTTAAAAATAGGTGCCGATAGGCATTTCAGATATAGAAGCCGATAGGTATTTCAAATATAGGTGTCGATAGGCATTTCAGATATGGTTGCCGATAGGCATTTCAAATATAGGTGCTGATAAGCATTTCAGATGTAGTTTCCGATAGGCATTTCAAAAATAGGTGCCGATAGGCATTTCAGATATAGGTGCCGATAGGCATTTCAGATATAGTTGCCGATTGGCATTTTAAAAATAAGTGTCGATAGGCATTTCAGATGTAGAAGCCGATAAGCATTTCAAATATAGGTGCCGATAGGCATGCCAGATATGGTTGCCGATAGGCATTTCAAATATAGGTGCTGATAGGCATTTCAGATGTAGTTTCCGATAGGTATTTCAAAAATAGGTGCCGATAGGCATTCCATATATAGGTGCCGATAGGCATTTTAGATATAGTTGCCAATTGGCATTTTAAAAATAGGTGCCGATAGGCATTTCAGATATAGAAGCCGATAGGCATTTCAAATATAGGTGCTGATAGGCATTCCAGATGTAGTTTCCGATAGGCATTTTAAAAACAGGTGCCGATAGGCATTTCAGATATAGAAGCCGATAGGTATTTCAAATATAGGTGTCGATAGGCATTTCAAATATAGGTGCTGATAGGCATTCCAGATGTAGTTTCCGATAGGCATTTCAAAAATTGGTGCCGATATGCATTTCAGATATAGGTGCCGATAGGCATTTCAGATATAGTTGCCGGTTGGCATTTTAAAAATGGGTGCCGATAGGCATTTCAGATATATAAGCCGATAGGCATTTCAAATATAGGAGCCGATAAACATATCAGATATGGTTGCCGATAGGCATTTCAAATTTAGGTGCCGATAGGCATTTCAGATATAGAAGCCGATAGGTATTTCAAATATAGGTGTCGATAGGCATTTCAGATATGGTTGCCGATAGGCATTTCAAATATAGGTGCTGATAGGCATTTCAGATGTAGTTTCCGATAGGCATTTTAAAAATAGGTGCCGATAGGCATTTCAGATATAGAGGCCGATAGGCTTTTCAGATATAGTTGCCAATTGGCATTTTAAAAATAGGTGCCGATAGGCATTTCAGATATAGAAGCCGATAGGCATTTCAAATATTGGTGCCGATAGGCTTTCCAGATATGGTTGCCGATAGGCATTTCAAATATAGATGCTGATAGGCATTTTAGATGTAGTTTTTGATTGGCATTTCAAAAATTGATGCCGATAGGCATTTCAGATATAGGTGCCGATAGGCATTTCAGATATAGTTGCCGATTGGCATTTTAAAAACAGGTGCCGATAGGCATTCCAGATATAGAAGCCGATAGGTATTTCAAATATAGGTGTCGATAGGCATTTCAAATATAGGTGCTGATAGGCATTCCAGATGTAGTTTCCGATAGGCATTTCAAAAATTGCTGCCGATAGGCATTACAGATATTGGTGCCGATAGGCATTTCAGATATAGTTGCCGGTTGGCATTTTAAAAATGGGTGCTGATAGGCATTTCAGATATATAAGCCGATAGGCATTTCAAATATAGGAGCCGATAAACATTCCAGATATGGTTGCCGATAGGCATTTCAAATTTAGGTGCCGATAGGCATTTCAGATATAGTTGCCGATTGGCATTTTAAAAATAGGTGCCGATAGGCATTTCAGATATAGAAGCCGATAGGTATTTCAAATATAGGTGTCGATAGGCATTTCAGATATAGTTGCCGATAGGCATTTCAAATATAGGTGCTGATAAGCATTTCAGATGTAGTTTCCGATAGGCATTTCAAAAATAGGTGCCGATAGGCATTTCAGATATAGGTGCCGATAGGCATTTCAGATATAGTTGCCGATTGGCATTTTAAAAATAAGTGTCGATAGGCATTTCAGATGTAGAAGCCGATAAGCATTTCAAATATAGGTGCCGATAGGCATGCCAGATATGGTTGCCGATAGGCATTTCAAATATAGGTGCTGATAGGCATTTCAGATGTAGTTTCCGATAGGTATTTCAAAAATAGGTGCCGATAGGCATTCCATATATAGGTGCCGATAGGCATTTTAGATATAGTTGCCAATTGGCATTTTAAAAATAGGTGCCGATAGGCATTTCAGATATAGAAGCCGATAGGCATTTCAAATATAGGTGTCGATAGGCATTTCAGATATGTTTGCCGATAAGCATTTCAAATATAGGTGCTGATAGGCATTTCAGATGTAGTTTCCGATAGGCATTTCAAAAATAGGTGCCGATAGACATTTCAGATATAAATGCCGATAGGCATTTCAGATATAGTTGCCGATTGGCATTTTAAAAATAGGTGCCGATATCCATTTCAGATATAAAAGCCGATAGGCATTTCAAATATAGGTGCCGATAGGCATTCCAGATATGGTTGCTGATAGGCATTTCAAATATAGGTGCTGATAGGCATTTCAGATGTAGTTTCCGATAGGCATTTCAAAAATAGGTGCCTATAGGCATTTCAGATATAGGTGCCGATAGGCATTTCAGATATAGTTGCCAATTGGCATTTTTAAAATAGGTGCCGATAGGCATTTCAGATATAGAAGCCGATAGGCATTTCAAATATTGGTGCCGATAGGCATTCCAGATATGGTTGCCGATAGGCATTTCAAATATAGGTGCTGATAGGCATTTTAGATGTAGTTTCCGATAGGCATTTAAAAAATTGATGCCGATAGGCATTTCAGATATAGGTGCCGATAGGCATTTCAGATATAGTTGCCGATTGGCATTTTAAAAACAGGTGCCGATAGGCATTTCAGATATAGAAGCCGATAGGTATTTCAAATATGGGTGTCGATAGGCATTTCAGATATGGTTGCCGATAGGCATTTCAAATATAGGAGCAGATAGGCCTTTCAGATGTAGTTTCCGAAAGGCATTTCAAAAATAGGTGCCGATAGGCATTTCAGATATAGGTGCCGATAGGCATTTCAGATATAGTTGCCGATTAGCATTTTAAAAATAGGTGCCGATAGGCATTTCAGATATAGAAGCCGATAGGCATTTCAAATATAGGTGCTGATAGGCATTCCAGATATGGTTGCTGATAGGCATTTCAAATATAGGTGCCGATAGGCATTTCAGATATGGTTGCTGATAGGCATTTCAAATATAGGTGCCGATAGGCATTTCAGATATAGTTGCCGATTGGCATTTTAAAAACAGGTGCCGATAGGCATTTCAGATATAGTTGCCGATTGGCATTTTAAAAATAGGTGCCGATATCCATTTTAGATATAAAAGCCGATAGGCATTTCAAATATAGGTGCCGATAGGCATTCCAGATATGGTTGTTGATAGGCATTTCAAATATAGGTGCCGATAGGCATTTCAGATATAGTTGCCGATTGGCATTTTAAAAACAGGTGCCGATAGGCATTTCAGATATAGAAGCCGATAGGTATTTCAAATATGGGTGTCGATAGGCATTTCAGATATGGTTGCCGATAGGCATTTCAAATATAGGAGCAGATAGGCCTTTCAGATGTAGTTTCCGAAAGGCATTTCAAATATAGGTGCCGATAGGCATTCCAGATATGGTTGCCGATAGGCATTTCAAATATAAGTGCTGATAGGCATTTCAGATGTAGTTTCCGATAGGCATTGCAAAAATAGGTACCGATAGGCATTTCAGATATAGGTGCCGATAGGCATTTCAGATATAGTTGCCAATTGGCATTTTAAAAATAGGTGTCGACAGGCATTTCAGATATAGAAGCCGATAGGCATTTCTAATATAGGTGCCGATAGGCATTCCAGATACGGTTGCCGATAGGCATTTCAAATATAGGTGCTGATAGTCATTTCAAATGTAGTTTCCGATAGGCATTTCAAAAATAGGTGCCGATAGGCATTTCAGATATAGGTGCCGATAGGCATTTCAGATATAGTTGCCGATTGGCATTTTAAAAATAGGTGCCGATAGGCATTTCAGATATAGAAGCTGATAGGCATTTCAAATATAGGTGCTGATAGGCATTTCAGATGTAGTTTCCGAAAGGCATTTCAAAAATAGGTGCCGATAGGCATTTCAGATATAGGTGCCGATAGGCATTTCAGATATAGTTGCCAATTGGCATTTTAAAAGCAGGTGCCGATAGGCATTTCAGATATAGAAGCCGATAGGCATTTCAAATATAGGTGCCGATAGGCATTCCAGATATGGTTCCCGATAGGCGTTTCAAATATAGATGCTGATAGGCATTTTAGATGTAGTTTCCGATAGGCATTTCAAAAATTGATGCCGATAGGCATTTCAGATATAGTTGCCGATTGGCATTTTAAAAACAGGTGCCGATAGGCATTTCAGATATAGGTGCCGATAGGCATTTCAGATATAGTGGCCGATTGGCATTTTAAAAATAGGTGTCGATAGGCATTTCAGATATAGAAGCCGATAGGCATTTTAAATATAGGTGCCGATAAGCATTCCAGATATGATTGCCGATAGGCATTTCAAATATAGGTGCTGATGGGCATTCCAGATATAGTTTTCGAGAGGCACTTCAAAAATTGGTGCCGATAGGCATTTCAGATATAGGTGCCGATAGGCATTTCAGATATAGTTACCGATTGGCATTTTAAAAATAGGTGCCGATAGGCATTTCAGATATAGAAGCCGATAGGTATTTCAAATATAGGTGTCGATAGGCATTTCAGATATGGTTGCCGATAGGCATTTCAAATATAGGTGCTGATAGGCATTTCAGATGTAGTTTCCGATAGGCATTTCAAAAATAGGTGCCGATAGGCATTTCAGATATAGGTGCCGATAGGCATTTCAGATATAGTTGCCGATTGGCATTTTAAAAATAGGTGCCGATAGGCATTTCAGATATAGTAGCCGATAGGCATTTCAAATATAGGTGCTGATAGGCATTTCAGATGTAGTTTCCGAAAGGCATTTTTAAAATAGGTGCCGTAAGTCATTTCAGATATAGGTGCCGATAGGCATTTCAGATATAGTTGCCAATTGGCATTTTAAAAGCAGGTGCCGATAGGCATTTCAGATATAGAAGCCGATAGGCATTTCAAATATAGGTGCCGATAGGCATTCCAGATATGGTTGCCGATAGGCATTTCAAATATAGGTGCTGATAGGCATTTTAGATGTAGTTTCCGATAGGCATTTCAAAAATTGATGCCGATAGGCATTTCAGATATAGTTGCCGATTGGCATTTTAAAAACAGGTGCCGATAGGCATTTCAGGTATAGAAGCCGATAGGTATTTCAAATATTGGTGTCGACAGGCATTTCAGATATGGTTGCCGATAGGCATTTCAAATATAGGAGCAGATAGGCATTTCAGATGTAGTTTCCGAAAGGCATTTCAAAAATAGGTGCCGATAGGCATTTCAGATATAGGTGCCGATAGGCATTTCAGATATAGTTGCCGATTGGCATTTTAAAAATAGGTGCCGATAGGCATTTCAGATATAGTATCCGATAGGCATTTCAAATATAGGTGCCGATAGGCATTTCAGATATGGTTGCCGATAGGCATTTCAAATATAGGTGCTGATAGGCATTTCAGATGTAGTTTCCGATAGGCATTTCAAAAATAGGTGCCGATAGGCATTTTAGATATAGGTGCCGATAGGCATTTCAGATGTAGTTGCCAATTGACATTTTAAAAATAGGTGTCGATAGGCATTTCAGATATCAAAGCCGATAGGCATTTCAAATATAGGTGCTGATAGGCATTTCAGATGTAGTTTCCGAAAGGCATTTCAAAAATTGGTGCTGATAGGCATTTCAGATATAGGTGCCGATAGGCATTTACCAGATATAGTTGCCGATTAGCATTTTAAAAATAGGTGCCGATAGGCATTTCAGATATAGAAGCCGATAGGTATTTCAAATATAGGTGTCGATAGGCATTTCAGATATGGTTGCCGATAGGCATTTCAAATATAGGTGCTGATAGGCATTTCAGATGTAGTTTCCGATAGGCATTTCAAAAATAGGTGCCGATAGGCATTTCAGATATAGGTGCCGATAGGCATTTCAGATATAGTTGCCGATTGGCATTTAAAAAATAGGTGCTGATAGGCTTTTTAGATGTAGTTTCCGATAGGCATTTCAAAAATAGGTGCCGATTTAGATTTCAGATATAGGTGCCGATAGGCATATCAGATATAGTTGCCGATAGGCATTTAAAATATAAGTGCCGATAGGCATTTCAAATATAGGTGTCGATAGGCATTTTAGATATAAATGCCGAAAGGCATTTCAGATATAGGTGCCGATAGGCATTTCAAATAAAGGTGCCGATAGGCATTCCAGATATGGTTGCCGATAGGCATTTCAAATATAGGTGCTGATAGACATTTCAGATGTAGTTTCCGATAGGCATTTAAAAAATAGGTGCCGATAGGCATTTCAGATATAGTTACCGATTGGCATTTTAAAAATAGGTGCCGATAGGCATTTCAGATATAGAAGCCGATAGGTATTTCAAATATAGGTGTCGATAGGTATTTCAGATATGGTTGCCGATAGGCATTTCAAATATTGGTGCTGATAGGCATTTCAGATGTAGTTTCAGATAGGCATTTCAAAAATAGGTGCCGATAGGCATTGAAGATATAGGTGCCGATAGGCATTACAGATATAGTTGCCGATAGGCATTTTAAAAATAGGTGCCGATAGGCATTTCAGATATAGAAGCCCATAGGCATTTCAAATATAGGTGCCGATAGGCATTCCAGATATGGTTGCCGATAGGCATTTCAAATATAGGTGCTATAGGCATTCCAGATGTAGTTTCCGATAGGCATTTCAAAAATTGGTGCCGATAAGCATTTCAGATATAGGTGCCGATAGGCATTTCAGATATAGTTACCGATTGGCATTTTAAAAATAGGTGCCGATAGGCATTTCAGATATAGAAGCCAATAGGTATTTCAAATATAGGTGTCGATAGGCATTTCAGATATGGTTGCCGATAGGCATTTCAAATATAGGTGCTGATAGGCATTTCAGATGTAGTTTCCGATTGGCATTTCAAAAATAGGTGCCGATAGGCATATCAGATATAGGTGCCGATAGGCATTTCAGATATAGTTGCCGATTGGCATTTTAAAATAGGTGCCGATAGGCATTTCAGATATAGAAGCCGATAGGCATTTCAAATATAGGTGCCGATAGGCATTCCAGATATGGTTGCTGATAGGCATTTCAAATATAGGAGCAGATAGGCATTTCAGATGTAGTTTCCGTTAGGCATTTCAAAAATAGGTGCCGATAGGCATTTCAGATATAGGTGCCGATAGGCATTTCAGATATAGTTGCCGATTGGCATTTTAAAAATAGGTGCCGATAGGCATTTCAGATATAGTATCCGATAGGCATTTCAAATATAGGTGCCGATAGGCATTTCAGATATGGTTGCCGATAGGCATTTCAAATATAAGTGCTAATAGGAATTTCAGATGTAGTTTCCGATAGGCATTTCAAAAATAGGTACCGATAGGCATTTCAGATATAGGTGCCGATAGGCATTTCAGATGTAGTTGCCAATTGGCATTTTAAAAATAGGTGTCGATAGGCATTTCAGATATCAAAGCCGATAGGCATTTTAAATATAGGTGCTGATAGGCATTTTGAGATGTAGTTTCCGATAGGCATTTCAAAAATTGGTGCTGATAGGCATTTCAGATATAGGTGCCGATGGGCATTTCAGATATAGGTGCCGAGAGGCATTTCAGATATAGTTGCCGATTGGCATTTAAAAAATAGGTGCTGATAGGCTTTTTAGATGTAGTTTCCGATAGGCATTTCAAAAATAGGTGCCGATTAGCATTTTTAGATATAGGTGCCGATAGGCATATCAGATATAGTTGCCGATAGGCATTTAAAATATAAGTGCCGATAGGCATTTCAAATATAGGTGTCGATAGGCATTTCAGATATAAATGCCGAAAGGCTTTCAGATATAGGTGCCGATAGGCATTTCAAATAAAGGTGCCGATAGGCATTCCAGATATGGTTGCCAATAGGCATTTCAAATATAGGTGCTGATAGGCATTCCAGATGTAGTTTCCGATAGGCATTTCAAAAATAGGTGCCGATAAGCATATCAGATATAGGTGCCGATAGGCATTTCGGATATTGTTGCCAATTGGCATTTTAAAAATAGGTGCCGATAGGCATTTCAGATATAGAAGCCGATAGGCATTTCAGATATAGTTGCCGATTGGCATTTTAAAAAAATGTGCCGATAGGCATTTCAGATATAGAAGCTGATAGGCATTTCAAATATAGGTGCCGATAGGCATACCAGATATGGTTGCCGATAGGCATTTCAAATATAGGTGCTGATAGGCATTCCAGATGTAGTTTCCGATAGGCATTTCAAAAATAGGTGCCGATAGGCATATCAGATATAGGTGCCGATAGGCATTTCAGATATTGTTGCCAATTGGCATTTTAAAAATAGGTGCCGATAGGCATTTCAGATATAGAAGCCGATAGGCATTTCAGATATAGTTGCCGATTGGCATTTTTAAAATAGGTGTCGATAGGCATTTCAGATATAGAAGCCGATAGGCATTTCAAATATAGGTGCCGATAGGCATTCTAGATATGGTTGTTGATAGGCATTTCAAATATAGGTGCTGATAGGCATTCCAGATGTAGTTTCCGATAGGCATTTCAAAAATTGGTGCCGATAGGTATTTCAGATACAGGTGCTGATCGGCATTTCAGATATAGTTACCGATTGGCATTTTAAAAATAGGTGCCGATAGGCATTTCAGATATAGAAGCCGATAGGTATTTCAAATATAGGTGTCGATAGGCATTTCAGATATGGTTGCCGATAGGCATTTCAAATATAGGTGCTGATAGGCATTTCAGATGCAGTTTCCGATAGGCATTTCAAAAATAGGTGCCGATAGGCATTTCAGATATAGTTGCCGATAGGCATTTAAAATATAAGTGCCGATAGGCATTTCAAATATAGGTGTCGATAGGCATTTCAGATATAAATGCCGAAAGGCATTTCAGATATAGGTGCCGATAGGCATTTCAAATAAAGGTGCCGATAGGCATTCCAGATATGGTTGCCGATAGGCATTTCAAATATAGGTGCTAAAAGGCATTTCAGATGTAGTTTCCGATAGGCATTTCAAAAATAGGTGCCGATAAGCATTTCAGATATATGTGCCGATAGGCATTTCAGATATAGTTGCCGATTGGCATTTTAAAAATATGTGCCGATAGGCATTTCAGATATAGAAGCCGACAGGCATTTCAAATATAGGTGCCGATAGGCATTCCAGATATGGTTGCCGATAGGAATTTCAAATATAGGTGCTGATAGGCATTTCAGATGTAGTTTCCGATAGGGATTTCAAAAATAGGTGCCGATAGGCATTTCAGATATACGCGTCGATAAGCATTTCAGATATAGTTGCCGATTGGCATTTTAAAAATATGTGCCGATAGGCATTTCAGATATAGAAGCCGATAGGCATTTCAAATATAGGTGCCGATAAGCATTCCAGATATGGTTGCCGATAGGCATTTCAAATATAGGTGCTGATAGGCATTTCAGATGTAGTTTCCGATAGGCAATTCAAAAATTGGTGCCGATAGGCATTTCAGATATAGGTGCCGATAGGCATTTCAGATATAGTTGCCGATTGGCATTTTAAAAATAGGTGCCGATAGGCATTTCAGATATAGAAGCCGATAGGTATTTCAAATATAGGTGTCGATAGGTATTTCAGATATGGTTGCCGATAGGCATTTCAAATATTGGTGCTGATAGGCATTTCAGATGTAGTTTCAGATAGGCATTTCAAAAATAGGTGCCGATAGGCATTGAAGATATAGGTGCCGATAGGCATTACAGATATAGTTGCCGATAGGCATTTTAAAAATAGGTGCCGATAGGCATTTCAGATATAGAAGCCCATAGGCATTTCAAATATAGGTGCCGATAGGCATTCCAGATATGGTTGCCGATAGGCATTTCAAATATAGGTGTTGATAGGCATTTCAGATGTAGTTTCCGATAGGCATTTCAAAAATAGGTGCCGATAGGCATTTCAGATATAGGTGCCGATAGGCATTTCAGATATAGTTGCCGATTGGCATTTTAAAAATGGGTGCCGATAGGCATTTCAGATATTGAAGCCGATAGGCATTTCAAATATAGGTGCCGATAGGCATTCCAGATATGGTTGCCGATAGGCATATCAAATATAGGTGCTGATAGGCATTTAAGATGTAGTTTCCGATAGGCATTTCAAAAATAGGTGCCGATAGGCATTTCAGATATAGGTGCCGATAGGCATTTCAGATATAGTTGCCGATTGGCATTTTAAAAATAGGTGCCGATAGGCATTTCAGATATAGAAGCCGATAGGTATTTCAAATATAGGTGTCGATAGGCATTTCAGATGTAGTTTTCGATAGGCATTTCAAAAATAGGTGCCGATAGGCAGTTCAGATATAGGTGCCGATAGGCACTTCAGATATAGTTGCCGATTGGCATTTTAAAAATAGTTGCCGATAGGCATTTCAGATATAGAAGCCGACAGGCATTTCAAATATAGGTGCCGATAGGCATTCCAGATATGGTTGCCGATAGGCATTTCAAATATAGGTGTTGATAGGCATTTCAGATGTAGTTTCCGATAGGCATTTCAAAAATAGGTGCCGATAGGCATTTCAGATATAGGTGCCGATAGGCATTTCAGATATAGTTGCCGATTGGCATTTTAAAAATGGGTGCCGATAGGCATTTCAGATATTGAAGCCGATAGGCATTTCAAATATAGGTGCCGATAGGCATTCCAGATATGGTTGCCGATAGGCATATCAAATATAGGTGCTGATAGGCATTTAAGATATAGTTGCCAATTGGCATTTTAAAAATAAGTGCCGATAGGCATTTCAGATATAGAAGCCGATAGGTATTTCAAATATAGGTGTCGATAGGCATTTCAGATGTAGTTGCCAATTGGCATTTTAAAAATAGGTGCCGATAGGCATTTCAGATATAGAAGCCGATAGGTATTTCAAATATAGGTGTCGATAGGCATTTCAATATGGTTGCCGATAGGCATTTCAAATATAGGTGCCGATAGGCATTTCAGATATAGTTGCCAGTTGGCATTTTAGAAATAGGTGCCGATAGGCATTTCAGATATAGAAGCCGATAGGTATTTCAAATATAGGTGTCGATAGGCATTTCAGATATGGTTGCCGATAGGCATTTCAAATATAGGTGCTGATAGGCATTTCAGATGCAGTTTCCGATAGGCATTTCAAAAATAGGTGCCGATAGGCATTTCAGATATAGGTGCCGATAGGCATTTCAGATATATTTGCCGAATGGCATTTTAAAAATAGGTACCGATAGGCATTTCAGATATAGAAGCCGATAGGCATTTAAATATAGGTGTCGATAGGCATTCCAGATATGGTTGCCGATAGGCATTTCAAATATAGGTGCTGATAGGCATTTCAGATGTAGTTTCCGATAGGCATTTCAAAAATAGGTGCCGATAGGCATTTCAGATATAGGTGCCGATAGGCATTTTAGATATAGTTGCCGATTGGCATTTTAAAAACAGGTGCCGATAGGCATTTCAGATATAGAAGCCGATAGGTATTTCAAATATAGGTGTCGATAGGCATTTCAGATATGGTTGCCGATAGGCATTTCAAATATAGGAGCAGGTAGGCATTTCAGATGTAGTTTCCGAAAGGCATTTCAAAAATAGATGCCGATAGGCAAATCAGATATAGGTGCCGATAGGCATTTCAGATATAGTTGCCGATTGGCATTTTAAAAATAAGTGCCGATAGGCATTTCAGATATAGAAGCCCTAGGCATTTCAAATATAGGTGCCGATAGGCATTCCAGATATGGTTGCCGATAGGCATTTCAAATATAAGTGCTGATAGGCATTTCAGATGTAGTTTCCGATAGGCATTTCAAAAATAGGTACCGATAGGCATTTCAGATATAGGTGCCGATAGGCATTTCAGATATAATTACCGATTGGCATTTTAAAGATAGGTGCCGATAGGCATTTTAGATGTAGTTTCCGATAGGCATTTCAAAAATAGGTGCCGATAGGCATTTCAGATATAGGTGCCGATAGGCATTTTATATATAGTTGCCGATTGGCATTTTAAAAATAGGTGCCGATAGGCATTTTAGATGTAGTTTCCGATAGGCATTTCAAAAATAGGTGCCAATAGGCATTTCAGATATAGGTGCCGATAGGTATATCAGATATAGTTGCCAATAGGCATTTGAAATATAGGTGCCGATAGGCATTTCAAATATAGGTGCTGATAGGCATATTAGATGTAGTTTCCGATAGGCATTTCAAAAATAGGTGCCGATAGGCATTTCATATATAGGTGCCGATAGGCATTTCAGATATAGTTGCCAGTTGGCATTTTAGAAATAGGTGCCGATAGGCATTTCAGATATAGAAGCCGATAGGTATTTCAAATATAGGTGTCGATAGGCATTTCAGATATGGTTGCCGATAGGCATTTCAAATATAGGTGCTGATAGGCATTTCAGATGCAGTTTCCGATAGGCATTTCAAAAATAGGTGCCGATAGGCATTTCAGATATAGGTGCCGATAGGCATTTCAGATATATTTGCCGAATGGCATTTTAAAAATAGGTACCGATAGGCATTTCAGATATAGAAGCCGATAGGCATTTCAAATATAGGTGCCGATAGGCATTCCAGATATGGTTGCCGATAGGCATTTCAAATATAGGTGCTGATAGGCATTTCAGATGTAGTTTCCGATAGGCATTTCAAAAATTGGCGCCGATAGGCATTTCAGATATAGGTGTCGATAGGCATTTCAGATATAGTTGCCGATTGGCATTTTAAAAATAGGTGCCGATAGGAATTGCAGATATAAAAGCCGATAGGTATTCCAAATATAGGTGTCGATAGGCATTTTAGATATGGTTGCCGATAGGCATTTCAAATATAGGTGCTGATAGGCATTTCAGATGTAGTTTCCGATAGGCATTTCAAAAATAGGTGCCGATAGGCATTTCAGATATAGGTGCCGATAGGCATTTTATATATAGTTGCCGATTGGCATTTTAAAAATAGGTGCCGATAGGCATTTTAGATGTAGTTTCCGATAGGCATTTCAAAAATAGGTGCCAATAGGCATTTCAGATATAGGTGCCGATAGGTATATCAGATATAGTTGCCAATAGGCATTTGAAATATAGGTGCCGATAGGCATTTCAAATATAGGTGCTGATAGGCATATTAGATGTAGTTTCCGATAGGCATTTCAAAAATAGGTGCCGATAGGCATTTCATATATAGGTGCCGATAGGCATTTCAGATATAGTTGCCAATAAGCATTTTAAAAATAGGTGCCGATAGGCATTTCAGATATACAAGCCGATAGGCATTTCAAATATAGGTGCTGATAGGCATTCCAGATGTAGTTTCCGATACACATTTCAAAAATTGGTGCCGATAGGCATTTCAGATATAGGTGCCGATAGGCATTTCAGATATAGTTACCGATTGGCATTTTAAAAATAGGTGCCGATAGGCATTTCATATATAGGTGCCGATAGGCATTTCAGATATAGTTGCCAATAAGCATTTTAAAAATAGGTGCCGATAGGCATTTCAGATATACAAGCCGATAGGCATTTCAAATATAGGTGCTGATAGGCATTCCAGATGTAGTTTCCGATAGGCATTTCAAAAATTGGTGCCGATAGGCATTTCAGATATAGGTGCCGATAGGCATTTCAGATATAGTTACCGATTGGCATTTTAAAAATAGGTGCCGATAGGCATTTCAGATATAGAAGCCGATAGGTATTTCAAATATAGGTGTTGATAGGTATTTCAGATATGGTTGCCGATAGGCATTTCAAATATAGGTGCTGATAGGCATTTCAGATGTAGTTTCCGATAGGCATTTAAAAAATAGGTGCCGATAGACATTTCAGGTATAGGTGCCGATAGGCATTTCAGATATAGTTGCCGATTGGCATTTTAAAAATAGGTGCCGATATCCATTTCAGATATAAAAGCCGATAGGCATTTCAAATATAGGTGCCGATAGGCATTCCAGATATGGTTGCCGATAGGCATTTCAAATATAGGTGCTGATAGGCATTTTAGATGTAGTTTCCGATAGGCATTTCAAAAATAGGTGCCGATAGGCATTTCAGATATAGAAGCCGATAGGCATTTCAAATATTGGTGCCGATAGGCATTCCCGATATGGTTGCCGATAGGCATTTCAAATATGGGTGCTGATAGGCATTTTAGATGTAGTTTCCGATAGGCATTTCAAAAATTGATGCCGATAGGCATTTCAGATATAGGTGCCGATAGGCATTTCAGATATAGTTGCCGATTGGCATTTTAAAAACAGGTGCCGATAGGCATTTCAGATATAGAAGCCGATAGGTATTTCAAATATAGGTGTCGATAGGCATTTCAGATATGGTTGCCGATAGGCATTTCAAATATAGGAGCAGATAGGCATTTCAGATGTAGTTTCCGAAAGGCATCTCAAAAATAGGTGCCGATAGGCATTTCAGATATAGGTGCCGATAGGCATTTCAGATATAGTTGCCGATTGGCATTTTAAAAATGGGTGCCGATAGGCATTTCAGATATTGAAGCCGATAGGCATTTCAAATATAGGTGCCGATAGGCATTCCAGATATGGTTGCCGATAGGCATATCAAATATAGGTGCTGATAGGCATTTAAGATGTAGTTTCCGATAGGCATTTCAAAAATAGGTGCCGATAGGCATTTCAGATATAGGTGCCGATAGGCATTTCAGATATAGTTGCCGATTGGCATTTTAAAAATAGGTGCCGATAGGCATTTCAGATATAGAAGCCGATAGGTATTTCAAATATAGGTGTCGATAGGCATTTCAGATGTAGTTTTCGATAGGCATTTCAAAAATAGGTGCCGATAGGCAGTTCAGATATAGGTGCCGATAGGCACTTCAGATATAGTTGCCGATTGGCATTTTAAAAATAGTTGCCGATAGGCATTTCAGATATAGAAGCCGACAGGCATTTCTAATATAGGCGCCGATAGGCATTCCAGATATGGTTGCCGATAGGCATTTCAAATATAGGTGTTGATAGGCATTTCAGATGTAGTTTCCGATAGGCATTTCAAAAATAGGTGCCGATAGGCATTTCAGATATAGGTGCCGATAGGCATTTCAGATATAGTTGCCGATTGGCATTTTAAAAATGGGTGCCGATAGGCATTTCAGATATTGAAGCCGATAGGCATTTCAAATATAGGTGCCGATAGGCATTCCAGATATGGTTGCCGATAGGCATATCAAATATAGGTGCTGATAGGCATTTAAGATATAGTTGCCAATTGGCATTTTAAAAATAAGTGCCGATAGGCATTTCAGATATAGAAGCCGATAGGTATTTCAAATATAGGTGTCGATAGGCATTTCAGATGTAGTTGCCAATTGGCATTTTAAAAATAGGTGCCGATAGGCATTTCAGATATAAAAGCTGATAGGTATTTCAAATATAGGTGTCGATAGGCATTTCAGATATGGTTGCCGATAGGCATTTCAAATATAGGTGCCGATAGGCATTTCAGATATAGTTGCCAATTGGCATTTTAAAAATAGGTGCCGATAGGCATTTCAGATATAGAAGCCGATAGGTATTTCAAATATAGGTGTCGATAGGCATTTCAGATATGGTTGCCGATAGGCATTTCAAATATAGGTGCTGATAGGCATTTCAGATGCAGTTTCCGATAGGCATTTCAAAAATAGGTGTCGATAGGCATTTCAGATATAGGTGCCGATAGGCATTTCAGATATATTTGCCGAATGGCATTTTAAAAATAGGTACCGATAGGCATTTCAGATATAGAAGCCGATAGGCATTTAAATATAGGTGTCGATAGGCATTCCAGATATGGTTGCCGATAGGCATTTCAAATATAGGTGCTGATAGGCATTTCAGATGTAGTTTCCGATAGGCATTTCAAAAATAGGTGCCGATAGGCATTTCAGATATAGGTGCCGATAGGCATTTTAGATATAGTTGCCGATTGGCATTTTAAAAACAGGTGCCGATAGGCATTTCAGATATAGAAGCCGATAGGTATTTCAAATATAGGTGTCGATAGGCATTTCAGATATGGTTGCCGATAGGCATTTCAAATATAGGAGCAGGTAGGCATTTCAGATGTAGTTTCCGAAAGGCATTTCAAAAATAGATGCCGATAGGCATTTCAGATATAGGTGCCGATAGGCATTTCAGATATAGTTGCCGATTGGCATTTTAAAAATAAGTGCCGATAGGCATTTCAGATATAGAAGCCCTAGGCATTTCAAATATAGGTGCCGATAGGCATTCCAGATATGGTTGCCGATAGGCATTTCAAATATAAGTGCTGATAGGCATTTCAGATGTAGTTTCCGATAGGCATTTCAAAAATAGGTACCGATAGGCATTTCAGATATAGGTGCCGATAGGCATTTCAGATATAGTTGCCAATTGGCATTTTAAAAATAGGTGTCGATAGGCATTTCAGATATAGAAGCCGATAGGCATTTCAAATATAGGTGCCGATAGGCATTCCAGATATGGTTGCCGATAGGCATTTCAAATATAGGTGCTGATAGGCATTTCAGATGTAGTTTCCGATAGGCATTTCAAAAATTGGCGCCGATAGGCATTTCAGATATAGGTGTCGATGGGCATTTCAGATATAGTTGCCGATTGGCATTTTAAAAATAGGTGCCGATAGGAATTGCAGATATAAAAGCCGATAGGTATTCCAAATATAGGTGTCGATAGGCATTTCAGATATGGTTGCCGATAGGCATTTCAAATATAGGTGCTGATAGGCATTTCAGATGTAGTTTCCGATAGGCATTTCAAAAATAGGTGCCGATAGGCATTTCAGATATAGGTGCCGATAGGCATTTTATATATAGTTGCCGATTGGCATTTTAAAAATAGGTGCCGATAGGCATTTTAGATGTAGTTTCCGACAGGCATTTCAAAAATAGGTGCCGATAGGCATTTCAGATATAGGTGCCGATAGGTATATCAGATATAGTTGCCAATAGGCATTTGAAATATAGGTGCCGATAGGCATTTCAAATATAGGTGCTGATAGGCATATTAGATGTAGTTTCCGATAGGCATTTTAAAAATAGGTGCCGATAGGCATTTCATATATAGGTGCCGATAGGCATTTCAGATATAGTTGCCAATAAGCATTTTAAAAATAGGTGCCGATAGGCATTTCAGATATACAAGCCGATAGGCATTTCAAATATAGGTGCTGATAGGCATTCCAGATGTAGTTTCCGATAGGCATTTCAAAAATTGGTGCCGATAGGCATTTCAGATATAGGTGCCGATAGGCATTTCAGATATAGTTACCGATTGGCATTTTAAAAATATGTGCCGATAGGCATTTCAGATATAGAAGCCGATAGGTATTTCAAATATAGGTGTCGATAGGTATTTCAGATATGGTTGCCGATAGGCATTTCAAATATAAGTGCTGATAGGCATTTCAGATGTAGTTTCCGATAGGCATTTAAAAAATAGGTGCCGATAGACATTTCAGATATAGGTACCGATAGGCATTTCAGATATAGTTGCCGATTGGCATTTTAAAAATAGGTGCTGATATCCATTTCAGATATAAAAGCCGATAGGCATTTCAAATATAGGTGCCGATAGGCATTCTAGATATGGTTGCCGATAGGCATTTCAAATATAGGTGCTGATAGGCATTTCAGATGTAGTTTCCGATAGGCATTTCAAAAATAGGTGCCGATAGGCATTTCAGATATAGAAGCCGATAGGCATTTCAAATATTGGTGCCGATAGGCATTCCCGATATGGTTGCCGATAGGCATTTCAAATATGGGTGCTGATAGGCATTTTAGATGTAGTTTCCGATAGGCATTTCAAAAATTGATGCCGATAGGCATTTCAGATATAGGTGCCGATAGGCATTTCAGATATAGTTGCCGATTGGCATTTTAAAAACAGGTGCCGATAGGCATTTCAGATATAGAAGCCGATAGGTATTTCAAATATAGGTGTCGATAGGCATTTCAGATATGGTTGCCGATAGGCATTTCAAATATAGGAGCAGATAGGCATTTCAGATGTAGTTTCCGAAAGGCATTTCAAAAATAGGTGCCGATAGGCATTTCAGATATAGGTGCCGATAGGCATTTTAGATATAGTTGCCGATTGGCATTTTAAAAACAGGTGCCGATAGGCATTTCAGATATAGAAGCCGATAGGCATTTCAAATATAGGTGCCGATAGGCATTCCAGATATGTTTGCCGATTAGCATTTCAAATAAAAGTGCTGATAGGCATTTCAGATGTAGTTTCCGATAGGCATTTCAAAAATAGGTGCCGATTGGCATTTCTGATATAGGTGCCGATAGGCATTTCAAATATAGGTGCCGATAGGCATTCCAGATATAGTTGCCGATTGGCATTTTAAAAATAGGTGCCGATAGGCATTTCAGATATAGAAGTCGATAGGTATTTCAAATATAGGTGTCGATAGGCATTTCAGATATGGTTGCCGATAGGCATTTCAAATATAAGTGCTGATAGGCATTTCAAATGGAGTTTCCGATAGGCATTTCAAAAATAGGTGCCGATAGGCATTTCAGATATAGGTGCCGATAGGCATTTCAGATATAGTTGCCGATTGGCATTTTAAAAATAGGTGCCGGTAGCCATTTTAGATGTAGTTTGCGATAGGCATTTAAAAATTGGTGCAGATAGGCATTTCAGATATAGGTGCCGATAGGCATATCAGATATAGTTGCCGATAGGCATTTCAAATATAGGTGCTGATAGGCATTTCAAATATAGTTGTCGATAGGCATTTCAGATATAAATGCCGAAAGGCATTTCAGATATAGGTGCCGATTGGCATTTTAAAAATAGGTGCCGATTGGCATTTCAGATATAGAAGCCGATAAGCATTTCAAATATAGGTGCCGATAGGCATTCCAGATATGGTTGCTGATAGGCGTTTCAAATATAGGTGCTGATAGGCATTTCAGATGGAGTTTCCGATAGGCATTTCAAAAATAGGTGCCGATAGGCATTTCAGATATAGGTGCCGATAGGCATTTCAGATATAGTTTCAATTGGCATTTTAAAAACAGGTGCCGATAGGCATTTCAGATATAGAAGCCGATAGGCATTTCAAATATAGGTGCTGATAGGCATTCCAGATGTAGTTTCCGATAGGCATTTCAAAAATAGGTGCCGATAGGCATTTCAGATATAGGTACCGATAGGCATTTTAGATATAGTTGCCGATTGGCATTTTAAAAATAGGTGCCGATAGACATTTTAGATATAGAAGCCGATAGGCATTTCAAATATAGGTGCCGATAGGCATTTCAGATATGGTTGCCGATAGGCATTTCAAATATAGGTGCTGATAGGCATTTCAGATGTAGTTTCCGATAGGCATTTCAAAAATAGGTGCCGATAGGCATTTCAGATATAGGTGCCGATAGGCATTTCAGATATAGTTGCCGATTGGCATTTTAAAAATAGGTGCCGATAGGCATTTCAGATATAGAAGCCGATAGGTATTTCAAATATAGGTGTCGAAATGCATTTCAGATATGGTTGCCGATAGGCATTTCAAATATAGGTGCTTATAGGCATTTTAGATGTAGTTTCCGATAGGCATTTCAAAAATAGGTGCCGATAGGCATATCAGATATAGGTGCCGATAGGCATTTCAGATATAGTTGCCGATTGGCATTTTAAAAATAGGTGCCGATAGGCATTTCAGATATAGGTGCCGATAGGCATTTCAGATATAGTTGCAGATTGGCATTTTAAAAATAGGTGCCGATAGGCTTGTCAGATATAGAAGCCGATAGGTATTTCAAATATAGGTGCCGATAGGCATTCCAGATATGGTTGCCGATAGGCATTTCAAATATAGGTGCTGATAGGCATTTCAGATGTAGTTTCCGATAGGCATTTCAAAATTTGATGCCGATAGGCATTTCAGATATAGGTGCCGATAGGCATTTCAGATATAGTTGCCGATTGGCATTTTAAAAACAGGTGCCGATAGGCATTTCAGATATAGAAGCCGATAGGTATTTCAAATATAGGTGTCAATAGGCATTTCAGATATGGTTGCCGATAGGCATTTCAAATATAGGAGCAAATAGGCATTTCAGAAGTAGTTTCCGAAAGGCATTTCAAATATAGGTGCCGATAGGCATTTCAGATATAGGTGCCGATAGGCATTTCAGATATAGTTGCCAATTGGCATTTTAAAAATAGGTGTCGATAGGCATTTCAGATATAGAAGCCGATAGGCATTTCAAATATAAGTGCCGATAAGCATTCCAGATATGGTTGCCGATAGGCATTTCAAATATAGGTGCTGATAGGCATTTCAGATGTAGTTTCCGATAGGCATTTCAAAAATTGGTGCCGATAGGCATTTCAGATATAGGTGCCGATAGGCATTTCAGATATAGTTGCCGATTGGTATTTTAAAAATAGGTGCCGATAGGCATTTCAGATATAGAAGCCGATAGGTATTATAAATATAGGTGTCGATAGGCATTTCAGATATGGTTGCCGGTAGGCATTTCAAATATATGTGTTGATAGGCATTTTAGATGTAGTTTCCGATAGGCATTTCAAAAATAGGTGCCGATAGGCATTTCAGATATAGGTGCCGATAGGCATATCAGATATAGTTGCCGATACACATTTAAAATATAGGTGCCGATAGGCATTTCAAATATAGGTGTCGATAGGCAATTCAGATATAAATGCCGAATGTCATTTCAGATATAGGTGCCGATAGGCATTTCTGATGTGGTTGCCGATAGGCATTTCAAATATAGGTGCTGATAGGCATTTCAGATGTAGTTTTTGATAGGCATTTAAAAAATAGGTGCTGTTAGGCATTTCAGATATAGGTGCCGATAGGCACTTCAGATATAGTTGCCAATTGGCATTTTAAAAATAGGTGCCGATAGGCATTTCAGATATAGAAGCCGATAGGCATTTCAAATATAGGTGCCGATAGGCATTCCAGATATGGTTGCCGATAAGCATTTCAAATATAGGTGCTGATAGGCATTTCAGATGTAGTTTCTGATAGGCATTTCAAAAATAGGTGCCGATAGGCATTTCAAATATAGGTGTCGATAGGCAATTCAGATATAAATGCCGAAAGTCATTTCAGATATAGGTGCCGATAGGCATTTCTGATGTGGTTGCCGATAGGCATTTCAAATATAGGTGCTGATAGGCATTTCAGATGTAGTTTTTGATAGGCATTTCAAAAATAGGTGCCGTTAGGCATTTCAGATATAGGTGCCGATAGGCACTTCAGATATAGTTGCCGATTGGCATTTTAAAAATAGGTGCCGATAGGCATTTCAGATAAAGAAGCCGATAGGCATTTAAATATAGGTGCCGATAGGCATTCCAGATATGGTTGCCGATAGGCATTTCAAATATAGGTGCTGATAGGCATTCCAGATGTAGTTTCCGATAGGCATTTCAAAAATAGGTGCCGATAGGCATTTCAGATATAGGTGCCGATAGGCATTTCAGATATAGTTGCCGATTGGCATTTTAAAAATAGGTGCCGATAGGCATTTTAGATATAGAAGCCGATAGGCATTTCAAATATAGGTGCCGATAGGCATTCCAGATATGGTTGCCGATAGGCATTTCAAATATAGGTGCTGATAGGCATTTCAGATGTAGTTTCCGATAGGCATTTCAAAAATAGGTGCCGATAGGCATATCAGATATAGGTGTCGATAGGCATTTCAGATATGGTTGCCGATAGGCATTTCAAATATAGGTGCTGATAGGCATTTTAGATGTAGTTTCCGATAGGCATTTCAAAAATAGGTGCCGATAGGCATATCAGATATAGGTGCCGATAGGCATTTCAGATATAGTTGCCGATTGGCATTTTAAAATAGGTGCCGATAGGCATTTCAGATATAAAAGCCGATAGGCATTTCAAATATAGGTGCCGATAGGCATTCCAGATATGGTTGCTGATAGGCGTTTCAAATATAGGTGCTGATAGGCATTTCAGATGTAGTTTCCGATAGGCATTTCAAAAATAGGTGCCGATAGGCATTTTAGATATAGGTGCCGATAGGCATTTCAGATATAGTTGCCAATTGGCATTTTAAAATAAGGTGCCGATAGGCATTTCAGATATAGAACCCAATAGGCATTTCAGATATAGTTGCCGATTGGCATTTCAAAACTAGGTGTCGATAGGCATTTCAGATATAGAAGCCGATAGGCATTTCAAATATAGGTGCCGATAGGCATTCCAGATTTGGTTGTGGATAGGCATTTCAAATATAGGTGCTGATAGGCATTCCAGATGTAGTTTCCGATAGGCATTTCAAAAATTGGTGCCGATAGGCATTTCAGATATAGGTGCCGATAGGCATTTCAGATATAGTTACCGATTGGCATTTTAAAAATAGGTGCCGATAGGCATTTCAGATATAGAAGCCGATAGGTATTTCAAATATAGGTGTCGATAGCATTTCAGATATGGTTGCCGATAGGCATTTCAAATATAGGAGCAAATAGGCATTTCAGATGTAGTTTCCGAAAGGCACTTCAAAAATAGGTGCCGATAGGCATTTCAGATATAGGTGCCGATAGGCATTTCAGATATAGTTGCCGATTGGCATTTTAAAAACAGGTGCCGATAGGCATTTCAGATATAGAAGCCGATAGGTATTTCAAATATAGGTGTCAATAGGCATTTCAGATATGGTTGCCGATAGGCATTTCAAATATAGGAGCAAATAGGCATTTCAGATGTAGTTTCCGAAAGGCATTTCAAAAATAGGTGCCGATAGGCATTTCAGATATAGCTGCTGATAGGCATTTCAGATATAGTTGCCGATTGGCATTTTAAAAATAGGTGCCGATAGGCATTTCAGATATAGAAGCCGATAGGTATTTCAAATATAGGTGTCGATAGGCATTTCAGATATGGTTGCCGATAGGCATTTCAAATATAAGTGCTGATAGGCATTTCAGATGTAGTTTCCGATAGGCATTTCAAAAATAGGTACCGATAGGCATTTCAGATATAGGTGCCGATAGGCATTTCAGATATAGTTGCCAATTGGCATTTTAAAAATAGGTGTCGATAGGCATTTCAGATATAGAAGCCGATAGGCATTTCAAATATAAGTGCCGATAAGCATTCTAGATATGGTTGCCGATAGGCATTTCAAATATAGGTGCTGATAGGCATTTCAGATGTAGTTTCCGATAGGCATTTCAAAAATTGGTGCCGATAGGCATTTCAGATATAGGTGCCGATAGGCATTTCAGATATAGAAGCCGATAGGTATTATAAATATAGGTGTCGATAGGCATTTCAGATATGGTTGCCGATAGGCATTTCAAATATATGTGCTGATAGGCATTTTAGATGTAGTTTCCGATAGGCATTTCAAAAATAGGTGCCGATAGGCATTTCAGATATAGGTGCCGATAGGCATATCAGATATAGTTGCCGATACACATTTAAAATATAGGTGCCGATAGGCATTTCAAATATAGGTGTCGATAGGCAATTCATATATAAATGCCGAATGTCATTTCAGATATAGGTGCCGATAGGCATTTCTGATGTGGTTGCCGATAGGCATTTCAAATATAGGTGCTGATAGGCATTTCAGATGTAGTTTTTGATAGGCATTTAAAAAATAGGTGCCGATAGGCATTTCAGATATAGGTGCCGATAGGCATTTTAGATATAGTTGCCGATTGGCATTTTAAAAACAGGTGCCGATAGGCTTTTTAGATATAGAAGCCGATAGGCATTTCAAATATAGGTGCCGATAGGCATTCCAGATATGTTTGCCGATTAGCATTTCAAATAAAAGTGCTGATAGGCATTTCGGATGTAGTTTCCGATAGGCATTTCAAAAATAGGTGCCGATTGGCATTTCAGATATAGGTGCCGATAGGCATTTCAAATATAGGTGCCGATAGGCATTCCAGATATAGTTGCCGATTGGCATTTTAAAAATAGGTGCCGATAGGCATTTCAGATATAGAAGTCGATAGGTATTTCAAATATAGGTGTCGATAGGCATTTCAGATATGGTTGCCGATAGGCATTTCAAATATAAGTGCTGATAGGCATTTCAGATGGAGTTTCCGATAGGCATTTCAAAAATAGGTGCCGATAGGCATTTCAGATATAGGTGCCGATAGGCATTTCAGATATAGTTGCCGATTGGCATTTTAAAAATAGGTGCCGGTAGCCATTTTAGATGTAGTTTCCGATAGGCATTTAAAAATTGGTGCCGATAGGCATTTCAGATATAGGTGCCGATAGGCATATCAGATATAGTTGCCGATAGGCATTTCAAATATAGGTGCTGATAGGCATTTCAAATATAGTTGTCGATAGGCATTTCAGATATAAATGCCGAAAGGCATTTCAGATATAGGTGCCGATAGGCATTTCTGATGTGGTTGCCGATAGGCATTTCAAATATAGGTGCTGATAGGCATTTCAGATGTAGTTTTCGATAGGCATTTCAAAAATAGGTGCTGATAGGCATTTCAGATATATGTGCCGATAGGCACTTCAGATATAGTTGCCGATTGGCATTTTAAAAATAGGTGCCGATAGGCATTTCAGATATAGAAGCCGATAAGCATTTCAAATATAGGTGCCGATAGGCATTCCAGATATGGTTGCTGATAGGCGTTTCAAATATAGGTGCTGATAGGCATTTCAGATGGAGTTTCCGATAGGCATTTCAAAAATAGGTGCCGATAGGCATTTCAGATATAGGTGCCGATAGGCATTTCAGATATAGTTGCCAATTGGCATTTTAAAAAGAGGTGCCGATAGGCATTTCAGATATAGAAGCCGATAGGCATTTCAAACATAGGTGCTGATAGGCATTCCAGATGTAGTTTCCGATAGGCATTTCAAAAATAGGTGCCGATAGGCATTTCAGATATAGGTACCGATAGGCATTTTAGATATAGTTGCCGATTGGCATTTTAAAAATAGGTGCCGATAGACATTTTAGATATAGAAGCCGATAGGCATTTCAAATATAGGTGCCGATAGGCATTCCAGATATGGTTGCCGATAGGCATTTCAAATATAGGTGCTGATAGGCATTTCAGATGTAGTTTCCGATAGGCATTTCAAAAATAGGTGCCGATAGGCATTTCAGATATAGGTGCCAATAGGCATTTCAGATATAGTTGCCGATTGGCATTTTAAAAATAGGTGCCGATAGGCATTTCAGATATAGAAGCCGATAGGTATTTCAAATATAGGTGTCGATAGGCATTTCAGATATGGTTGCCGATAGGCATTTCAAATATAGGTGCTTATAGGCATTTTAGATGTAGTTTCCGATAGGCATTTCAAAAATAGGTGCCGATAGGCATATCAGATATAGGTGCCGATAGGCATTTCAGATATAGTTGCCGATTGGCATTTTAAAAATAGTTGCCGATAGGCATTTCAGATATAGGTGCCGATAGGCATTTCAGATATAGTTGCAGATTGGCATTTTAAAAATAGGTGCCGATAGGCTTGTCAGATATAGAAGCCGATAGGTATTTCAAATATAGGTGCCGATAGGCATTCCAGATATGGTTGCCGATAGGCATTTCAAATATAGGTGCTGATAGGCATTTCAGATGTAGTTTCCGATAGGCATTTCAAAATTTGATGCCGATAGGCATTTCAGATATAGGTGCCGATAGGCATTTCAGATATAGTTGCCGATTGGCATTTTAAAAACAGGTGCCGATAGGCATTTCAGATATAGAAGCCGATAGGTATTTCAAATATAGGTGTCAATAGGCATTTCAGATATGGTTGCCGATAGGCATTTCAAATATAGGAGCAAATAGGCATTTCAGAAGTAGTTTCCGAAAGGCATTTCAAATATAGGTGCCCATAGGCATTTCAGATATAGGTGCCGATAGGCATTTCAGATATAGTTGCCAATTGGCATTTTAAAAATAGGTGTCGATAGGCATTTCAGATATAGAAGCCGATAGGCATTTCAAATATAAGTGCCGATAAGCATTCCAGATATGGTTGCCGATAGGCATTTCAAATATAGGTGCTGATAGGCATTTCAGATGTAGTTTCCGATAGGCATTTCAAAAATAGGTGCCGATAGGCATTTCAGATATAGGTGCCGATAGGCATATCAGATATAGTTGCCGATACACATTTAAAATATAGGTGCCGATAGGCATTTCAAATATAGGTGTCGATAGGCAATTCAGATATAAATGCCGAATGTCATTTCAGATATAGGTGCCGATAGGCATTTCTGATGTGGTTGCCGATAGGCATTTCAAATATAGGTGCTGATAGGCATTTCAGATGTAGTTTTTGATAGGCATTTAAAAAATAGGTGCTGTTAGGCATTTCAGATATAGGTGCCGATAGGCACTTCAGATATAGTTGCCAATTGGCATTTTAAAAATAGGTGCCGATAGGCATTTCAGATATAGAAGCCGATAGGCATTTCAAATATAGGTGCCGATAGGCATTCCAGATATGGTTGCCGATAAGCATTTCAAATATAGGTGCTGATAGGCATTTCAGATGTAGTTTCTGATAGGCATTTCAAAAATAGGTGCCGATAGGCATTTCAAATATAGGTGTCGATAGGCAATTCAGATATAAATGCCGAAAGTCATTTCAGATATAGGTGCCGATAGGCATTTCTGATGTGGTTGCCGATAGGCATTTCAAATATAGGTGCTGATAGGCATTTCAGATGTAGTTTTTGATAGGCATTTCAAAAATAGGTGCCGTTAGGCATTTCAGATATAGGTGCCGATAGGCACTTCAGATATAGTTGCCGATTGGCATTTTAAAAATAGGTGCCGATAGGCATTTCAGATAAAGAAGCCGATAGGCATTTAAATATAGGTGCCGATAGGCATTCCAGATATGGTTGCCGATAGGCATTTCAAATATAGGTGCTGATAGGCATTCCAGATGTAGTTTCCGATAGGCATTTCAAAAATAGGTGCCGATAGGCATTTCAGATATAGGTGCCGATAGGCATTTCAGATATAGTTGCCGATTGGCATTTTAAAAATAGGTGCCGATAGGCATTTTAGATATAGAAGCCGATAGGCATTTCAAATATAGGTGCCGATAGGCATTCCAGATATGGTTGCCGATAGGCATTTCAAATATAGGTGCTGATAGGCATTTCAGATGTAGTTTCCGATAGGCATTTCAAAAATAGGTGCCGATAGGCATATCAGATATAGGTGCCGATAGGCATTTCAGATATAGTTGCCGATTGGCATTTTAAAAATAGGTGCCGATAGGCATTTCAGATATAAAAGCCGATAGGCATTTCAAATATAGGTGCCGATAGGCATTCCAGATATGGTTGCTGATAGGCGTTTCAAATATAGTTGCTGATAGGCATTTCAGATGTAGTTTCCGATAGGCATTTCAAAAATAGGTGCCGATAGGCATTTTAGATATAGGTGCCGATAGGCATTTCAGATATAGTTGCCAATTGGCATTTTAAAATAAGGTGCCGATAGGCATTTCAGATATAGAACCCAATAGGCATTTCAGATATAGTTGCCGATTGGCATTTCAAAACTAGGTGTCGATAGGCATTTCAGATATAGAAGCCGATAGGCATTTCAAATATAGGTGCCGATAGGCATTCCAGATTTGGTTGTGGATAGGCATTTCAAATATAGGTGCTGATAGGCATTCCAGATGTAGTTTCCGATAGGCATTTCAAAAATTGGTGCCGATAGGCATTTCAGATATAGGTGCCGATAGGCATTTCAGATATAGTTACCGATTGGCATTTTAAAAATAGGTGCCGATAGGCATTTCAGATATAGAAGCCGATAGGTATTTCAAATATAGGTGTCGATAGCATTTCAGATATGGTTGCCGATAGGCATTTCAAATATAGGAGCAAATAGGCATTTCAGATGTAGTTTCCGAAAGGCATTTCAAAAATAGGTGCCGATAGGCATTTGAGGTATAGGTGCCGATAGGCATTTCAGATATAGTTGCCGATTGGCATTTTAAAAACAGGTGCCGATAAGCATTTCAGATATAGAAGCCGATAGGTATTTCAAATATAGGTGTCAATAGGCATTTCAGATATGGTTGCCGATAGGCATTTCAAATATAGGAGCAAATAGGCATTTCAGATGTAGTTTCCGAAAGGCATTTCAAAAATAGGTGCCGATAGGCATTTCAGATATAGCTGCTGATAGGCATTTCAGATATAGTTGCCGATTGGCATTTTAAAAATAGGTGCCGATAGGCATTTCAGATATAGAAGCCGATAGGTATTTCAAATATAGGTGTCGATAGGCATTTCAGATATGGTTGCCGATAGGCATTTCAAATATAAGTGCTGATAGGCATTTCAGATGTAGTTTCCGATAGGCATTTCAAAAATAGGTACCGATAGGCATTTCAGATATAGGTGCCGATAGGCATTTCAGATATAGTTGCCAATTGGCATTTTAAAAATAGGTGTCGATAGGCATTTCAGATATAGAAGCCGATAGGCATTTCAAATATAAGTGCCGATAAGCATTCCAGATATGGTTGCCGATAGGCATTTCAAATATAGGTGCTGATAGGCATTTCAGATGTAGTTTCCGATAGGCATTTCAAAAATTGGTGCCGATAGGCATTTCAGATATAGGTGCCGATAGGCATTTCAGATATAGTTGCCGATTGGTATTTTAAAAATAGGTGCCGATAGGCATTTCAGATATAGAAGCCGATAGGTATTATAAATATAGGTGTCGATAGGCATTTCAGATATGGTTGCCGATAGGCATTTCAAATATATGTGCTGATAGGCATTTTAGATGTAGTTTCCGATAGGCATTTCAAAAATAGGTGCCGATAGGCATTTCAGATATAGGTGCCGATAGGCATATCAGATATAGTTGCCGATACACATTTAAAATATAGGTGCCGATAGGCATTTCAAATATAGGTGTCGATAGGCAATTCAGATATAAATGCCGAATGTCATTTCAGATATAGGTGCCGATAGGCATTTCTGATGTGGTTGCCGATAGGCATTTCAAATATAGGTGCTGATAGGCATTTCAGATGTAGTTTTTGATAGGCATTTAAAAAATAGGTGCCGTTAGGCATTTCAGATATAAGTGCCGATAGGCACTTTAGATATAGTTGCCGATTGGCATTTTAAAAATAGGTGCCGATAGGTATTTCAGATATAGAAGCCGATAGGCATTTCAAATATAGGTGCCGATAGGCATTTCAGATATGGTTGCCGATAAGCATTTCAAATATAGGTGCTGATAGGCATTTCAGATGTAGTTTCCGATAGGCATTTCAAAAATAGGTGCCGATAGGCATTTTAGATATAGGTGCCGATAGGCATTTCAGATATAGTTGACGATTGGCATTTTAAAAATAGGTGCCGACTGGCATTTCAGATATAGAAGCCGATAGGTATTTCAAATATAGGTGTCGATAGGCATTTCAGATATGGTTGCCGATAGGCATTTCAAATTTAGGTGCTGATAGGCATTTTAGATGTAGTTTCCGATAGGCATTTCAAAAATAGGTGCCGATAGGCATATCAGATATAGGTGCCGATAGGCATTTCAGATATATTTGCCGATTGGCATTTTAAAAATAGGTGCCGATTTGCATTTCAGATATAGAAGCCGATAGGCTTTTCAAATATAGGTGCCGATAGGCATTCCAGATATGGTTGCTGATAGGCGTTTCAAATATAGGTGCTGATAGGCATTTCAGATGTAGTTTCCGATAGGCATTTCAAAAATAGGTGCCGATAGGCATTTTAGATATAGGTGCCGATAGGCATTTCAGATATAGTTGCCAATTGGCATTTTAAAAATAGGTGCCGATAGGCATTTCAGATATGGTTGCCGATAGGCATTTTAAACCTAGGTGTCGTTGGGCATTTCAGATATAGAAGCCGATAGGCCCTTCAAATATAGGTGCCGATAGGCATTCCAGATATGGTTGAGGATAGGCATTTCAAATATAGGTGCTGATAGGCATTCCAGATGTAGTTTCCGATAGGCATTTCAAAAATTGGTGCCGATAGGCATTTCAGATATAGGTGCCGATAGGCATTTCAGATATAGTTACCGATTGGCATTTTAAAAATAGGTGCCGATAGGCATTTTAGATATAGAAGTTGATAGGTATTTCAAATATAGGTGTCAATAGGCATTTCAGATATGGTTGCCGATAGGCATTTCAAATATAGGAGCAAATAGGCATTTCAGATGTAGTTTCCGAAAGGCATTTCAAAAATAGGTGCCGATAGGCATTTCAGATATAGCTGCTGATAGGCATTTCAGATATAGTTGCCGATTGGCATTTTAAAAATAGGTGCCGATAGGCATTTCAGATATAGAAGCCGATAGGTATTTCAAATATAGGTGTCAATAGGCATTTCAGATATGGTTGCCGATAGGCATTTCAAATATAGGTGCTGATAGGCATTTCAGATGTAGTTTCCGAAAGGCATTTCAAAAATAGGTGCCGATAGGCATTTCAGATATAGGTGCCGAAAGGCATTTCAGATATAGAAGCCGATAGGCATTTCAAATATAGGTGCTGATAGGCATTTTAGATGTAGTTTTTCGTTAGGCATTTCAAAAATTGGTGCCGAAAGGCATTTAAGATATAGGTGCCGATAGGCATTTCAGATATAGTTGCCGATTGGCATTTTAAAAATAGGTGCCGATAGGCATTTCAGATATAGAAGCCGATAGGTATTTCAAATATAGGTGTCAATAGGCATTTCAGATATGGTTGCCGATAGGCATTTCAAATATAGGTGCTGATAAGCATTTCAGATGTAGTTTCCGATAAACATTTCAAAATTGGTGCCGATAGGCATTTCAGATATAGGTGCCGATAGGCATTTCAGATATAGTTGCCGATTGGCATTTTAAAAATAGGTGTCGATAGGCATTTCAGATATAGAAGCCGATAGGCATTTCAAATATAGGTGCCGATAGGCATTCCAGATATGGTTGCCGATTGGCATTTCAAATATAGGTGCTGATAGGCATTCCAGTTGTAGTTTCCGATAGGCACTTCAAAAATTGGTGCCGATAGGCATTTCAGATATAGGTGCCGATAGGTATTTCAGATATAGTTGCCGATTGGCATTTTAAAAATAGGTTCCGATAGGCATTTCAGATATAGAAGCCGAAAGTTATTTCAAATATAGGTGTCGATAGGCATTTCAGATATGGTTACCGATAGGCATTTCAAATATAGGTGCTGATAGGCATTTCAGATGTAGTTTCCGAAAGGCATTTCAAAAATAGGTGCCGATAGGCATTTCAGATATAGGTGCCGATAGGCATTTCAGATATAGTTGCCAATTGGCATTTTAAAAACAGGTGCCGAAAGGCATTTCAGATATAGAAGCCGATAGGCATTTCAAATATAGGTGCCGATAGGCATTCCAGATATGGTTGCCGATAGGCATTTCAAATATAGGTGCTGATAGGCATTCCAGATATGGTTGCCGATAGGCATTTCAAATATAGGTGCTGATAGGCATTTTAGATGTAGTTTCCGATAGGCATTTCAAAAATTGGTGCCGAAAGGCATTTAAGATATAGGTGCTGATAGGCATTTCAGATATAGTTGCCGTTTGGCAATTTAAAAATAGGTGCCGATAGGCATTTCAGATATAGAAGCCGATAGGCATTTCAAATATAGGTGCCGATAAGCATTCCAGATATGGTTGCCGATAGGCATTTCAAATATAGGTGCTGATAGGCATTTTATATGTAGTTTCCGATAGGCATTTCAAAAATTGGTGCCGAAAGGCATTTAAGATATAGGTGCCGATAGGCATTTCAGATATAGTTGCCGATTGGCATTTTAAAAATAGGTGCCGATAGGCATTTCAGATATAGAAGCCGATAGGTATTTCAAATATAGGTGTCGATAGGCATTTCAGATATGGTTGCCGATAGGCATTTCAAATATAGGTGCTGATAGGCATTTCAGATGTAGTTTCCGATAGGCATTTCAAAAATAGGTGCCGATAGGCTTTCAGATATAGGTGCCGATAGGCATTTCAGATATAGTTGCCGATTGGCATTTTAAAAATAGGTGCCGATAGACATTTTAGATGTAGTTTCCGATAGGCATTTCAAAAATAGGTGCCGATAGGCATTTCAGATATAGGTGCCGATAGGCATATCAGATATAGAGTCCGATAGGCATTTGAAATATAGGTGCCGATAGGCATTTCAAATATAGGTGTCGATAGGCATTTCAGATATAAATGCCGAAAGGCATTTCAGATATAGTTGTCGATTGGCATTTTAAAAATATGTGCCGATAGGCATTTCAGATATAGAAGCCATAGGCATTTCAAATATAGGTGCCGATAAGCATTCCAGATATGGTTGCCGATAGGCATTTCAAATATAGGTGCTGATCGGCAGTTCAGATGTAGTTTCCGATAGGCATTTCAAAAATTGGTGCCGATAGGCATTTCAGATATAGGTGCCGATAGGCATTTCAGATATAGTTGCCGATTGGCATTTTAAAAATGGGTGCCGATAGGCATTTCAGATATTGAAGCCGATAGGCATTTCAAATATAGGTGCTGATAGGCATTTCAGATGTAGTTTCCGAAAGGCATTTCAAAAATAGGTGCCGATAGGCATTTCAGATATAGGTGCCGATAGGCATTTCAGATATAGTTGCCAATTGGCATTTTAAAAACAGGTGCCGAAAGGCATTTCAGATATAGAAGCCGATAGGCATTTCAAATATAGGTGCCGATAGGCATTCCAGATATGGTTGCCGATAGGCATTTCAAATATAGGTGCTGATAGGCATTTTAGATGTAGTTTCCGATAGGCATTTCAAAAATTGATGCCGATAGGTATTTCAGTCATAGGTGCCGATAGGCATTTCAGATATAGTTGCCGATTGGCATTTTAAAAACAGGTGCCGATAGGCATTTCAGATATAGAAGCCGATAGGTATTTCAAATATAGGTGTCGATAGGCATTTCAGATATGGTTGCCGATAGGCATTTGAAATATAGGAGCAGATAGGCATTTCAGATGAAGTATCCGAAAGGCACTTCAAAAATAGGTGCCGATAGGCATTTCAGATATAGGTGCCGATAGGCATTTTAAAAATAGGTGCCGATAGGCATGTCAGATATGGTTGCCGATAGGCATTTCAAATATAGGTGCTGATAGGCTTTTCAGATGTAGTTTCCAAAAGGCATTTCAAAAATAGGTGCCGATAGGCATTTAAGATATAGGTGCCGATAGTCATTTCAGATATAGTTGCCGATTGGCATTTTAAAAATAGGTGCCGATAGGCATTTTAGATGTAGTTTCCGATAGGCATTTCAAAAATAGGTGCCGATAGGCATTTCAGATACAGGTGCCGCTAGGCATATCAGATATAGTTGCCGATAGGCATTTGAAATATAGGTGCCGATAGGCATTTCAAATATAGGTGTCGCTAGGCATTTCAGATATAAATGCCGAAAGGCATTTCAGATATAGGTGCCGATAAGCATTTCTGATGTGGTTGCCGATAGGCATTTCAAATATAGGTGCTGATAGGCATTTCAGATGTAGTTTTCGATAGGCATTTCAAAAATAGATGCCGATAGGCATTTCAGATATAGGTGCCGATAGGCACTTCAGATATAGTTGACGATTGGCATTTTAAAAAAAGGTGCCGATAGGCATTTCAGATATAGAAGCCGATAGGCATTTCAAATATAGGTGCTGATAGGCATTTCAGATGTAGTTTCCGATAGGCATTTTAAAAATTGGTGCCGATAGGCATTTCAGATATAGGTGCCGATAGGCATTTCAGATATAGTTGCCGATTGGCATTTTAAAAATAGGTGCCGATAGGCATTTCAGATATAGAAGCCGATAGGCATTTCAAATATAGGTGCCGATAGGCATTCCAGATATTGTTGCCGATAGGCATTTCAAATATAGGTGCTGATAGGCATTTCAGATGTAGTTTCCGATAGGCATTTCAAAAATTGGTGCCGATAGGCATTTCAGATATAGGTGCCGATAGGCATTTCAGATATAGTTGCCGATTGGCATTTTAAAAATAGGTGCCGATAGACATTTTAGATGTAGTTTCCAATAGGCATTTCAAAAATAGGTGCCGATAGGCATTTCAGATATAGGTGCCGATAGGCATATCAGATATAGAGTCCGATAGGCATTTGAAATATAGGTGCCGATAGGCATTTCAAATATAGGTGTCGATAGGCATTTCAAATATAAATGCCGAAAGGCATTTCAGATATAGTTGTCGATTGGCATTTTAAAAATATGTGCCGATAGGCATTTCAGATATAGGTGCTGATAGGCAGTTCAGATGTAGTTTCCGATAGGCTTTTCAAAAATTGGTGCCGATAGGCATTTCAGATATAGGTGCTGATAGGCATTTCAGACATAGTTGCCGATTGGCATTTTAAAAATAGGTGCCGATAGGCATTTCAGATATAGGTGCCGATAGGCATTTCAGATATAGTTGCCGATTGGCATTTTAAAAATGGGTGCCGATAGGCATTTCAGATATAGAAGCCGATAGGCATTTCAAATATAGGTGCCGATAGGCATTCCAGATATTGTTGCCGATAGGCATTTCAAATATAGGTGCTGATAGGCATTTCAGATGTATTTTCCGATAGGCATTTCAAAAATTGGTGCCGATAGGCATTTCAGATATAGGTGCCGATAGGCATTTCAGATATAGGTGCCGATAGGCATTTCAGATATAGTTACCGATTGGCATTTTAAAAATTAGCGCCGATAGGCATTTCAGATATAGAAGCCGATAGGTATTTCAAATATAGGTGTCGATAGGCGTTTCAGATATGGTTGCCGATAGGCATTTCAAATATAGGAGCAGATAGGCATTTCAGATGTAGTTTCCGAAAGGCATTTCAAAAATAGGTGCCGATAGGCATTTCAGATATAGGTGCCGATAGGCATTTCAGATATAGTTGCCGATTCGCATTTTAAAAACAGGTGCCGATGGGCATTTCAGATATAGAAGCCTATAGGCATTTCAAATATAGGTGCCGATAGGCATTCCAGATATAGTTGCCGATAGGCATTTCAAATATAAGTGCTGATAGGCATTTCAGATGTAGTTTCCGATAGGCATTTCAAAAATAGGTACCGATAGGCATTTCAGATATAGGTGCCGATAGGCATTTCAGAGATAGTTGCCAATTGGCATTTTAAAAATAGGTGTCAATAGGCATTTCAGATATAGAAGCCGATAGGCATTTCAAATATAGGTGCCGATAGGCATTCCAGATATGTTTGCCGATAAGCATTTCAAATATAGGTGCTGATAGGCATTTCAGATGTAGTTTTCGATAGGCATTTCAAAAATTGGTGCCGATAGGCATTTCAGATATAGATGCCGATAGGCATTTCAGATATAGTTGCCGATTGGCATTTTAAAAACAGGTGCTGATAGGCATTTCAGATATAGAAGCCGATAGGTATTTCAAATATAGGTATCGATAGGTATTTTAGATATGGTTGCCGATAGGCATTTCAAATATAGGTGCTGATTGGCATTTTAGATGTAGTTTCCGATAGGCATTTCAAAAATAGGTGCCGATAGCCATTTCAGATATAGGTGCCGATAGGCATTTCTGATATATTTGCCAATTGGCATTTTAAAAATAGGTGCCGATAGGCATTTCAGATATAGAAGTCGATAGGCATTTCAAATATTGGTGCCGATAGGCATTCCAGATATGGTTGCCGATAGGCATTTCAAATATAGGTGCTGATAGGCATTTTAGATGTAGTTTCCGATAGGCATTTCAAAAATTGATGCCGATAGGCATTTCAGATATAGGTGCCGATAGGCATTTCAGATATAGTTGCCGATTGGCATTTTAAAAACAGGTGCTGATAGGCATTTCAGATATAGAAGCCGATAGGTATTTCAAATATAGGTATCGATAGGTATTTTAGATATGGTTGCCGATAGGCATTTCAAATCTAGGAGCAGATAGGCATTTCAGATGTAGTTTCCGAAAGGCATTTCAAAAATAGGTGCCGATAGGCATTTCAGATATAGGTGCCGATAGGCATTTCAGATATAGTTGCCGATTGGCATTTTAAAAATATGTGCCGATAGGCATTTCAGATATAGGTGCCGATAGGCATTTCAGATATAGTTGCGAATTGGCATTTTGAAAATATGTGCTGATAGGCTTTTTAGATGTAGTTTCCGATAGGCATTTCAAATATAGGTGCTGATAGGCATTTTAGATGTAGTTTCCGATAGGCATTTCAAAAATAGGTGCCGATAGGCATTTCAGTTATAGGTGCCGATAGGCATTTCAGATATAGTTGCCGATTAGTATTTTAAAAATAGGTGCCGATAGGCATTTTAGATGTAGTTTCCGATAGGCATTTCAAAAATAGGTGCCGATAGGCATTTCAGATATAGGTGCCTATAGGCATTTCAGATATAGTTGCCAATTGGCATTTTAAAAATAGGTGCCGATAGGCATTTCAGATATAGAAGCCGATAGGCATTTCAAATATTGGTGCCGATAGGCATTCCAGATATGGTTGCCGATAGGCATTTCAAATATAGGTGCTGATAGGCATTTTAGATGTAGTTTCCGATAGGCATTTCAAAAATTGATGCCGATAGGCATTTCAGATATAGGTGCCGATAGGCATTTCAGATATAGTTGCCGATTGGCATTTTAAAAACAGGTGCCGATAGGCATTTCAGATATAGAAGCCGATAGGTATTTCAAATATAGGTGTCGATAGGTATTTTAGATATGGTTGCCGATAGGCATTTCAAATATAGGGGCAGATAGGCATTTCAGATGTAGTTTGCGAAAGGCATTTCAAAAATAGGTGACGATAGGCATTTCAGATATAGGTGCCGATAGGCATTTCAGCTATAGTTGCCGATTGGCATTTTAAAAATAGGTGCCGATAGGCATTTCAGATATAGAAGCCGATAGGCATTTCAAATATGAGTGCCGATAGGCATTCCAGGTATGGTTGCCGATAGGCATTTCAAATATAAGTGCTGATAGGCATTTCAGATGTAGTTTCCGATAGGCATTTCAAAAATAGGTACCGATAGGCATTTCAGATATAGGTGCCGATAGGCATTTCAGATATAGTTGCCAATTGGCATTTTAAAAATAGGTGTCGATAGGCATTTCAGATATAGAAGCCGATAGGCATTTCAAATATAGGTGCCGATAAACATTCCAGATATGGTTGCCGATAGGCATTTCAAATATAGGTGCTGATAGGCATTTCAGATGTAGTTTCCGATAGGCATTTCAAAAATTGGTGCCGATAGGCATTTCAGATATAGGTGCCGATAGGCATTTCAGATATAGTATCCGATTGGCATTTTAAAAATAGGTGCCGATAGGCATTTCAGATATAGTAGCCGATAGGTATTTCAAATATAGGTGTCGATAGGCATTTCAGATATGGTTGCCGATAGGCATTTCAAATATAGGTGCTGATAGGCATTTCAGATGTAGTTTCCGATAGGCATTTCAAAAATAGGTGCCGATAGGCATTTCAGATATAGGTGCTGATAGGCATTTCAGATGTAGTTTCCGATAGGCATTTCAAAAATAGGTGCCGTTAGGCATTTCAGATATAGGTGCCGATAGGCATTTCAGATATAGTTGCCGATTGGCATTTTAAAAATAGGTGCCGATAGGCATTTCAGATATAGAAGCCGATAGGCAATTCAAATATAGGTGCCGATAGGCATTCCAGATATGGTTGCCGATAGGCATTTCAAATATTGGTGCTGATAGGCATTTCAGATGTAGTTTTCGATAGGTATTTCAAAAATTGGTGCCGATAGGCATTTCAGATATAGTTGCCGATTGGCATTTCAAAAATAGGTGCCGATAGGCATTTCAGATATAGGTGCCGATAGGCATTTCAGATATAGTTGCCGATTGGCATTTTTAAAATAGGTGCCGATAGGCATTTCAGATTTAGAAGCCGACAGGCATTTCAAATATAGGTGCCGATAAGCATTCCAGATATGCTTGCCGATAGGCATTTCAAATATAGGTGGTGATAGGCATTTTAGATGTAGTTTCCGATAGGCATTTCAAAAATTGGTGCCGATAGGCATTTAAGATATAGGTGCCGATAGGCATTTCAGATATAGTTGCCGATTGGCATTTTAAAAATAGGTGCCGATAGGCATGTCAGATATAGAAGCCGATAGGTATTTCAAATATAGGTGTCGATAGGCATTTCAGATATGGTTGCCGATAGGCATTTCAAATATAGGTGCTGATAGGCATTTCAGATGTATTTTCCGATAGGCATTTCAAAAATAGGTGCCGATAGGCATTTCAGATATAGGTGCCGATAGGCATTTCAGATATAGTTGCCGATTGGCATTTTAAAAATAGGTGTCGATAGGCATTTCAGATATAGAAGCCGATAGGCATTTCAAATATAGGTGCCAATAGGCATTCCAGATATGGTTGCCGATAGGCATTTCAAATATATGTGCTAATAGGCATTCCAGATGTAGTTTCCGATAGGCACTTCAAAACTTGGTGCCGATAGGCATTTCAGATATAAGTGCCGATAGGCATTTCAGATATAGTTACCGATTAGCATTTTAAAAATAGGTGCCGATAGGCATGTCAGATATAGGTGCCGATAGGCATTTCAGATATAGAAGCCGATAGGTATTTCAAATATAGGTGTCGATAGGCATTTCAGATATGGTTGCCGATAGGCATTTCAAATATAGGAGCAGATAGGCATTTTAAATGAAGTTTCCGAAAGGCATTTCAAAAATAGGTGCCGATAGGCATTTCAGATATAGGTGCCGATAGGCATTTCTGATATAGTTGCAGATTGGCATTTTAAAAATAGGTGCCGGTAGGCATTTTAGATGTAGTTTCCGATAGGCATTTAAAAAATAGGTGCCGATAGGCATTTCAGATATGGTTGCCGATAGGCATTTCAAATATAGGAGCAGATAGGCATTTCAGATGAAGTTTCCGAAAGGCATTTAAAAAATAGGTGCCGATAGGCATTTCAGATATATTTGCCGATAGGCATTTCAGATATAGTTGCCAATTGGCATTTTAAAAACAGGTGTCGATAGGCATTTCAGATATAAAAGCCGATAGGCATTTCAAATATAGGTGCCGATAGGCATTCCAGATATGGTTGCCGATAGGCATTTCAAATATAGGTGCTGATAGGCATTTCAGATGTAGTTTCCGATAGTCATTTCAAAAATTGGTGCCGATAGGCATTTCAGATATAGGTGCCGATACGCATTTCAGATATAGTTGCCGATTAGCATTTTAAAAATAGGTGCCGATAGGCATTTCAGATATAGAAACCGATAGGTATTTCAAATATAGGTGTCGATAGGCATTTCAGATATGGTTGCCGATAGGCATTTCAAATATAGGTGCTGATAGGCATTTCAGATGGAGTTTCCGATAGGCATTTCAAAAATAGGTGCCGATAGGCATTTCAGATATAGGTGCCGATAGGCATTTCAGATATAGTTGCCGATTGGCATTTTAAAAATAGGTGCCGGTAGGCATTTTAGATGTAGTTTCCGATAGGCATTTAAAAAATAGATGCCGATAGGCATTTCAGATATAGGTGCCGATAGGCATATCAGATATAGTTGCCGATAGGCATTTGAAATATAGGTGCTGATAGGCATTTCAAATATAGTTGTCGATAGGCATTTCAGATATAAATGCCAAAAGGCATTTCAGATATAGGTGCCGATAGGCATTTCTGATGTGGTTGCCGATAGGCATTTAAAATATAGATGCTGATAAGCATTTCAGATGTAGTTTTCGGTAGGCATTTCAAAAATAGGTGCCGATAGGCATTTCAGATATATGTGCCGATAGGCACTTCAGATATAGTTGCCGATTGGCATTTTAAAAATAGGTGCCGATAGGCATTTCAGATATAGAAGCCGATAGGCATTTCAAATATAGGTGCCGATAGGCATTCCAGATATGGTTGCCGATAGGCATTTCAAATATAGGTGCTGATAGGCATTTCAGATGTAGTTTCCGATAGGCATTTCAAAAATAGTTGCCGATAGGCATTTAAAATATAGGTGCCTATAGGCATTTCAAATATAGGTGTCGATAGGCATTTCAGATATAAATGCCGAAAGGCATTTCAAATATAGGTGCCGATAGGCATTTCATTATGGTTGCCGATAGGCATTTCAAATATTGGTGCTGATAGGCATTTCAGATGTAGTTTCTGATAGGCATTTCAAAAATAGGTGCCGATAGGCATTTCAGATATAAGTGCCGATAGGCATTACAGATATAGTTGCCGATTGGCATTTTAAATATAGGTGCCGATAGGCATTTCAGATATAGGTGCCGATAGGCATTTCAGATATAGTTGCCGATTAGCATTTTAACAATAGGTGCCGATAGGCATTTCAGATATAGAAGCCGATAGGCACTTCAAATATAGGTGCCGATAGGCATTCTAGATATGGTTGTCGATAGGCATTTCAAATATAGGTGCTGATAGGCATTTCAAAGGTAGTTTCCGATAGGCATTTCAAAAAAAGGTACCGATAGGCATTTCAGATATAGGTGCCGATAGGCATTTCAGATATAGTTGTCGATTGGCATTTTAAAAATAGGTGCCGATAGGCATTTCAGATATAGAAGCCGATAGGCATTAAAATATAGGTGCCGATAAGCATTCCAGATATGGTTGCCGATAGGCATTTCAAATATAGGTGCTGATAGGCATTTCAGATGTAGTTTCCGATTGGCATTTCAAAAATTGGTGCCGATAGGCATTTCAGATATAGAAGCCGATAGGTATTTCAAATATAGGTGTCGATAGGCATTTCAGATATGGTTGCCGATAATCATTTCAAATATAGGTGCTGATAGGCATTTCAGATGTAGTTTCCGATAGGCATTTCAAAAATAGGTGCCGATAGGCATTTCAGATATATGTGCCCATAGGCATTTCAGATATAGTTGCCGATTGGCATTTTAAAAATAGGTGTCGATAGGCATTTCAGATATAGAAGCCGATAGGCATTTCAAATATAGGTGCCGATAGGCATTCCAGATATGGTTGCCGATAGGCATTTCAAATATAGGTGCTGATAGGCATTCCAGATGTAGTTTCCGATAGGCATTTCAAAAATTGGTGCCGATAGGCATTTCAGATATAGGTGCCAATAGGCACTTCAGATATAGTGTTACTGATTGGCATTTTAAAAATAGGTGCCGATAGGCATTTCAGATATATAAGCCGATAGGTATTTCAAATATAGGTGTCGATAGGCATTTCAGATATGGTTGCCGATAGGCATTTCAAATATAGGTGCTGATAGGCATTTCAGATGTAGTTTCCGATAGGCATTTCAAAAATAGGTGCCGATAGGCATTTCAGATATAGGTGCCGATAGGCATTTCAGATATAGTTGCCGATTGGCATTTTAAAAATAGGTGCCGATAGGCATTTCAGATATAGAAGCCGATAGGCATTTCAAATATAGGTGCCGATAGGCATTCCAGATATGGTTGCCGATAGGCATTTTTAATATAGGTGCTGATAGGCATTTCAGATGTAGTTTCCGATAGGCATTTCAAAAATTGGTGCCGATAGGCATTTCAGATATAGGTGCCGATAGGCATTTCAGATATAGTTGCCGATTGGCATTTTAAAAATAGGAGCCGATAGGCATTTCAGATATAGAAGCCGATAGGTATTTCAAATATAGGTGTCGATAGGCATTTCAGATATGGTTGCCGATAGGCATTACAAATATAGGTGCTGATAGGCATTTCAGATGTAGTTTCCGATAGGTATTTCAAAAATAGGTGCCGATAGGCATTTTAGATATAGGTGCCGATAGGCATTTCAGATATAGAAGCCGTTAGGTATTTCAAATATAGGTGTCGATAGGCATTTCAGATATGGTTGCCGATAGGCATTTCAAATATAGGTGCTGATAGGCATTTCAGATGTAGTTTCCGATAGGCATTTCAAAAATAGGTGCCGATAGGCATTTCAGATATAGGTGCCGATAGGCATTTCAGATATAGTTGCCGATTGGCATTTTAAAAATAGGTGCCGATAGGCATTTCAGATATAGAAGCCGATAGGCATTTCAAATATAGGTGCCGATAGGTATTTCAGATATGGTTGCCGATAGGCATTTAAAATATAAGTGCTGATAGGCATTTTAGATGTAGTTTCCGATAGGCATTTCAAAAATAGGCGCCGATAGGCATTTTAGATATAGGTGCCGATAGGCATTTCAGATATAGTTGCCGATCGGCATTTTAAAAATAGGTGCCGATAGGCTTTTCAGATATAGAAGCCGATAGGCATTTCAAATATAGGTGCCGATAGGCATTCCAGATATTGTTGTCGATAGGCATTTCAAATATAGGTGCTGATAGGCATTTCAGATGTAGTTTCCGATAGGCATTTCAAAAATTGGTGCCGATAGGCATTTCAGATATAGGTGCCGATAGGCATTTCAGATATAGTTGCCGATTGGCATTTTAAAAATAGGTGCCGATAGGCATTTAAGATATAGAAGCCGATAGGTATTTCAAATATAGGTGTCGATAGGCATTTCAGATATGGTTCCCGATAATCATTTCAAATATAGGTGTCCAAGAAGAGTGATGGAACCTTTGGTGTGAAAATACGAAATAAATGTATACCCACAAAACACCAAACCGTATCGAAAAACTCTCGACGTACGTTTCGCCAACCAAGTTGGCATCATCAGGAGATGATTAAATCTCCTGATGATGCCAACTTGGTTGGCGAAACGTACGTCGAGAGTTTTTCGATACGGTTTGGTGTTTTGTGGGTATACATTTATTTCGTAAATATAGGTGTGATAGGGATTTCAGATGTAGTTTCCGATAGGCATTCCAAAAATAGGTGCCGATAGGCATTTCAGATATAGGTGCTTATAGGCATTTCAGATATAGTTGCCGCCTGGCATTTTTAAAATAGGTGTCGATAGGCATTTCAGATATAGAAGCCGATAGGCATTTCAAATATAGGTGCCGATAGGCATTCCAGATATGGTTGCCAAAAGGTATTTCAAATATAGGTGCTGATAGGCATTCCAGATGTAGTTTCCGATAGGCATTTCAAAAATTGGTGCCGATAGGCATTTCAGATATAGGTGCCGATAGGCATTCCAGATATGGTTGCCGATAGGCATTTCAAATATAGGTGCTGATAGGCATTTCAGATGTAGTTTCCGATAGGCATTTCAAAAATTGGTGCCGATAGGCATTTCAGATATAGGTGCCGATAGGCATTTCAGATATAGTTGCCGATTGACATTTTAAAAATAGGTGCCGATAGGCATTTCAGATATAGAAGCCGATAGGTATTTCAAATATAGGTGTCGATAGGCATTTCAGATATGGTTGCCAATAGGCATTACAAATATAGGTGCTGATTGGCATTTCAGATGTAGTTTCCGATAGGTATTTCAAAAATAGGTGCCGATAGGCATTTCAGATATAGGTGCCGATAGGCATTTCAGATATAGTTGCCGATTGGCATTTTAAAAATAGGTGCCGATAGGCATTTCAGATATAGAAGCCGATAGGTATTTCAAATATAGGTGTCGATAGGCATTTCAGATATGGTTGCCGATAGGCATTTCAAATATAGGTGCTGATAGGCATTTCAGATGTAGTTTCCGATAGGCATTTCAAAAATAGGTGCCGATAGGCATTTCAGATATAGGTGCCGATAGGCATTTCAGATATAGTTGCCGATTGGCATTTTAAAAATAGTTGCCGATAGGCATTTCAGATATAGAAGCCGATAGGCATTAAAATATAGGTGCCGATAAGCATTCCAGATATGGTTGCCGATAGGCATTTCAAATATAGGTGCTGATAGCCATTTCAGATGTAGTTTCCGATAGGCATTTCAAAAATTGGTGACGATAGGCATTTCAGATATAGGTGCCGATAGGCATTTCAGATATGGTTGCCGATTGGCATTTTGAAAATAGGTGCCGATAGGCATTTCAGATATAGAAGCCGATAGGTATTTCAAATATAGGTGTCGATAGGCATTTCAGTTATGGTTGCCGATAGGCATTTCAAATATAGGTGCTGATAGGCATTTCAGATGTAGTTTCCGATAGGCATTTCAAAAATAGGTGCCGATAGGCATTTCAGATATAGGTGCCCATAGGCATTTCAGATATAGTTGCCGATTGGCATTTTAAAAATAGGTGCCGATAGGCATTTCAGATATAGAAGCCGATAGGCATTTCAAATATAGGTGCCGATAGGCATTCCAGATATGGTTGCCGATAGGCATTTCAAATATAAGTGCTGATAGGCATTTCAGATGTAGTTTCCGATAGGCATTTCAAAAATAGGTACCGATAGGCATTTCAGATATAGGTGCCGATAGGCATTTCAGATATAGTTGCCGATTGGCATTTTAAAAATAGGTGCCGATAGGCATTTTAAATGTAGTTTCCGATAGGCATTTCAAAAATAGGTGCCGATAGGCATTTCAGATATAGGTGCCGATAGGCATTTTAGATATAGGTGCTGTTAGTGGACTGAGATAGGAGAAGGAACGTGAAATATTTGATAAGGTTTTATAGTGAGTTGAGACCAAAAAACAAAAGATGTTCTTTGATAAAATTATATTTTAACACTGTTTTAAAATAAATTATTCTGTTCGATTAAAATTAACAAAAATTTGTCATTCAAATAAATAAAAGTACAATTACGCAACAAAAATTAATAATTATGAAATCGGAAATAAACGTCAAAGACAGGGGCGTATTTTAGATTTCTAACATACTGCCCGCCTCGTCGTTTTCGACGAAATGCGCTGCCCGCCATGACGGATAGATTTAGGAATGTTTGAAGTCTTCAGGGCGTGGTAACAGGCAAAGTTTGTTGACTGGACGTTTCAGAGTAGATCCTCTGGAATGTATAGTTACAACTCGTATCTGTTGATCGGAGCCTGGATGAATGTTGATAATACGAGCTAAGGCCCATTTTGTCGGTGGTAGTCGTTCATCCTTCAATAACGCAACATCTCCAATTCTGACGGGATGATCTGGCGAGTTCCACTTATAGCGTTGTTGGAGGTGGTGTAGATATTCGGCTGACCATTTATTCCAGAAATGTTCTTGCATTTGACGGACGAGTTGCCACCGGGTCATTCGATTTGTCGGGATTTCCAGTAGACTAGGTTCAGGCAGAGTCGTAAGAGCTCGGCCAATCAAAAAATGACCGGGTGTTAAAACGGCATCATCTTCACAGTCGTCAGTCAGCGGATGAATCGGTCGTGAATTTTAACATGCCTCGATCTGCGTGAGTAGGGTTGCGAGTTCTTCATAGGTAAGAGTCGTTTCGCCGATAACACGACAAAGATGATGTTTCGTTGATTTGACTCCAGCCTCCCAGAGGCCTCCAAATTGTGGAGCTGAAGGTGGAATAAAGTGCCATTGTGTTCCATCAGTAGCTAACAGATCAGTTATATGACGCCATTCTATAGACGCAGAACAAAACAGTGTTTGTAGTTCTTGATTGGCACCAACAAAATTGGTTCCATTGTCGCTGTACAAGTTTGCGCATATACCACGTCGCGCTGTGAACCTCTTGAAGGCCGCAATGAATCCTTGAGCCGTGTAATCGCTGACAGCTTCCAGGTGAATAGCTCTAGTCGCAAAGCAGATGAAAATGGCTATGTAGCCTTTTTCGGATTTATGACCTCGACCTTTGGAAGTCCTAATTGCAATCGGACCCGCATAGTCTACTCCTGAATTGTAGAACGGTGGAGCTGGTGTTACACGGGCTGCGGGTAGGTCACCCATTAATGGTTGACTCGGAACAGCTCGCTGTCTTAGACAAATGACACATTTATGTATGTGAGAACGAACGACAGCATGTCCGCCTATGATCCAAAATCGTTGACGAATGTAGCTCAATGTTACTTGAGTACCTCCATGTAGCATAGTACGGTGTGCCTGATCTACAATAAGAGTAGTGAGATGCGATTTCCGTGGTATAATCATGGGATGCCTTTCTTCAAAGTTTAACATACAGTGTCGTAAACGTCCACCTACACGAATAAGTCCGTCATCAGAAATGAAGGGACGTAGTCGATACAAAATGCTACTTTTAGGAAGATTTCTGCCATCGCAAAGAATTTGGTAATCTTCTTCAAATATAGCTTGCTGAATGGTTTTTATCCAAAATTGACAAGCTTTCGTTATCTCAGCTGGTGTGAGCGCTGTCGTAATACGTTCAGTAGTATTGTGACGTAAATTATAAATAAAACGCCAACAGTAAGCTGTTACGCGATTAAGACGATTTAATGATGAGTAACGTTCAACAATATGTACCTGGCCGGTGTTATGATGCTGAACGACGTTCACGCGAACTGATCGCAGTTCTTCACTTTCCGTGACAGGATCGATGTCAGTGACTCCCTGTGGCCAGTGAGGCGTATCTTGCTTCAACCAACTTGGACCTTGCCACCAGAGGGTGTTATCTTGGAGCTGGTCCGGTAACAGTCCTCGAAATGCGCAGTCACTTGGATTGTCTTGACTTGAGATATGATGCCAAACAGCGTCTGGAACATTGACTTGAATTTCATGAACCCGATTTGCAACAAATGTCTTCCACCGTGCAGGTTGACCTTTTATCCAAGCCAATGTCACTGTCGAGTCCGTCCACATGTGAGTCGGGATGTGTTCAAATTTTAAAATTCGGCGTATATTCTTCATCAAACGTGATAATAAGAGAGCACCACATAGTTCTAATTTTGGCAGTGTGACTGGTTTCAGAGGTGTCACCTTCGTCTTTGCGCTAACTAAGCTAACATCGACGTTCTTGAGGTGTGAAACGATTCTTATGTAGACTGCGGCGGCATATGCTTGATTTGAGGCGTCTGAGAATCCATGAAGCTCACAAGAAATAATTTGCTGATGATATTTTAACCATCTCGGTATAAAAATTCTTGTGACTTCTTTCAGCTTATTTTGAAAGGTCGACCATTTGTCGACAAGGTACGTCGGTAGTGGGTCGTCCCAACTGAGATGTTCCAACCACAATGTTTGCATCATGATCTTCGCTGTGATGAGGATTGGGGCTAGCCAGCCCAATGGATCAAATAACCGTGAAATTATAGACAAAACGATTCGTTTCGTAAGCGGCTTTGAAATGTCAGGTATTTGAACAACAAATGAAAAAGAGTCAGTTCCTGGACACCAAATTATACCTAGTGTCTTCACGGAAGCATCCGGATTGAGCTGTAACTCTGCAGCATTTTCTTGATGCTCTGGAGGAATTCTGGTTAGGAGGTCTTCATGGTTTGAAGCCCATTTTCGCAGTTGGAATCCTCCTGCTTGCAAGATTTGAATAAGCTGGCTTTGTCGCGTTAAAGCTTTTGAGATGTTGTCACCACCTGATAAGACGTCATCAACGTAAAATTCGTCTTGGATAATTTGAGAGCCTTCAGGAAATCTCTCTCTTTCATCTTGAGCAAGTTGTCTTAGAACACGAATGGCTAGGTATGGCGCACATGACATGCCATACGTGATAGTTTGCAAACGAAAATCTCTAACAGGTTCACTTGAAGACCATCGCCACAGAATTCGTTGTAAATCTGTATCTTGGGTATCAACTTGAATCTGACGATACATTTTCTCGATGTCAGCAGAAAACACGACTGGATCTAATCGCCAATGCAGAATAACATCGTAAATTTCATTTTGCAACTTTGGACCGATATAGAGTTGATCATTCAATGATGAACCAGTAGATGTCGGACTTGAAGCGTTGAAGACAACTCTTAATTTCGTGGTGCTGCTAGTAGTTTTAACAACTCCATGATGAGGCAAGTAATACGTTTGCATCAGCGGTTTATAAATTTCATCTGTATTATGAACTTCTTTCATGTGTCCAAGATTAAGATATTCTTGCATGAACTGCTTGTAAGAAATCTCTAATTCTGAATTTATAAGAAGTCGTCGTTCGAGTGAGAACAGTCTTTGTTTAGCTAGTTTGCGAGATTCACCTAAATGTGTTGTTAGGTCAGATCTCAATGGCAGCTTGACTACATATCTTCCATCACTATTTCTTCGAACAGTTTTTTGAAAATGCTCTTCACATTTCTGTTCATCAAGAGTAAACATCTTTGGCGAAGTGGAAATTTCTTCCGTTTCCCAAAATTGTTGAAGAGTTTTTAACAGATCTTGATTACAGATGCAATGAAATGTTTTTATTGGCTGCACATTTTGAGCTTGCATATTGTAAGTAGTTGGTCCAGTTAAAACCCATCCAAAGATTGTTTCTTGAGCAATGGGAGTTCCTGCAGGCCCTTGTTGAACTCCAGTGAGCAATATTTGACTAAAGATATCAGCACCTAACAACAAATCAATGCGACTAGGTGTAGCGAACGTGGGATCGGCTAAGTCAATGTTCATTACGTGTGGCCATCGTTGGTCATTGTCAACGGACGCTGAAGGTAGCAGTTGAGTAAGCTTCGGAAGCACGAATGCTTTAAATGATACATACGAATCGGTGTCAATGCGTGAACGCAGGCGTGCTCTTATAACACCGTTAGCATTGCTTGTTTTCAGAGCTCCAAGACCTGTTATTTCGATATGCTGTGACGTACGTTTCAAGCGCAATTGTTGAGCTGCTGTCTCTGAGATGAAAGATGCTTCGGATCCCTGATCCAGAAGAGCTCTCAACTGGATGCGACGACCATCTTCGGATTCGACTATGACAAGAGCAGTAGCCAGCAATACAGGTGTATGTCTTGTGAATGAACCCTGTATCATATGTGATACTGTTCGAGTTTGATTTGCGATTGGTTGAGAACTGACATCTGTAGCAGTCGAACCTGTAGACGTATATATTGATACACTAGGTGTCCTGGCACCACGATGTAATAAGGTATGATGTTTGCCTTGACATGTTCGACATCTATTTGTTGAATTGCATTCCGAAACAGAATGTCCAGTGCGAAGACAATTGAAGCAGACAGCGCTTCGTGACGCTATCTCTTGACACTGTGACTGAGAGTTTTGACGAAAAACTGGACAATACGTAAGTATGTGTTTATCTTGACAACACGGACACTTGCGAGTGCTGTTCGAAGTTTGATTAGAATTGTCAGGTTGCGGTGCTGTGACGTGATGTATATTGTAGGTTTGATGTGAAGAGCTGTTTTGACCAATTCGACGAGATGGCGTACTTGAAGGTTTTGAGATTGGAGAAAGCGCTTCTAATGTTCGGATTCGTCCTTCAAGAAAGGTTTGAAGTTGATCAAAAGTTGGCGGATCAGTTGAACCACAAAGCGAGTCTTCCCAGTCTTTTCGAGTTGTGCTGTCTAAGCGATTTGCAGTGATGAACACCAACCAGTCGTTCCAGTGCTCAACAGGTCTCTCAAGATTTTTGAGTGCTCGTACAGCTTCAACAGTTCCATCTAAAAGCTGCTTTAAATCTTTAGACGATTCAGTATTAACTGTATTTAGTGACATTAAAGCTTTTACATGTGTCTGTATAAGCATACGTTTGTTTTCGAAACGCTCAGTTAAACGTTGCCATGCCACCTTGTAGTTGGCTTCTGTTGTCTCCACATTTCGCAAAAGCTGTTCAGCCTCTCCTTGTAAACATGTTTTAAGATATTGCAGGCGAAGGACGTCTGTTAGATTAGAATTTCTGTCGATTAATGCCGAAAATAGATCTCGGAATGACGACCATTCTTCGTAGTTTCCAGAAAATTTCGGGAGAGTTATTCTTGGCAGTTGTAATTGCGACTGAGGCTCAGGTGTCTTGTTTGCTGGTGAAGTCTGCTGATTCTCTTTTGGCACTGGCTTATTCAAGAGTTCGTCGAAAAATACATGCGAATCCATGTACTCCAATTGCGAAGCTTCATATTGATTATTTGCGAAGTATGGAAGTAACTTGTCATCTTCATTGGCTATAGAAATTAATTCAGTGTGGCTATCTTCGAACTTTGACCACAAATCGTCTAGAACCTTCAGTCGAATGTTTATAAATGCTTCTGTCCAATTTGCTTTCCCGGTTTTCTTGAAATTAGTGACAAAATTCGAGATTGATTTAGATGTATCGGTTAGTCGTTTGATGAAAACTTCAACTTCTTCCGTAGACATTGCAAAATACTGATTTGGATTTTTTAGGAATATAATCCGGCTTTCGAAGGACCAAAATGTTAGTGGACTGAGATAGGAGAAGGAACGTGAAATATTTGATAAGGTTTTATAGTGAGTTGAGACCAAAAAACAAAAGATGTTCTTTGATAAAATTATATTTTAACACTGTTTTAAAAAAAATTATTCTGTTCGATTAAAATTAACAAAAATTTGTCATTCAAATAAATAAAAGTACAATTACGCAACAAAAATTAATAATTATGAAATCGGAAATAAACGTCAAAGACAGGGGCGTATTTTAGATTTCTAACAGGTGCCGATAGGCATTTCAGATATAGTTGCCAATTGGCATTTTAAAAATAGGTGTCGATAGGCATTTTAGATATAGAAGCCGATAGGCATTTCAAATATAGGTGCCGATAGGCATTCCAGAAATGGTTACCGATAGGCATTTCAAATATAGGTGCTGATAGGCATTTCAGATGTAGTTTCCGATAAGCATTTAAAAAATTGGTGTGATAGGCATTTCAGATAATGGTGCCGATAGGCATTTCAGATATAGTTGCCGATTGGCATTTTAAAAAAAGGTGCCGATAGGCATTTCAGATATAGAAGCCAATAGGTATTTCAAATATAGGTGTCGATAGGCATTTCAGATATGGTTGCCGATAGGCATTTCAAATATAGGTGCTGATAGGCATTTCAGATGTAGTTTCCGATAAGCATTTCAAAAATAGGTGCCGATAGGCATTTCAGATATAGGTGCCGATAGGCATTTCAGATATAGTTGCCGATTGGCATTTTAAAAATATGTGCCGATAGGCATTTTAGATGTAGTTTCCGATAGTCATTTCAAAAATAGGTGCCGATAGGCATTTTAGATATAGGTGCCGATAGGCATATCAGATATAGTTGCCGATAGGCATTTAAAATATAGGTGCCGATAGGCATTTCAAATATAGGTGTCGATAGGCATTTCAGATATAAATGCCGAAAGGCATTTCAGATATAGGTGCCGATAGGCATTTCTGATGTGGTAGCCGATAGGCATTTCAAATATTGGTGCTGATAGGCATTTCAGATGTAGTTTCCGATAGGCATTTCAAAAATAGGTACCGATAGGCATTTCAGATATAGGTGCCGATAGGCATTTCAGATATAGTTGCCGATTGGCATTTTAAAAATAGGTGCCGATAGGCATTTCAGATATAGAAGCCGAGAGGCATTTCAAATATAGGTGCCGATAAGCATTCCAGATATGGTTGCCGATAGGCATTTCAAATATAGGTGCTGATAGGCATTTCAGATGTAGTTTCCGATAGGCATTTCAAAAATTGGTGCCGATAGGCATTTCAGATATAGGTGCCGATAGGCATTTCAGATATAGTTGCCGATTGGCATTTTAAAAATAGGTGCCGCTGGCATTTCAGATATAGAAGCCGATAGGTATTTCAAATATAGGTGTAGATAGGCATTTCAGATATGGTTGCCGATAATCATTTAAAATATAGGTGCTGATAGGCATTTCAGATGTAGTTTCCGATAGGCATTTCAAAAATAGGTGCCGATAGGCATTTCAGATATAGGTGCCGATAGGCATTTCAGATATAGTTGCCGATTGGCATTTTAAAAATAGGTGTCGTTAGGCATTTCAGATATAGAAGCCGATAGGCATTTCAAATATAGGTGCCGATAGGCATTCCAGATATGGTTGCCGATAGGCATTTCAAATATAGGTGCTGATAGGCATTCCAGATGTAGTTTCCTATAGGCATTTCAAAAATTAGTGCCGATAGGCATTTCAGATATAGGTGCCGATAGGCATTTCAGATATAGTTACCGATTGGCATTTTAAAAATAGGTGCCGATAGGCATTTCAGATATAGAAGCCGATAGGTATTTCAAATATAGGTGTAGATAGGCATTTCAGATATGGTTGCCGATAGGCATTTCAAATATAGGTGCTGATAGGCATTTCAGATGTAGTTTCCGATAGGCAATTCAAAAATAGGTGCCGATAGGCATTTCAGATATAGGTGCCGATAGGCATTTCAGATATAGTTGCTGATTGGCATTTTAAAAATAGGTGCCGATAGGCATTTCAGATATAGAAGCCGATAGGCATTTCAAATATAGGTGCTGATAGGTATTCCAGATATGGTTGCCGATAGGCATTTCAAATATAAGTGCTGATAGGCATTTTAGATGTAGTTTCCGATAGGCATTTCAAAAATAGGCGCCGATAGGCATTTCAGATATAGGTGCCGATAGGCACTTTAGATATAGTTGCGGATTGGCATTTTAAAAATAGGTGCCGATAGGCATTTCAGATATAGAAGCCGACAGGCATTTCAAATATAGGTGCCGATAGGCATTCCAGATAATGTTGCCGATAGGCATTTCAAATATAAATGCTGATAGGCATTTCAGATGTAGTTTCCGATAGGCATTTAAAAAATAGGTACCGATAGGCATTTCAGATATAGGTGCCGATAGGCATTTCAGATATAGTTGCCAATTGGCATTTTAAAAATAGGTGTCGATAGGCATTTCAGATATAGAAGCCGATAGGCATTTCAAATATAGGTTGCCGATAAGCATTCCAGATATGGTTGCCGATAGGCATTTCAAATATAGGTGCTGATAGGCATTTCAGATGTAGTTTCCGATAGGCATTTCAAAAATTGGTGCCGATAGGCATTTCAGATATAGGTGCCGATAGGCATTTCAGATATAGTTGCCGATTGGCATTTTAAAAAGAGGTGCCGATAGGCATTTCAGATATAGAAGCCGATAGGTATTTCAAATATAGGTGTCGATAGGCATTTCAGATATGGTTGCCGATAGGCATTTCAAATATAGGTGCTGATAGGCATTTCAGATGTAGTTTCCGATAGGCATTTCAAAAATAGGTGCCGATAGGCATTTCAGATATAGGTACCGATAGGCATTTCAGATATAGTTGCCGATTGGCATTTTAAAAATAGGTGCCGATAGGCATTTTAGATGTAGTTTCCGATAGGCATTTCAAAAATAGGTGCCGATAGGCATTTCAGATATAGGTGATGATAGGCATATCAGATATAGTTGCCGATAGGCATTTAAAATATAGGTGCCGATAGGCATTTCAAATATAGGTGTCGATAGGCATTTCAGATATAAATGCCGAAAGGCATTTCAGATGTAGGTGCCGATAGGCATTTCTGATGTGGTTTCCGATAGGCATTTCAAAAATAGGTGAAGATAGGCATTCCAGATATAGGCGCCGATAGGCATTTCAGATATAGTTGCCGATTGGCATTTTAAAAAGAGGTGCCGATAGGCATTTTAGATATAGAAGCCGATAGGCATTTCAAATATAGGTGCCGATAGGCATTCCAGATATAGTTGTCGATAGGCATTTCAAATATAGGTGCTGATAGGCATTTCAGATGTAGTTTATTTAAGGCATTTCAAAATTTGGTGCCGATAGGCATTTCAGATATAGGTGCGGATAGGCATTTCAGATATAGTTGCCGATTGGCATCTTAAAAATAGGTGCCGATAGGCATTTCAGATATAGAAGCCGATAGGTATTTCAAATATAGGTGTCGATAGGCATTTCAGATCTGGTTGCTGATAGGCATTTCAAATATAGGTGCTGATAGGCATTTCAGATGTAGTTTCCGATAGGCATTTCAAAAATAGGTGCCGATAGGCATTTCAGATATAGGTGCCGATAGGCATTTCAGATATAGTTGCCGATTGGCATTTTAAAAATAGGTGTCGATAGGCATTTCAGATATAGAAGCCGATAGGCATTTCAAATATACGTGCCGATAGGCATTCCAGATATGGTTGCCAAAAGGCATTTCAAATATAGGTGTTGATAGGCATTCCAGATGTAGTTTCCGATAGGCATTTCAAAAATAGGTGCCGATAGGCATTTCAGATATAGGTGCCGATAGGCATTTCAGATATAGTTGCCAAATGGCATTTTAAAAATAGGTGCCGATAGGCATTTCAGATATAGAAGCCGATAGGCATTTCAAATATAGATGCCGATAGGCATTCTAGATATGTTTGCCGATAGGCATTTTAAATATAAGTGCTGATAGGCATTTCAGATGTAGTTTCCGATTGGCATTTCAAAAATAGGTACCGATAGGCATTTCAGATAGAGGTGCCGATAGGCATTTCAGATATAGTTGCCAATTGGCATTTTAAAAATAGGTGTCGATAGGCATTTCAGATATAGAAGCCGATAGGTATTTCAAATATAGGTGCCGATAGGCATTCCAGATATGGTTGCCGATAGGCATTTCAAATATAGGTGCTGATAGGCATTTCAAAAATTGGTGCCGATAGGCATTTCAGATAGAGGTGCCGATAGGCATTTCAGATATAGTTGCCGATTGGCATTTTAAAAATAGGTGCCGATAGGCATTTCAGATATAGAAGCCGATAGGTATTTCAAATATAGGTGTCGATAGGCATTTCAGATATGGTTGCCAATAGGCATTACAAATATAGGTGCTGATAGGCATTTCAGATGTAGTTTTCGATAGGTATTTCAAAAATAGGTGCCGATAGGCATTTCAGATATAGGTGCCGATAGGCATTTCAGATATAGTTGCCGATTGGCATTTTAAAAATAGGTGCCGATAGGCATTTCAGATATAGAAGCCGATAGGTATTTCAAATATAGGTGTCGATAGGCATTTCAGATATGGTTGCCGATAGGCATTTCAAATATAGGTGCTGATAGGCATTTCAGATGTAGTTTCCGATAGGCATTTCAAAAATAGGTGCCGATAGGCATTTCAGATATAGGTGCCGATAGGCATTTCAGATATAGTTGCCGATTGGCATTTTAAAAATAGGTGCCGATAGGCATTTCAGATATAGAAGCCGATAGGCATTAAAATATAGGTGCCGATAAGCATTCCAGATATGGTTACCGATAGGCATTTCAAATATAGGTGCTGATAGGCATTTCAGATGTAGTTTCCGATAGGCATTTCAAAAATTGGTGACGATAGGCATTTCAGATATAGGTGCCGATAGGCATTTCAGATATTGTTGCCAATTGGCATTTTTAAAATAGGTGCCGATAGGCATTTCAGATATAGAAGCCGATAGGTATTTCAAATATAAGTGTCGATAGGCATTTCAGTTATGGTTGCCGATAGGCATTTCAAATATAGGTGCTGATAGGCATTTCAGATGTAGTTTCCGATAGGCATTTCAAAAATAGGTGCCCATAGGCATTTCAGATATAGGCGCCCATAGGCATTTCAGATATAGTTGCCGATTGCCATTTTCAAAATAGGTGCCGATAGGCATTTCAGATATAGAGGCCGATAGGCATTTCAAATATAGGTGCCGATAGGCATTCCAGATATGGTTGCCGATAGGCATTTCAAATATAAGTGCTGATAGGCATTTCAGATGTAGTTTCCGATAGGCATTTCAAAAATAGGTTTCGATAGGCATTTCAGATATAGGTGCCGATAGGCATTTCAGATATAGTTGCCGATTGGCATTTTAAAAATATTTGCCGATAGGCATTTTAGATGTAGTTTCCGATAGTCATTTCAAAAATAGGTGCCGATAGGCATTTTAGATATAGGTGCCGATAGGCATATCAGACATAGTTGCCGATAGGCATTTAAAATATTGGTGCTGATAGGCATTTCAGATGTAGTTTCCGATAGGCATTTCAAAAATAGGTGCCGATAGGCATTTCAGATATAGGTGCCGATAGGCATTTCAGATATAGTTGCCGATTGGCATTTTAAAAATAGGTGCCGATAGGCATTTCAGATATAGAAGCCGATAGGCATTTCAAATATAGGTGCCGATAAGCATTCCAGATATGGTTGCCGATAGGCATTTCAAATATAGGTGCTGATAGGCATTTCAGATGTAGTTTCCGATAGGCATTTCAAAAATTGGTGCCGATAGGCATTTCAGATATAAGTGCCGATAGGCATTTCAGATATAGTAGCCGATTGGCATTTTAAAAATAGGTGCCGATAGGCATTTCAGATATAGAAGCCGATAGGTATTTCAAATATAGGTGTAGATAGGCATTTCAGATATGGTTGCCGATAATCATTTCAAATATAGGTGCTGATAGGCATTTCAGATGTAGTTTCCGATAGGCATTTCAAAAATAGGTGCCGATAGGCATTTCAGATATAGGTGCCGATAGGCATTTCAGATATAGTTGCCGATTGGCATTTTAAAAATAGGTGTCGATAGGCATTTCAGATATAGAAGCCGATAGGCATTTCAAATATAGGTGCAGATAGGCATTCCAGATATGGTTGCCGATAGGCATTTCAAATATAGGTGGTGATAGGAATTCCAGATGTAGTTTCCTATAGGCATTTCAAAAATTAGTGCCGATAGGCATTTCAGATATAGGTGCCGATAGGCATTTCAGATATAAGTACCGATTGGCATTTTAAAAATAGGTGCCGATAGGCATTTCAAATATAGAAGCCGATAGGTATTTCAAATATAGGTGTCGATAGGCATTTCAGATATGGTTGACGATAGGCATTTCAAATATAGGTGCTGATAGGCATTTCAGATGTAGTTTCCGATAGGCATTTCAAAAATAGGTGCCGATAGGCATTTCAGATATAGGTGCCGATAGGCATTTCAGATATAGTTGCCGATTGGCATTTTAAAAATAGATGCCGATAGGCATTTCAGATATAGAAGCCGATAGGCATTTCAAATATAGGTGCTGATAGGTATTCCAGATATGGTTGCCGATAGGCATTTCAAATATAAGTGCTGATAGGCATTTTAGATGTAGTTTCCGATAGGCATTTCAAAAATAGGCGCCGATGGCATTTCAGATATAGGTGCCGATAGGCATTTTAGATATAGTTGCCGATTGGCATTTTAAAAATAGGTGCCGATAGGCATTTCAGATATAGAAGCCGATAGGCATTTCAAATATAGGTGCCGATAGGCATTCCAGATATTGTTGCCGATAGGCATTTCAAATATAAATGCTGATAGGCATTTCAGATGTAGTTTCCGATAGGCATTTCAAAAATAGGTACCGATAGGTATTTCAGATATAGGTGCCGATAGGCATTTCAGATATAGTTGCCAATTGGCATTTTAAAAATATGTGCCGATAGGCATTTCAGATATAGAAGCCGATAGGCATTTCAAATATAGGTGCCGATAGGCATTCCAGATATAGTTGCCGATAGGCATTTCAAATATAGGTGCTGATAGGCTTTTCAGATGTAGTTTATTTTAGGCATTTCAAAATTTGGTGCCGATAGGCATTTCAGATATAGGTGCCGATAGGCATTTCAGATATAGTTGCAGATTGCCATTTTAAAAATAGGTGCCGATAGGCATTTCAGATATAGAAGCCGATAGGTATTTCAAATATAGGTGTCGATAGGCATTTCAGATATGGTTGCTGATAGGCATTTCAAATATAGGTGCTGATAGGCATTTCAGATGTAGTTTCCGATAGGCATTTCAAAAATAGGTGCCGATAGGCATTTCAGATATAAGCGCCGATAGGCATTTCAGATATAGTTGCCGATTGGCATTTTAAAAAGAGGTGCCGATAGGCATTTCAGATATAGAAGCCGATAGGCATTTCAAATATAGGTACCAATAGGCATTCCAGATATAGTTGCCGATTGGCATTTTAAAAATATTTGCCGATAGGCATTTTAGATGTAGTTTCCGATAGTCATTTCAAAAATAGGTGCCGATAGGCATTTTAGATATAGGTGCCGATAGGCATATCAGACATAGTTGCCGATAGGCATTTAAAATATTGGTGCTGATAGGCATTTCAGATGTAGTTTCCGATAGGCATTTCAAAAATAGGTGCCGATAGGCATTTCAGATATAGGTGCCGATAGGCATTTCAGATAGGGTTGCCGCTTGGCATTTTAAAAATAGGTGCCGATAGGCATTTCAGATATAGAAGCCGATAGGCATTTCAAATATAGGTGCCGATAAGCATTCCAGATATGGTTGCCGATAGGCATTTCAAATATAGGTGCTGATAGGCATTTCAGATGTAGTTTCCGATAGGCATTTCAAAAATTGGTGCCGATAGGCATTTCAGATATAAGTGCCGATAGGCATTTCAGATATAGTAGCCGATTGGCATTTTAAAAATAGGTGCCGATAGGCATTTCAGATATAGAAGCCGATAGGTATTTCAAATATAGGTGTAGATAGGCATTTCAGATATGGTTGCCGATAATCATTTCAAATATAGGTGCTGATAGGCATTTCAGATGTAGTTTCCGATAGGCATTTCAAAAATAGGTGCCGATAGGCATTTCAGATATAGGTGCCGATAGGCATTTCAGATATAGTTGCCGATTGGCATTTTAAAAATAGGTGTCGATAGGCATTTCAGATATAGAAGCCGATAGGCATTTCAAATATAGGTGCAGATAGGCATTCCAGATATGGTTGCCGATAGGCATTTCAAATATAGGTGGTGATAGGCATTCCAGATGTAGTTTCCTATAGGCATTTCAAAAATTAGTGCCGATAGGCATTTCAGATATAGGTGCCGATAGGCATTTCAGATATAGTTACCGATTGGCATTTTAAAAATAGGTGCCGATAGGCATTTCAAATATAGAAGCCGATAGGTATTTCAAATATAGGTGTCGATAGGCATTTCAGATATGGTTGACGATAGGCATTTCAAATATAGGTGCTGATAGGCATTTCAGATGTAGTTTCCGATAGGCATTTCAAAAATAGGTGCCGATAGGCATTTCAGATATAGGTGCCGATAGGCATTTCAGATATAGTTGCCGATTGGCATTTTAAAAATAGATGCCGATAGGCATTTCAGATATAGAAGCCGATAGGCATTTCAAATATAGGTGCTGATAGGTATTCCAGATATGGTTGCCGATAGGCATTTCAAATATAAGTGCTGATAGGCATTTTAGATGTAGTTTCCGATAGGCGTTTCAAAAATAGGCGCCGATGGCATTTCAGATATAGGTGCCGATAGGCATTTTAGATATAGTTGCCGATTGGCATTTTAAAAATAGGTGCCGATAGGCATTTCAGATATAGAAGCCGATAGGCATTTCAAATATAGGTGCCGATAGGCATTCCAGATATTGTTGCCGATAGGCATTTCAAATATAAATGCTGATAGGCATTTCAGATGTAGTTTCCGATAGGCATTTCAAAAATAGGTACCGATAGGTATTTCAGATATAGGTGCCGATAGGCATTTCAGATATAGTTGCCAATTGGCATTTTAAAAATATGTGCCGATAGGCATTTCAGATATAGAAGCCGATAGGCATTTCAAATATAGGTGCCGATAGGCATTCCAGATATAGTTGCCGATAGGCATTTCAAATATAGGTGCCGATAGGCATTCCAGATATAGTTGCCGATAGGCATTTAAAATATAGGTGCTGATAGGCTTTTCAGATGTAGTTTATTTTAGGCATTTCAAAATTTGGTGCTGATAGGCATTTCAGATATTGGTGCCGATAGGCATTTCAGATATAGTTGCAGATTGCCATTTTAAAAATAGGTGCCGATAGGCATTTCAGATATAGAAGCCGATAGGTATTTCAAATATAGGTGTCGATAGGCATTTCAGATATGGTTGCTGATAGGCATTTCAAATATAGGTGCTGATAGGCATTTCAGATGTAGTTTCCGATAGGCATTTCAAAAATAGGTGCCGATAGGCATTTCAGATATAAGCGCCGATAGGCATTTCAGATATAGTTGCCGATTGGCATTTTAAAAAGAGGTGCCGATAGGCATTTCAGATATAGAAGCCGATAGGCATTTCAAATATAGGTACCAATAGGCATTCCAGATATAGTTGCCGATAGGCATTTCAAATATAGGTGCTGATAGGCATTTCAGATGTAGTTTATTTTAGGCATTTCAAAATTTGGTGCCGATAGGCATTTCAGATATAGGTGCCGATAGGCATTTCAGATATAGTTGCCGATTGGCATTTTAAAAATAGGTGCCGATAGGCATTTCAGATATAGAAACCGATAGGTATTTCAATAATAGGTGACGATATGCATTTTAGATATGGCTGCCGATAGGCATTTCAAATATAGGTGCTGATAGGCATTTCAGATGTAGTTTCCGATAGGCATTTCAAAAATATGTGCCGATAGGCATTTCAGATATAGGTGCCGATAGGCATTTCAGATATAGTTGCCGATTATCATTTTAAAAATAGGTGCCGATAGGCATTTTAGATGTAGTTTCCGATAGGCATTTCAAAAATAGATGCCGGTAGGCATTTCGGATATAGGTGCCGATAGGCATATCAGATATAGTTGCCGATAGGCATTTAAAATATAGGTGTCGATAGGCATATCAGATATAAATGCCGAAAGGTATTTCAGATATAGGTGCCGATAGGCATTTTTGATGTGGTTGCCGATAGGCATTTCAAATATAGGTGCTGATAGGCATTTCAGATCTAGTTTTCGATAGGCATTTCAAAAATAGGTGCCGATAAGCATTTCAGATATAGGTGCCGATAGGCACTTCAGATATAGTTGCCGATTGGCATTTTAAAAATAGGTGCCGATAGGCATTTCAGATATAGGTGCCGATAGGCATTTCAAATATAAGTGTCGATAGGCATTTCAGATATAAATGCCGAAAGGCATTTCAAATATAGGTGCCGATAGGCATTCCAGATATGTTTGCCGATAGGCATTTCAAATATAGGTGCTGATAGGCATTTCAGATGTAGTTTCCGATAGGCATTTCAAAAATAGGTGCCGATAGGCATTTCAGATATAGGTGCCGATAGGCATTTCAGATATAGTTGCCGATTGGCATTTGAAAAATAGGTGCCGATAGGCATTTCAGATATAGAAGCCGATAGGCATTTCAAATATAGGTGCCGATAGGCATATCGGATATGGTTGCCGATAGGCATTTCAAATATATGTGCTGATAGGCATTTCAGATGTAGTTTCTGATAGGCATGTAAAAAATAGGTGCCGATAGGCATTTCAGATATAGCTGCCGATAGGCATTTCAGATATAGTTGCCGATTGGCATTTTAAAAATAGGTGTCGATAAGCATTTCAGATATAGAAGTCGATAGGCATTTCAAATATAAGTGCCGATAGGCATTCCAGATATGGTTGCCGATAGGCATTTCAAATATAGGTGCTGATAGGCATTCCAGATGTAGTTTCCGATAGGCATTTCAAAAATTGGTGCCGATAGGCATTTCAGATATAGGTGCCGATAGGCATTTCAGATATAGTTACCGATTGGCATTTTAAAAATAGGTGCCGATAGGCATTTCAGATATAGAAGCCGATAGGTATTACAAATATAGGTGTCGAAAGGCATTTATGATATGGTTGCCGATAGGCATTTCAAATATAGGTGCTGATAGGCATTTCAGATGTAGTTTCCGATAGGCATTTCAAAAATAGGTGCCGATAGGCATTTCAGATATAGGTACCGATAGGCATTTCAGATATAGTTGCCGATTGGCATTTTAAAAATAGGTGCCGATAGGCATTTTAGATGTAGTTTCCGATAGGCATTTCAAAAATAGGTGCCGATAGGCATTTCAGATATAGGTGCCGATAGGCATATCAGATATAGTTGCCGATAGGCATTTGAAATATAGGTGCCGATAGGCATTTCAAATATAGGTGTCGATAGGCATTTCAGATATAAATGCCGAAAGGCATTTCAGATATAGGTGCCGATAGGCATTTCTGATGTGGTTTCCGATAGGCATTTCAAAAAAAAATGAAGATAGGCATTCCAGATATAGGCGCCGATAGGCATTTCATATATAAATGCCGATTGGCATTTTAAAAAGAGGTGCCGATTGGCATTTCAGATATAGAAGCCGATAGGCATTTCAAATATAGGTGCCGATAGGCATTCCAGATATAGTTGCCGATAGGCATTTCAAATATAGGTGCTGATAGGCATTTCAAATGTAGTTTATTTTAGGCATTTCAAAATTTGGTGCCGATAGGCATTTCAGATATAGGTGCCGATAGGCATTTCAGATATAGTTGCCGATTGGCATTTTAAAAATAGGTGCCGATAGGCATTTCAGATATAGAAGCCGATAGGTATTTCAAATATAGGTGTCGATAGGCATTTCAGATATAGTTGCTGATAGGCATTTCAAATATAGGTGCTGATAGGCATTTCAGATGTAGTTTCCGATAGGCATTTTAAAAATAGGTGCCGATAGGCATTTCAGATATAAGCGCCGATAGGCATTTCAGATATAGTTGCCGATTGGCATTTTAAAAAGAGGTGCCGATAGGCATTTCAGATATAAAAGCCGATAGGCATTTCAAATATAGGTGCCGATAGGCATTCCAGATATATTTGCCGATTGGCATTTCAAATATAGGTGCTGATAGGCATTTCAGATGTAGTTTCCGATAGGCATTTCAAAAATAGGTGCCGATAGGCATTTCAGATATAGGTGCCGATAGGCATTTCAGATATAGTTGCCGATTATCATTTTAAAAATAGGTGCCGATAGGCATTTTAGATGTAGTTGCCAATTGGCATTTTAAAAATAGGTGTCGATAGGCATTTCAGATATAGAAGCCGATAGGCATTTCAAATATAAGTGCCGATAAGCATTCCAGATATGGTTGCCGATAGGCATTTCAAATATAGGTGCTGATAGGCATTTCAGATGTAGTTTCCGATAGGCATTTCAAAAATTGGTGCCGATAGGCATTTCAGATATAGGTGCCGATAGGCATTTCAGATATAGTTGCCGATTGGTATTTTAAAAAGAGGTGCCGATAGGCATTTCAGATATAGAAGCCGATAGGTATTATAAATATAGGTGTCGATAGGCATTTCAGATATGGTTGCCGATAGGCATTTCAAATATATGTGCTGATAGGCATTTTAGATGTAGTTTCCGATAGGCATTTCAAAAATAGGTGCCGATAGGCATTTCAGATATAGGTGCCGATAAGCATATCAGATATAGTTGCCGATACACATTTAAAATATAGGTGCCGATAGGCATTTCAAATATAGGTGTCGATAGGCAATTCAGATATAAATGCCGAATGTCATTTCATTATAGGTGCCGATAGGCATTTCTGATGTGGTTGCCGATAGGCATTTCAAATATAGGTGCTGATAGGCATTTCAGATGTAGTTTTTGATTGGCATTTTAAAAATAGGTGCCGATAGGCATTTTAGATATAGAAGCCGATAGGCATTTCAAATATAGGTGCCGATAGGCATTCCAGATATGGTTGCCGATAAGCATTTCAAATATAGGTGCTGATTGGCATTTCAGATGTAGTTTCCGATAGGCATTTCAAAAATAGGTGCCGATAGGAATTTCAGATATAGGTGCCGATAGGCATTTCAGATATAGTTGCCGATTGGCATTTTAAAAAAAGGTGCCGATAGGCATTTCAGATATAGAAGCCGATAGGCATTTCAAATATAGGTGCCGATAGGCATTCCATATATGGTTGCCGATAGGCATTTCAAATATAGGTGCTGATAGGCATTTCAGATGTAGTTTCCGATAGGCATTTCAAAAATTGGTGCCGATAGGCATTTCAGATATAGGTGTCGATAGGCATTTCAGATATATTTGCCGATTGGCATTTTAAAAATAGGTGCCGATAGGCATTTCTGATATAGAAGCCGATAGGTATTTCAAATATAGGTGTCGATAGATATTTCAGATATGGTTGCCGATAGGCATTTTAAATATTGGTGCTGATAGGCATTTCAGATGTAGTTTCCGATAGGCATTTCAAAAATAGGTGCCGATAGGCATTTCAGATATAGGTGCCGATAGGCATTTCAGATATAGTTGCCGATTGGCATTTTAAAAATAGGTGCCGATAGGCATTTCAGATATAGAAACCGATTGGCATTTCAAATATAGGTGCCGATAGGCATTCCAGATATGGTTGCCGATAGGCATTTCAAATATAAGTGCTGATAGGCATTTCAGATGTACTTTCCGATAGGCATTTCAAAAATAGGTACCGATAGGCATTTCAGATATAGGTGCCGATAGGCATTTCAGATATAGTTGCCAATTGGCATTTTAAAAATAGGTGTCGATAGGCATTTCAGATATAGAAGCCGATAGGCATATCAAATATAAGTGCCGATAGGCATTCCAGATATGGTTGCCGATAGGCATTTCAAATATAGGTGCTGATAGGCATTTCAGATGTAGTTTCCGATAGGCATTTCAAAAATCGTGCCGATAGGCATTTCAGATATAGGTGCCGATAGGCATTTCAGATATAGTTGCCGATTGGTATTTTAAAAATAGGTGCCGATAGGCATTTCAGATATAGAAGCCGATAGGTATTATAAATATAGGTGTCGATAGGCATTTCAGATATGGTTGCCGATAGGCATTTCAAATATATGTGCTGATAGGCATTTCAGATGTAGTTTCCGATAAGCATTTCAAAAATAGGTGCCGATAGGCATTTCAGATATAGGTGCCGTAAACATTTCAGATATAGTTGCCGATTGGCATTTTAAAAATAGGTGCCGATAGGCATTTTAGATGTAGTTTCCGATAGGCATTTCAAAAATAGGTGCCGATAGGCATTTCAGATATAGGTGCCGATAGGCATATCAGATATAGTTGCCGATAGGCATTTAAAATATAGGTGCCGATAGGCATTTCAAATATAGGTGTCGATAGGCAATTCAGATATAAATGCCGAAAGTCATTTCAGATATAGGTGCCGATAGGCATTTCTGATGTGGTTGCCGATAGGCATTTTAAATATAGGTGCTGATAGGCATTTCAGATGTAGTTTTTGGTAGGCATTTCAAAAATAGGTGCCGTTAGGCATTTCAGATTTAGGTGCCGATAGGCACTTCAGATATAGTTGCCGATTGGCATTTTAAAAATAGGTGCCGATAGGCATTTCAGATATAGAAGCCGATAGGCATTTCAAATATAGGTGCCGATAGGCATTCCAGATATGGTTGCTGATAGGCATTTCAAATATAGGTGCTGATAGGCATTCCAGATGTAGTTTCCGATAGGCATTTCAATAATAGGTGCCGATAAGCATTTCAGATATGGGTGCCGATAGGCATTTCAGATATAGTTGCCAATTGGCATTTTAAAAATAGGTGCCGATAGGCATTTTAGATATAGAAGCCGATAGGTATTTCAAATATAGGTGTCGATAGGCATTTCAGATATGGTTGCCGATAGGCATTTCAAATATAGGTGCTGATAGGCATTTCAGATGTTGTTTCCGATAGGCATTTCAAAAATAGGTGCCGATAGGCATATCAGATATAGGTGCCGATAGGCATTTCAGATATAGTTGCCGATTGGCATTTTAAAAATAGGTGCCGATACGCATTTCAGATATAGAAGCCGATAGGCATTTCAAATATAGGTGCCGATAGGCATTCCAGATATGGTTGCTGATAGGCGTTTCAAATATAGGTGCTGATAGGCATTTCAGATGTAGTTTCCGATAGGCATTTCAAAAATAGGTGCCGATAGGCATTTTAGATATAGGTGCCAATAGGCATTTCAGATATAGTTGCCAATTGGCATTTTAAAAATAGGTGCCGATAGGCATTTCAGATATAGAAGCCGATAGGCATTTCAGATATAGTTGCCGATTGGCATTTTAAAAATAGGTGCCGATAGGCATTTCTGATATAGAAGCCGATAGGTATTTCAAATATAGGTGTCGATAGATATTTCAGATATGGTTGCCGATAGCCATTTCAAATATTGGTGCTGATAGGCATTTCAGATGTAGTTTCCGATAGGCATTTCAAAAATAGGTGCCGATAGGCATTTCAGATATAGGTGCCGATAGGCATTTCAGATATAGTTGCCGATTGGCATTTTAAAAATAGGTGCCGATAGGCATTTCAGATATAGAAACCGATTGGCATTTCAAATATAGGTGCCGATAGGCATTCCAGATATGGTTGCCGATAGGCATTTCAAATATAAGTGCTGATAGGCATTTCAGATGTACTTTCCGATAGGCATTTCAAAAATAGGTACCGATAGGCATTTCAGATATAGGTGCCGATAGGCATTTCAGATATAGTTGCCAAATGGCATTTTAAAAATAGGTGTCGATTGGCATTTCAGATATAGAAGCCGATAGGCATATCAAATATAAGTGCCGATAGGCATTCCAGATATGGTTGCCGATAGGCATTTCAAATATAGGTGCTGATAGGCATTTCAGATGTAGTTTCCGATAGGCATTTCAAAAATTGGTGCCGATAGGCATTTCAGATATAGGTGCCGATAGGCATTTCAGATATAGTTGCCGATTGGTATTTTAAAAATAGGTGCCGATAGGCATTTCAGATATAGAAGCCGATAGGTATTATAAATATAGGTGTCGATAGGCATTTCAGATATGGTTGCCGATAGGCATTTCAAATATATGTGCTGATAGGCATTTCAGATGGAGTTTTCGATAAGCATTTCAAAAATAGGTGCCGATAGGCATTTCAGATATAGGTGCCGTTAGACATTTCAGATATAGTTGCCGATTGGCATTTTAAAAATAGGTGCCGATAGGCATTTTAGATGTAGTTTCCGATAGGCATTTCAAAAATAGGTGCCGATAGGCATTTCAGATATAGGTGCCGATAGGCATATCAGATATAGTTGCCGATAGGCATTTAAAATATAGGTGCCGATAGGCATTTCAAATATAGGTGTCGATAGGCAATTCAGATATAAATGCCGAAAGTCATTTCAGATATAGGTGCCGATAGGCATTTCTGATGTGGTTGCCGATAGGCATTTCAAATATAGGTGCTGATAGGCATTTCAGATGTAGTTTTTGATAGGCATTTCAAAAATAGGTGCCGTTAGGCATTTCAGATATAGGTGCCGATAGGCACTTCAGATATAGTTGCCGATTGGCATTTTAAAAATAGGTGCCGATAGGCATTTCAGATATAGAAGCCGATAGGCATTTCAAATATAGGTGCCGATAGGCATTCCAGATATGGTTGCTGATAGGCATTTCAAATATAGGTGCTGATAGGCATTCCAGATGTAGTTTCCGATAGGCATTTCAAAAATAGGTGCCGATAGGCATTTCAGATATAGGTGCCGATAGGCATTTCAGATATAGTTGCCAATTGGCATTTTAAAAATAGGTGCCGATAGGCATTTTAGATATAGAAGCCGATAGGTATTTCAAATATAGGTGTCGATAGGCATTTCAGATATGGTTGCCGATAGGCATTTCAAATATAGGTGCTGATAGGCATTTCAGATGTAGTTTCCGATAGGCATTTCAAAAATAGGTGCCGATAGGCATATCAGATATAGGTGCCGATAGGCATTTCAGATATAGTTGCCGATTGGCATTTTAAAAATAGGTGCCGATAGGCATTTCAGATATAGAAGCCGATAGGCATTGCAAATATAGGTGCCGATAGGCATTCCAGATATGGTTGCTGATAGGCGTTTCAAATATAGGTGCTGATAGGCATTTCAGATGTAGTTTCCGATAGGCATTTCAAAAATAGGTGCCGATAGGCATTTTAGATATAGGTGCCAATAGGCATTTCAGATATAGTTGCCAATTGGCATATTAAAAATAGGTGCCGATAGGCATTTCAGATATAGAAGCCGATAGGCATTTCAGATATAGTTGCCGATTGGCATTTTAAAACTAGGTGTCGATAGGCATTTCAGATATAGAAGCCGATAGGCATTTCAAATATAGGTGCCGATAGGCATTCCAGATATGGTTGAGGATAGGCATTTTAAATATAGGTGCTGATAGGCATTCAAGATGTAGTTTCCGATAGGCATTTCAAAAATTGGTGCCGATAGGCATTTCAGATATAGGTGCTGATAGGCATTTCAGATATAGTTACCGATTGGCATTTTAAAAATAGGTGCCGATAGGCATTTCAGATATAGAAGCCGATAGGTATTTCAAATATAGGTGTCGATAGGCATTTCAGATATGGTTGCCGATAGGAATTTCAAATATAGGTGCTGATAGGCATTTCAGATGTAGTTTCCGATAGGCATTTCAAAAATAGGTGCCGATAGGCATTTCAGATATAGGTGCCGATAGGCATTTCAAATAAAGTTGCAGATTGGCATTTTAAGAATAGGTGCCGATAGACTTGTCAGATATAGAAGCCGATACGCATTTCAAATATAGGTGCCGATAGGCATTTCAGATATGGTTGCCGATAGGCATTTCAAATATAGGTGCTGATAGGCATTTCAGATGTAGTTTCCGATAGGCATTTCAAAATTTGATGCCGATAGGCATTTCAGATATAGGTGCCGATAGGCATTTCAGATATAGAAGCCGATAGGTATTTCAAATATAGGTGTCGATAGGCATTTCAGATATGGTTGCCGATAGGCATTTCAAATATAGGAGCAGATAGGCATTTCAGATGTAGTTTCCGAAAGGCATTTCAAAAATAAGTGCCGATAGGCATTTCAGATATAGGTGCCGATAGGCATTTCAGATATAGTTGCCGATTGGCATTTTAAAAATAGGTGCCGATAGGCATTTCAGATATAGAAGCCGATAGGTATTTCAAATATAGGTGTCGATAGGCATTTCAGATATGGTTGCCGATAGGCATTCCAAATATAGGTGCTGATAGGCATTTCAGATGTAGTGTCCGATAGGCATTTCAAAAATAGGTGCCGATAGGCATTTCAGATATAGGTGCCGATAGGCATTTCAGATATAGTTGCAGATTGGCATTTTAAAAATAGGTGCCGATAGGCTTGTCAGATATAGAAGCCGATAGGCATTTCAGATAGAGAAGCCGATAGGCATTTCAAATATAGGTGCCGATAGGCATTCCAGATATGGTTGCCGATAAGCATTTCAAATATAGGTGCTGATAGGCATTTCAAATGTAGTTTCCGATAGGCATTTCAAAAATAGGTGCCGATAGGCATTTCAGATATAGGTGCCGATAGGCATTTCAGATATAGTTGCCGATTGGCATTTTAAAAATAGGAGCCGACAGGCAATTTAGATGTAGTTTCCGATAGGCATTTCAAAAATAGGTGCCGATAGGCATTTTAGATATAGGTGCCGATAGGCATATCAGATATAGTTGCCGATAGGCATTTAAAATATAGGTGCCGATAGGCATTTCAAATATAGGTGTCGATAGGCAATTCAGATATAAATCCAAAAGTCATTTCTGATATAGGTGCCGATAGGCATTTCTGATGTGGTTGCTGATAGGCATTTCAAATATAGGTGCTGATAGGCATTTCAGATGTAGTTTTTGATAGGCATTTCAAAAATAGGTGCCGTTAGGCATTTCAGATATAGGTGCCGATAGGCACTTCAGATATAGTTGCCGATTGGCATTTGAAAAATAGGTGCCGATAGGCATTTCAGATATAGAAGCCGATAGGCATTTCAAATATAGGTGCCGATAGGCATTCCAGATATGGTTGCCGATAGGCATTTCAAATATAGGTGCTGATAGGCATTCCAGATGTAGTTTCCGATAGGCATTTCAAAAATAGGTGCCGATAGGCATCAGATATATGTGCCGATAGGCATTTCAGATATAGTTGCCAATTAGCATTTTAAAAATAGGTGTCTATAGGCATTTCAGATATAGAAGCCGATAGGCATTTCAAATATAAGTGCCGATAGGCATTCCAGATATGGTTGCCGATAGGCATTTCTAATATAGGTGCTGATAGGCATTTCAGATGTAGTTTCCGATAGGCATTTCAAAAATTGGTGCCGATAGGCATTTCAGATATAGGTGCCGATAGGCATTTCAGATATAGTTGCCGATTAGTATTTTAAAAATATGTGCCGATAGGCATTTCAGATATAGAAGCCGATAGGTATTATAAATATAGGTGTCGATAGGCATTTCAGATATGGTTGCCGATAGGCATTTCAAATATATTTGCTGATAGGCATTTCAGATGTAGTTTCCGATAAGCATTTCAAAAATAGGTGCCGATAGGCATTTCAGATATAGGTGCCGATGAGCATTTCAGATATAGTTGCCGATTGGCATTTTAAAAATAGGTGCCGATAGGCATTTTAGATGTAGTTTCCGATAGGCATTTCAAAAATAGGTGCCGATAGGCATTTCAGATATAGGTGCCGATAGGCATATCAGATATAGTTGCCGATAGGCATTTAAAATATAGGTGCCGATAGGCATTTCAAATATAGGTGTCGATAGACAATTCAGATATAAATGCCGAAAGTCATTTCAGATATAGGTGCCGATAGGCATTTCTGATGTGGTTGCCGATAGGCATTTCAAATATAGGTGCTGATAGGCATTTCAGATGTAGTTTTTGATAGGCATTTCAAAAATAGGTGCCGTTAGGCATTTCAGATATAGGTGCCGATAGGCACTTCAGATATAGTTGCCGATTGGCATTTTAAAAATAGGTGCCGATAGGCATTTCAGATATAGAAGCCGATAGGCATTTCAGATATAGGTGCCGATAGGCATTTCAGATATAGAAGCCGATAGGTATTTCAAATATAGGTGTCGATAGGCATTTCAGATATGGTTGCCGATAGGCATTTCAAATATAGAAGCAGATAGGCATTTCAGATGTAGTTTCCGAAAGGCATTTCAAAAATAAGTGCCGATAGGCATTTCAGATATAGGTACCGATAGGCATTTCAGATATAGTTGCCGATTGGCATTTTAAAAATAGGTGCCGATAGGCATTTCAGATATAGAAGCCGATAGGTATTTCAAATACAGGTGTCGATAGGCATTTCAGATATGGTTGCCGATAGGGATTCCAAATATAGGTGCTGATAGGCATTTCAGATGTAGTTTCCGATAGGCATTTCAAAAATAGGTGCCGATAGGCATTTCAGACATAGATGCTGATAGGCATTTCAGATATAGTTGCAGATTGGCATTTTAAAAATAGGTGCCGATAGGCTTGTCAGATATAGAAGCCGATAGGCATTTCAGATATAGAAGCCGATAGGCATTTCAAATATAGGTGCCGATAGGCATTCCAGATATGGTTGCCGATAAGCATTTCAAATATAGGTGCTGATAGGCATTTCAGATGTAGTTTCCGATAGGCATTTCAAAAATAGGTGCCGATAGGCATTTCAGATAAAGGTGCCGATAGGCATTTCAGATATAGTTGCCGATTGACATTTTAAAAATAGGAGCCGACAGGCAATTTAGATGTAGTTTCCGATAGGCATTTCAAAAATAGGTGCCGATAGGCATATCAGATATAGTTGCCGATAGGCATTTAAAATATAGGTGCCGATAGGCATTTCAAATATAGGTGTCGATAGGCAATTCAGATATAAATGCCGAAAGTCATTTCAGATATAGGTGCCGATAGGCATTTCTGATGTAGTTGCTGATAGGCATTTCAAATATAGGTGCTGATAGGCATTTCAGATGTAGTTTTTGATAGGCATTTCAAAAATAGGTGCCGTTAGGCATTTCAGATATAGGTGCCGATAGGCATTTCAGATATAGTTGCCGATTGGCATTTTAAAAATAGGTGCCGATAGGCATTTTAGATATAGAAGCCGATAGGCATTTCAAATATAGGTGCCGATAGGCATTCCAGATATGGTTGCCGATAGGCGTTTCAAATATAGGTGCTGACAGGCATTTCAGATGTAGTTTCCGATAGGCATTTCAACAATAGGTGCCGATAGGCATTTCAAATATAGGTGCCGATAGGCATTACAGATATAGTTGCCGATTGGCATTTTAAAAATAGGTGCCTTTAGGCATTTCAGATAAAGAAGCCGATAGGCATTTCTAAGATTTGTGCCGATAGGCATTCCAGATATGGTTGCCGATAGGCATTTTAAATATAGGTGCTGACAGGCATTTCAGATGTAGTTTCCGATAGGCATTTCAAAAATAGGTGCCGATAGGCATTTCAGATATATGTGCCGATAGGCATTTCAGATATAGTTGCCGATTGGCATTTTAAAAATAGGTGCCGATAGGCATTTCAGATATAGAAGCCGATAGGTATTTCAAATATAGGTGTCGATAAGCATTTCAGATATGGTTGCCGATAGGCATTTCAAATATAGGTGCTGATAGGCATGTCAGATGTAGTTTCCGATAGACATTTTAAAAATAGGTGCCGATAGGCATTTCAGATATAGGTGCCGATAGGCATTTCAGATATAGTTGCCGATTGGAGTTTTAAAAATATGTGTCGATAGGCATTTCAGATATAGAAGCCGATAGGCATTTCAAATATAGGTGCCGATAGGCACTCCAGATATGGATGCCGATAGGCATTTCAAATATAGGTGCTGATAGGCATTCCAGATGTAGTTTCCGAAGAGCATATCAAAAATTGGTGCCGATAGGCATTTCAGATATAGGTGCCGATAGGCATTTCAGATATAGTTACCGATTGGCATTTTAAAAATAGGTGCCGATAGGCATTTCAGATATAGAAGCCAAAAGGTATTTCAAATATAGGTGTCGATAGGCATTTCAGATATGGTTGCCGATAAGCATTTCAAATATAGGTGCTGATAGGCATTTCAGATGTAGTTTCCGATAGGCATTTCAAAAATAGGTGCCGATAGGCATTTCAGATATAGGTGCCGATAGGCATTTCAGATATAGTTGCCGATTGGCATTTTAAAAATAGGTGCCGATAGGCATTTCAGATATAGAAGCCGATAGGCATTTCAAATATAGGTGCCGATGGGCATTCCAGATATGGTTGCCGATAGGCATTTCAAATATAGGTGCTGATAGGCATTTCAGATGTAGTTTCCGATAGACATTTCAAAAATAGGTGCCGATAGGCATTTCAGATATAGGTGCCGATAGGAATTTAGATATAGTTGCCAATTGGCATTTTAAAAATAGGTACCGATAGGCATTTCAGATATAGGTGCCGATAGGCATTTCAGATATAGTTGCCGATAGGCATTTTAAAAACAGGTGCCGATAGGCATTTCAGATATAGAAGCCGATATCTATTTCAAATATAGGTGTCGATAGGCATTTTAGATATGGTTGCCGATAAGCATTTGAAATATAGGAGCAGATAGGCATTTCAGATGTTTTTTCCGAAAGGCATTTCAAAAATAGGTGCCGATAGTCATTTCAGATATGGGTGCCGATAGGCATTTCAGATATAGTTGCCGATTGGCATTTTAAAAATAGGTGCCGATAGGCATTTCAGATATAGAAGCCGATAGGCATTTCAAATATAGGTGCCGATAGGCAATCCAGATATGGTTGCCGATAGGCATTTCAAATATAAGTGCTGATAGGCATTTCAGATGTAGTTTCCGATAGGCATTTCAAAATTAGGTGCCGGTAGGCATTTTAGATATAGGTGCCGATAGGCATTTCAGATATAGTTGCCGATTGGCATTTTAAAAATAGGTGCCGATAGGCATTTTAGATATAGAAGCCGATAGGCATTTCAAATATAGGTGCCGATAGGCATTCCAGATATGGTTGCCGATAGGGATTTCAAATATAGTTGCCGATAGGCATTTCAGATATAGAAGCCGATAGGCATTTCAAAAATAGGTGCCGATAGGCATTTTATATATAGGTGCCGATAGGCATTTCAGATATAGAAGCCGATAGGCATTTCAAATATAGGTGCCGATAGGCATTCCAGATATGGTTGCCGATAGGGATTTCAAATATAGGTGCCGATAGGCATATCAGATATAGTTGCCAATTGGCATTTTAAAAATAGGTGCCGATAGGCATTTCAGATATAGAAGCCGATAGGTTTTTCAAATATATGTGTCGATAGGCATTTCAGATATGGTTGCCGATAGGCATTTCAAATATAGGTGCTGATAGGCATTTCAGATGTAGTTTCCGGTAGGCATTTCAAAAATAGGTGCCGATAGGCATTTCAGATATAGGTGCCGATAGACATTTCAAATAGAGTTGCCGATTGGCATTTTAAAAAAAGGTGCCGATAGGCATTTTAGATGTAGTTTTTGATAGGCATTTCAAAAATAGGTGCCGATAGGCATTTCAGATATAGGTGCCGATAGGCATATCAGATATAGTTGCCGATAGGCATTTAAAATATAGGGGCCGATAGGCATTTTAAATATAGGTGTCGATAGGCATTTCAGATATAAATGCCGAAAGGCATTTCAGATATAGGTGCCGATAGGCATTTCTGATGTGGTTGCCGATAGGCATTTCAAATATAGGTGCTGATAGGCATTTCAGAAGTAGTTTTCGATAGGCATTTCAAAAATAGGTGCCGATAGGCATTTCAGATATAGGTGCCGATAGGCACTTCAGATATAGTTGCCGATTGGCATTTTAAAAAAAGGTGCCGATAGGCATTTCAGATATAGAAGCCGATAGGCATTTCAAATATAGGTGCCGATAGGCATTCCAGATATGGTTGCCGATAGGCATTTCAAATATAGGTGCTGATAGGCATTTCAGATGTAGTTTCCGATAGGCATTTCAAAAATAGGTGCCGATAGGCATTTCAGATATAGGTACCGATAGGCATTTCAGATATAGTTGCCGATTAGCATTTTAAAAATAGGTGCCGATAGGCATTTCAGATATAGAAGCCGATAGGCATTTCAAATATAGGTGCCGATAGGCATTCCAGATATGGTTGCCGATAGGCATTTCATATATAGGTGCTGATAGGCATTTCAGATGTAGTTTCCGATAGGCATTTCAAAAATAGGTGCTGATAGGCATTTCAGATATAGTTGCCGATAGGCATTTTAAAAACAGGTGCCGATAGGCATTTCAGATATAGAAGCCGATAGGTATTTCAAATATAGGTGTCGATAGGCATTTCAGATATGGTTGCCGATAAGCATTTGAAATATAGGAGCAGATAGGCATTTCAGATGTATTTTCCGAAAGGCATTTCAAAAATAGGTGCCGATAGTCATTTCAGATATAGGTGCCGATAGGCATTTCAGATATAGTTGCCGATTGGCATTTTAAAAATAGGTGCCGATAGGCATTTCAGATATAGAAGCCGATAGGCATTTCAAATATAGGTGCCGATAGGCATTCCAGATATGGTTGCCGATAGGCATTTCAAATATAAGTGCTGATAGGCATTTCTAATGTAGTTTCCGATAGGCATTTCAAAATTAGGTGCCGATAGGCATTTTAGATATAGGTGCCGATAGGCACTTCAGATATAGTTGCTGATTGGCATTTTAAAAATAGGTGCCGATAGGCATTTTAGATATAAGAGCCGATAGGCATTTCAAATATAGGTGCCGATAGGCATTTCAAATATAGGTGCCGATAGGCATTCCAGATATGGTTGCCGATAGGCATTTCAAATATAGGTGCCGATAGGCATTTCAGATATAGAAGCCGATAGGCATTTCAAAAATAGGTGCCGATAGGCATTTTAGATATTGGTGCCAATAGGCATTTCAGATATAGTTGCCAATTGGCATTTTAAAAATAGGTGCCGATAGGCATTTCAGATATAGAAGCCGATAGGCATATCAGATATAGTTGCCAATTGGCATTTTAAAAATAGGTGCCGATAGGCATTTCAGATATAGAAGCCGATAGGTTTTTCAAATATAGGTGTCGATAGGCATTTCAGATATAGGTGCCTATAGGCATATCAGATATAGTTGCCGATAGGCATTTAAAATATAGATGCCGATAGGCATTTCAAATATAGGTGTCGATAGGCATTTCAGATATAAATGCCGAAAGGCATTTCAGATATAGGTGCCGATAGGCATTTCTGTGTGGTTGCCGATAGGCATTTCAAATATAGGTGCTGATAGGCATTTCAGATGTAGTTTTCGATAGGGATTTCAAAAATAGGTGCCGATAGGCAATTCAGATATAGGTGCCGATAGGCACTTCAGATATAGTTGCCGATTGGCATTTTAAAAAAGGTGCCGATAGGCATTTCAGATATAGAAGCAGTTAGGCATTTCAAACATAGGTGCCGACAGGCATTCCAGATATGGTTGCCGATAGTCATTTCAAATATAGGTGCTGATAGGCATTTCAGATGTAGTTTCCGATAGGCATTTCAAAAATAGGTGCCGATAGGCATTTCAGATACAGGTGCCGATAGGCATTTCAGATATAGTTGCCGATTGGCATTTTAAAAATAGGTGCCGATAGGCATTTCAGATAAAAAGCCGATAGGCATTTCAAATATAGGTGCCGATAGGCATTCCAGATATGGTTGCCGATAGGCATCTCAAATATTGGTGCTGATAGGCATTTCAGATGTAGTTTCAGATAGGCATTTAAAAATATGTGCTGATACGCATTTCAGATGTAGTTTCCGATAGGCATTTCAAAAATAGGTGCCGATAGGCATTTCAGATATAGGTGCCGATAGGCATTTCAGATAGAGTTGCCGATTGCATTTTAAAAAAAGGTGCCGATAGGCATTTTAGATGTAGTTTCCGATAGGCATTTCAAAAATAGGTGCCGATAGGCATTTCAGATATAGGTGCCTATAGGCATATCAGATATAGTTGCCGATAGGCATTTAAAATATAGATGCCGATAGGCATTTCAAATATAGGTGTCGATAGGCATTTCAGATATAAATGCCGAAAGGCATTTCAGATATAGGTGCCGATAGGCATTTCTGATGTGGTTGCCGATAGGCATTTCAAATATAGGTGCTGATATGCATTTCAGATGTAGTTTTCGATAGGGATTTCAAAAATAGGTGCCGATAGGCATTTCAGATATAGGTGCCGATAGGCACTTCAGATATAGTTGCCGATTGGCATTTTAAAAAAAGGTGCCGATAGGCATTTCAGATATAGAAGCCGATAGGCATTTCAAATATAGGTGCCGACAGGCATTCCAGATATGGTTGCCGATAGTCATTTCAAATATAGGTGCTGATAGGCATTTCAGATGTAGTTTCCGATAGGCATTTCAAAAATAGGTGCCGATAGGCATTTCAGATACAGGTGCCGATAGGCATTTCAGATATAGTTGCCGATTGGCATTTTAAAAATAGGTGCCGATAGGCATTTCAGATAAAAAGCCGATAGGCATTTCAAATATAGGTGCCGATAGGCATTCCAGATATGGTTGCCGATAGGCATTTCAAATATTGGTGCTGATAGGCATTTTAGATGTAGTTTCCGATAGGCATTTCAAAAATAGGTGCCGAAAGGCATTTCAGATATAAGTGCCGATAGGCATTACAGATATAGTTGCCGATTAGCATTTTAAAAATAGGTGCCGATAGGCATTTCAGATATAGGGGCCGATAGGCAATTCAGATATAGTTGCCAATTGGCATTTTAAAAATAGGTGCCGATAGGCATTTCAGATATAGAAGCCGATAGGCATTTCAAATATAGGTGTCGATAGGCATTCCAGATATGGTTGCCGATAGGCATTTCAAATATAGGTGCTGATAGGCATTTTAGATGTAGTTTCCGATAGGCATTTCAAAAATTGATGCCGATAGGCATTTCAGATATTGGTGCCGATAGGCATTTCAGATATAGTTGCCGATTGGCATTTTAAAAACAGGTGCCGATAGGCATTTCAGATATAGAAGCCGATAGGTATTTCAAATATAGGTGTCGAAAGGCATTTCAGATATGTTTGCCGATAGGCATTTCAAATATAGGTGCTGATAGGCATTTTAGATGTAGTTTCCGATAGGCATTTCAAAAATTGATGCCGATAGGCATTTCAGATATAGGTGCCGATAGGCATTTCAGATATAGTTGCCGATTGGCATTTTAAAAACAGGTGCCGATAGGCATTTCAGATATAGAAGCCGATAGGTATTTCAAATATAGGTGTAGATAGGCATTTCAGATATGGTTGCCGATAGGCATTTAAAATATAGGAGCAGATAGGCATTTCAGATGTATTCTCCGAAAGGCATTTCAAAAATAGGTGCCGATAGTCATTTCAGATATAGGTGCCGATAGGCATTTCAAATATAAGTGCTGATAGGCATTTTAGATGTAGTTTCCGATAGGCATTTTAAAATTAGGTGCCGATAGGCATTTTAGATATAGGTGCCGATAGGCATTTCAGATATAGTTGCTGATTGGCATTTTAAAAAAAGGTGCCGATAGGCATTTCAGATATAGTTGCCGATTGGCATTTTAAAAATAGGTGCCGATAGGCATTTCAGATATAGAAGCCGATAGGTATTTCAAATATAGGTGTCGAAAGGCATTTCAGATATGTTTGCCGATAGGCATTTCAAATATAGGTGCTGATAGGCATTTTAGATGTAGTTTCCGATAGGCATTTCAAAAATTGATGCCGATAGGCATTTCAGATATAGGTGCCGATAGGCATTTCAGATATAGTTGCCGATTGGCATTTTAAAAATAGGTGTCGATAGGCATTTCAGATATAGAAGCCCATAGGCATTTCAAATATAGGTGCCGATAGGCATTCCAGATATGGTTGCCGATAGGAATTTCAAATATAGGTGCTGATAGGCATTTCAGATGTAGTTTCCGATAGGCATTTCAAAATTAGGTGCCGATAGGCATTTTAGGTATAGGTGCCGATAGGCATTTCAGATATATTTGCCGATTGGCATTTTAAAAATAGGTGCCGATAGGCATTTCAGAAATAGAAGCCGATAGGCATTTCAAATATAGGTGCCGATAGGCATTCCAGATATGGTTGCCGATAGGCATTTCAGATATAGGTGCCGATAGGCATTTCAGATATAGTTGCCAATTGGAATTTTAAAAATAGGTGCCGATAGGCATTTCAGATATAGAAGCCGATAGGCATATCAGATATAGTTGCCGATTGGCAATTTAAAAATAGGTGCCGATAGGCATTTCAGATATAGAAGCCGATAGGTTTTTCAAATATAGGTGCCGATAGGCATTTCAGATATAGGTGCCGATAGGCATTTCAGATATAGTTGCAGATTGGCATTTTAAAAATAGGTGCCGATAGGCTTGTCAGATATAGAAGCCGATAGGCATTTCAGATAGAGAAGCCGATAGGCATTTCAAATATAGGTGCCGATAGGCATTCCAGATATGGTTGCCGATAAGCATTTCAAATATAGGTGCTGATAGGCATTTCAGATGTAGTTTCCGATAGGCATTTCAAAAATAGGTGCCGATAGGCATTTCAGATATAGGTGCCGATAGGCATTTCAGATATAGTTGCCGATTGGCATTTTAAAAATAGGAGCCGACAGGCAATTTAGATGTAGTTTCCGATAGGCATTTCAAAAATAGGTGCCGATAGGCATTTTAGATATAGGTGCCGATAGGCATATCAGATATAGTTGCCGATAGGCATTTAAAATATAGGTGCCGATAGGCATTTCAAATATAGGTGTCGATAGGCAATTCAGATATAAATCCAAAAGTCATTTCAGATATAGGTGCCGATAGGCATTTCTGATGTGGTTGCTGATAGGCATTTCAAATATAGGTGCTGATAGGCATTTCAGATGTAGTTTTTGATAGGCATTTCAAAAATAGGTGCCGTTAGGCATTTCAGATATAGGTGCCGATAGGCACTTCAGATATAGTTGCCGATTGGCATTTGAAAAATAGGTGCCGATAGGCATTTCAGATATAGAAGCCGATAGGCATTTCAAATATAGGTGCCGATAGGCATTCCAGATATGGTTGCCGATAGGCATTTCAAATATAGGTGCTGATAGGCATTCCAGATGTAGTTTCCGATAGGCATTTCAAAAATAGGTGCCGATAGGCATTTCAGATATAGTTGCCAATTAGCATTTTAAAAATAGGTGTCTATAGGCATTTCAGATATAGAAGCCGATAGGCATTTAAAATATAAGTGCCGATAGGCATTCCAGATATGGTTGCCGATAGGGATTTCTAATATAGGTGCTGATAGGCATTTCAGATGTAGTTTCCGATAGGCATTTCAAAAATTGGTGCCGATAGGCATTTCAGATATAGGTGCCGATAGGCATTTCAGATATAGTTGCCGATTGGTATTTTAAAAATATGTGCCGATAGGCATTTCAGATATAGAAGCCGATAGGTATTATAAATATAGGTGTCGTTAGGCATTTCAGATATGGTTGCCGATAGGCATTTCAAATATATTTGCTGATAGGCATTTCAGATGTAGTTTCCGATAAGCATTTCAAAAATAGGTGCCGATAGGCATTTCAGATATAGGTGCCGATAGGCATTTCAGATATAGTTGCCGATTGGCATTTTAAAAATAGGTGCCGATAGGCATTTTAGATGTAGTTTCCGATAGGCATTTCAAAAATAGGTGCCGATAGGCATTTCAGATATAGGTGCCGATAGGCATATCAGATATAGTTGCCGATAGGCATTTAAAATATAGGTGCCGATAGGCATTTCAAATATAGGTGTCGATAGACAATTCAGATATAAATGCCGAAAGTCATTTCAGATATAGTTGCCGATAGGCATTTCTGATGTGGTTGCCGATAGGCATTTCAAATATAGGTGCTGATAGGCATTTCAGATGTAGTTTTTGATAGGCATTTCAAAAATAGGTGCCGTTAGGCATTTCAGATATAGGTGCCGATAGGCACTTCAGATATAGTTGCCGATTGGCATTTTAAAAATAGGTGCCGATAGGCATTTCAGATATAGAAGCCGATAGGCATTTCAAATATAGGTCGTGATAGGCATTTCAGATATAGAAGCCGATAGGTATTTCAAATATAGGTGTCGATAGGCATTTCAGATATGGTTGCCGATAGGCATTTCAAATATAGAAGCAGATAGGCATTTCAGATGTAGTTTCCGAAAGGCATTTCAAAAATAAGTGCCGATAGGCATTTCAGATATAGGTACCGATAGGCATTTCAGATATAGTTGCCGATTGGCATTTTAAAAATAGGTGCCGATAGGCATTTCAGATATAGAAGCCGATAGGTATTTCAAATATAGGTGTCGATAGGCATTTCAGATATGGTTGCCGATAGGCATTCCAAATATAGGTGCTGATAGGCATTTCAGATGTAGTTTCCGATAGGCATTTCAAAAATAGGTGCCGATAGGCATTTCAGACATAGGTGCCGATAGGCATTTCAGATATAGTTGCAGATTGGCATTTTAAAAATAGGTGCCGATAGGCTTGTCAGATATAGAAGCCGATAGGCATTTCAGATATAGAAGCCGATAGGCATTTAAAATATAGGTGCCGATAGGCATTCCAGATATGGTTGCCGATAAGCATTTCAAATATAGGTGCTGATAGGCATTTCAGATGTAGTTTCCGATAGGCATTTCAAAAATAGGTGCCGATAGGCATTTCAGATAAAGGTGCCGATGGGCATTTCAGATATAGTTGCCGATTGACATTTTAAAAATAGGAGCCGACAGGCAATTTAGATGTAGATTCCGATAGGCATTTCAAAAATAGGTGCCGATAGGCATATCAGATATAGTTGCCGATAGGCATTTAAAATATAGGTGCCGATAGGCGTTTCAAATATAGGTGTCGATAGGCAATTCAGATATAAATGCCGAAAGTCATTTCAGATATAGGTGCCGATAGGCATTTCTGATGTAGTTGCTGATAGGCATTTCAAATATAGGTGCTGATAGGCATTTCAGATGTAGTTTTTGATAGGCATTTCAAAAATAGGTGCCGTTAGGCATTTCAGATATAGGTGCCGATAGGCATTTCAGATATAGTTGCCGATTGGCATTTTAAAAATAGGTGCCGATAGGCATTTTAGATATAGAAGCCGATAGGCATTTCAAATATAGGTGCCGATAGGCATTCCAGATATGGTTGCCGATAGGCATTTCAAATATAGGTGCTGACAGGCATTTCAGATGTAGTTTCCGATAGGCATTTCAACAATAGGTGCCGATAGGCATTTCAAATATAGGTGCCGATAGGCATTACAGATATAGTTGCCGATTGGCATTTTAAAAATAGGTGCCTTTAGGCATTTCAGATATAGAAGCCGATAGGCATTTCTAATATTTGTGCCGATAGGCATTCCAGATATGGTTGCCGATAGGCATTTTAAATATAGGTGCTGACAGGCATTTCAGATGTAGTTTCCGATAGGCATTTCAAAAATAGGTGCCGATAGGCATTTCAGATATATGTGCCGATAGGCATTTCAGATATAGTTGCCGATTGGCATTTTAAAAATAGGTGCCGATAGGCATTTCAGATATAGAAGCCGATAGGTATTTCAAATATAGGTGTCGATAAGCATTTCAGATATGGTTGCCGATAGGCATTTCAAATATAGGTGCTGATAGGCATGTCAGATGTAGTTTCCGATAGACATTTTAAAAATAGGTGCCGATAGGCATTTCAGATATAGGTGCCGATAGGCATTTCAGATATAGTTGCCGATTGGAATTTTAAAAATATGTGTCGATAGGCATTTCAGATATAGAAGCCGATAGGCATTTCAAATATAGGTTGCCGATAGGCACTCCAGATATGGATGCCGATAGGCATTTCAAATATAGGTGCTGATAGGCATTCCAGATGTAGTTTCCGATGAGCATATCAAAAATTGGTGCCGATAGGCATTTCAGATATAGTTACCGATTGGCATTTTAAAAATAGGTGCCGATAGGCATTTCAGATATAGAAGCCAAAAGGTATTTCAAATATAGGTGTCGATAGGCATTTCAGATATGGTTGCCGATAAGCATTTCAAATATAGGTGCTGATAGGCATTTCAGATGTAGTTTCCGATAGGCATTTCAAAAATAGGTGCCGATAGGCATTTCAGATATAGGTGCCGATAGGCATTTCAGATATAGTTGCCGATTGGCATTTTAAAAATAGGTGCCGATAGGCATTTCAGATATAGAAGCCGATAGGCATTTCAAATATAGGTGCCGATGGGCATTCCAGATATGGTTGCCGATAGGCATTTCAAATATAGGTGCTGATAGGCATTTCAGATGTAGTTTCCGATAGACATTTCAAAAATAGGTGCCGATAGGCATTTCAGATATAGGTGCCGATAGGAATTTAGATATAGTTGCCAATTGGCATTTTAAAAATAGGTACCGATAGGCATTTTAGATATAGGTGCCGATAGGCATTTCAGATATAGTTGCCGATAGGCATTTCAGATATAGAAGCCGATATCTATTTCAAATATAGGTGTCGATAGGCATTTTAGATATGGTTGCCGATAAGCATTTGAAATATAGGAGCAGATAGGCATTTCAGATGTTTTTTCCGAAAGGCATTTCAAAAATAGGTGCCGATAGTCATTTCAGATATGGGTGCCGATAGGCATTTCAGAAATAGTTGCCGATTGGCATTTTAAAAATAGGTGCCGATAGGCATTTCAGATATAGAAGCCGATAGGCATTTCAAATATAGGTGCCGATAGGCAATCCAGATATGGTTGCCGATAGGCATTTCAAATATAAGTGCTGATAGGCATTTCAGATGTAGTTTCCGATAGGCATTTCAAAATTAGGTGCCGATAGGCATTTTAGATATAGGTGCCGATAGGCATTTCAGATATAGTTGCCGATTGGCATTTTAAAAATAGGTGCCGATAGGCATTTTAGATATAGAAGCCGATAGGCATTTCAAATATAGGTGCCGATAGGCATTCCAGATATGGTTGCCGATAGGGATTTCAAATATAGTTGCCGATAGGCATTTCAGATATAGAAGCCGATAGGCATTTCAAAAATAGGTGCCGATAGGCATTTTATATATAGGTGCCGATAGGCATTTCAGATATAGAAGCCGATAGGCATTTCAAATATAGGTGCCGATAGGCATTCCAGATATGGTTGCCGATAGGGATTTCAAATATAGGTGCCGATAGGCATATCAGATATAGTTGCCAATTGGCATTTTAAAAATAGGTGCCGATAGGCATTTCAGATATAGAAGCCGATAGGTTTTTCAAATATATGTGTCGATAGGCATTTCAGATATGGTTGCCGATAGGCATTTCAAATATAGGTGCTGATAGGCATTTCAGATGTAGTTTCCGGTAGGCATTTCAAAAATAGGTGCCGATAGGCATTTCAGATATAGGTGCCGATAGACATTTCAAATAGAGTTGCCGATTGGCATTTTAAAAAAAGGTGCCGATAGGCATTTTAGATGTAGTTTCCGATAGGCATTTCAAAAATAGGTGCCGATAGGCATTTCAGATATAGGTGCCGATAGGCATATCAGATATAGTTGCCGATAGGCATTTAAAATATAGGGGCCGATAGGCATTTTAAATATAGGTGTCGATAGGCATTTCAGATATAAATGCCGAAAGGCATTTCAGATATAGGTGCCGATAGGCATTTCTGATGTGGTTGCCGATAGGCATTTCAAATATAGGTGCTGATAGGCATTTCAGATGTAGTTTTCGATAGGCATTTCAAAAATAGGTGCCGATAGGCATTTCAGATATAGGTGCCGATAGGCACTTCAGATATAGTTGCCGATTGGCATTTTAAAAAAAGGTGCCGATAGGCATTTCAGATATAGAAGCCGATAGGCATTTCAAATATAGGTGCCGATAGGCATTCCAGATATGGTTGCCGATAGGCATTTCAAATATAGGTGCTGATAGGCATTTCAGATGTAGTTTCCGATAGGCATTTCAAAAATAGGTGCCGATAGGCATTTCAGATATAGGTGCCGATAGGCATTTCAGATATAGTTGCCGATTGGCATTTTAAAAATAGGTGCCGATAGGCATTTCAGATATAGAAGCCGATAGGCATTTCAAATATAGGTGCCGATAGGCATTCCAGATATGGTTGCCGATAGGCATTTCAAATAGTGGTGCTGATAGGCATTTCAGATGTAGTTTCAGATAGGCATTTAAAAAATATGTGCTGATAGGCATTTCAGATGTAGTTTCCGATAGGCATTTCAGATGTAGTTTCCGATAGGCATTTCAAAAATAGGTGCCGATAGGCATTTCAGATATAGGTACCGATAGGCATTTCAGATATAGTTGCCGATTAGTATTTTAAAAATAGGTGCCGATAGGCATTTCAGATATAGAAGCCGATAGGCATTTCAAATATAGGTGCCGATAGGCATTCCAGATATGGTTGCCGATAGGCATTTCAAATATAGGTGCTGATAGGCATTTCTGATGTAGTTTCCGATAGGCATTTCAAAAATAGGTGCTGATAGGCATTTCAGATATAGTTGCCGATAGGCATTATAAAAACAGGTGCCGATAGGCATTTCAGATATAGAAGCCGATAGGTATTTCAAATATAGGTGTCGATAGGCATTTCAGATATGGTTGCCGATAAGCATTTGAAATATAGGAGCAGATAGGCATTTCAGATGTATTTTCCGAAAGGCATTTCAAAAATAGGTGCCGATAGTCATTTCAGATATAGGTGCCGATAGGCATTTCAGATATAGTTGCCGATTGGCATTTTAAAAATAGGTGCCGATAGGCATTTCAGATATAGAAGCCGATAGGCATTTCAAATATAGGTGCCGATAGGCATTCCAGATATGGTTGCCGATAGGCATTTCAAATATAAGTGCTGATAGGCATTTCAGATGTAGTTTCCGATAGGCATTTCAAAATTAGGTGCCGATAGGCATTTTAGATATAGGTGCCGATAGGCATTTCAGATATAGTTGCTGATTGGCATTTTAAAAATAGGTGCCGATAGGCATTTTAGATATAAGAGCCGATAGGCATTTCAAATATAGGTGCCGATAGGCATTTCAAATATAGGTGCCGATAGGCATTCCAGATATGGTTGCCGATAGGCATTTCAAATATAGGTGCCGATAGGCATTTCAGATATAGAAGCCGATAGGCATTTCAAAAATAGGTGCCGATAGGCATTTTAGATATTGGTGCCAATAGGCATTTCAGATATAGTTGCCAATTGGCATTTTAAAAATAGGTGCCGATAGGCATTTCAGATATAGAAGCCGATAGGCATATCAGATATAGTTGCCAATTGGCATTTTAAAAATAGGTGCCGATAGGCATTTCAGATATAGAAGCCGATAGGTTTTTCAAATATAGGTGTCGATAGGCATTTCAGATATAGGTGCCTATAGGCATATCAGATATAGTTGCCGATAGGCATTTAAAATATAGATGCCGATAGGCATTTCAAATATAGGTGTCGATAGGCATTTCAGATATAAATGCCGAAAGGCATTTCAGATATAGGTGCCGATAGGCATTTCTGTGTGGTTGCCGATAGGCATTTCAAATATAGGTGCTGATAGGCATTTCAGATGTAGTTTTCGATAGGGTTTTCAAAAATAGGTGCCGATAGGCATTTCAGATATAGGTGCCGATAGGCACTTCAGATATAGTTGCCGATTGGCATTTTAAAAAAAGGTGCCGATAGGCATTTCAGATATAGAAGCCGATAGGCATTTCAAACATAGGTGCCGACAGGCATTCCAGATATGGTTGCCGATAGTCATTTCAAATATAGGTGCTGATAGGCATTTCAGATGTAGTTTCCGATAGGCATTTCAAAAATAGGTGCCGATAGGCATTTCAGATACAGGTGCCGATAGGCATTTCAGATATAGTCGCCGATTGGCATTTTAAAAATAGGTGCCGATAGGCATTTCAGATAAAAAGCCGATAAGCATTTCAAATATAGGTGCCGATAGGCATTCCAGATATGGTTGCCGATAGGCATTTCAAATATTGGTGCTAATAGGCATTTTAGATGTAGTTTCCGATAGGCATTTCAAAAATAGGTGCCGAAAGGCATTTCAGATATAAGTGCCGATAGGCATTACAGATATAGTTGCCGATTAGCATTTTAAAAATAGGTGCCGATAGGCATTTCAGATATAGGGGCCGATAGGCAATTCAGATATAGTTGCCAATTGGCATTTTAAAAATAGGTGCCGATAGGCATTTCAGATATAGAAGCCGATAGGCATTTCAAATATAGGTGTCGATAGGCATTCCAGATATGTTTGCCGATAGGCATTTCAAATATAGGTGCTGATAGGCATTTTAGATGTAGTTTCCGATAGGCATTTCAAAAATTGATGCCGATAGGCATTTCAGATATTGGTGCCGATAGGCATTTCAGATATAGTTGCCGATTGGCATTTTAAAAACAGGTGCCGATAGGCATTTCAGATATAGAAGCCGATAGGTATTTCAAATATAGGTGTCGAAAGGCATTTCAGATATGTTTGCCGATAGGCATTTCAAATATAGGTGCTGATAGGCATTTTAGATGTAGTTTCCGATAGGCATTTCAAAAATTGATGCCGATAGGCATTTCAGATATAGGTGCCGATAGGCATTTCAGATATAGTTGCCGATTGGCATTTTAAAAACAGGTGCCGATAGGCATTTCAGATATAGAAGCCGATAGGTATTTCAAATATAGGTGTAGATAGGCATTTCAGATATGGTTGCCGATAGGCATTTAAAATATAGGAGCAGATAGGCATTTCAGATGTATTCTCCGAAAGGCATTTCAAAAATAGGTGCCGATAGTCATTTCAGATATAGGTGCCGATAGGCATTTCAAATATAAGTGCTGATAGGCATTTTAGATGTAGTTTCCGATAGGCATTTTAAAATTAGGTGCCGATAGGCATTTTAGATATAGGTGCCGATAGGCATTTCAGATATAGTTGCTGATTGGCATTTTAAAAAAAGGTGCCGATAGGCATTTCAGATATAGTTGCCGATTGGCATTTTAAAAACAGGTGCCGATAGGCATTTCAGATATAGAAGCCGATAGGTATTTCAAATATAGGTGTAGATAGGCATTTCAGATATGGTTGCCGATGGGCATTTCAAATATAGGAGCAGATAGGCATTTCAGATGTATTTTCCGAAAGGCATTTCAAAAATAGGTGCCGATAGTCATTTCAGATATAGGTGCCGATAGGCATTTCAGATATAGTTGCCGATTGGCATTTTAAAAATAGGTGTCGATAGGCATTTCAGATATAGAAGCCCATAGGCATTTCAAATATAGGTGCCGATAGGCATTCCAGATATGGTTGCCGATAGGAATTTCAAATATAGGTGCTGATAGGCATTTCAGATGTAGTTTCCGATAGGCATTTCAAAATTAGGTGCCGATAGGCATTTTAGGTATAGGTGCCGATAGGCATTTCAGATATAGTTGCCGATTGGCATTTTAAAAATAGGTGCCGATAGGCATTTCAGAAATAGAAGCCGATAGGCATTTCAAATATAGGTGCCGATAGGCATTCCAGATATGGTTGCCGATAGGCATTTCAGATATAGGTGCCGATAGGCATTTCAGATATAGTTGCCAATTGGAATTTTAAAAATAGGTGCCGATAGGCATTTCAGATATAGAAGCCGATAGGCATATCAGATATAGTTGCCGATTGGCATTTTAAAAATAGGTGCCGATAGGCATTTCAGATATAGAAGCCGATAGGTTTTTCAAATATAGGTGTCGATAGGCATTTCAGATATGGTTGCCGATAGGCATTTCAAATATAGGTGCTGATAGGCATTTCAGATGTAGTTTCCGATAGGCATTTCAAAAATAGGTGCCGATAGGCATTTCAGATATAGGTGCCGATAGGCATTTCAGATAGAGTTGCCGATTGGCATTTTAAAAATAGTTGCCTATAGGCATTTTAGATGTATTTTCCGATAGGCATTTCTAAAATAGGTGCCGATAGGCATTTCAGATATAGGTGCCGATAGGCATATCAGATATAGTTGCCGATAGGCATTTAAAATATAGGGGCCGATAGGCATTTCAAATATAGGTGTCGATAGGCATTTCAGATATAAATGCCGAAAGGCATTTCAGATATAGGTGCCGATAGGCATTTCTTAAATGGTTGCCGATAGGCATTTCAAATATAGGTGCTGATAGGCATTTCAGATGTAGTTTACGATAGGCATTTCAAAAATAGGCGCCGATAGGCATTTCAGATATAGGTGCCGATAGGCACTTCAGATATAGTTGCCGATTGGCATTTTAAAAAAAGGTGCCGATAGGCATTTCAGATATAGAAGCCGATAGGCATTTCAGATATAGTTGCCGATTGGCATTTTAAAAATAGGTGCCGTTAGGCATTTCAGATATAGAAGCCGATAGGTATTTCAAATATAGGTGTAGATAGGCATTTCAGATATGGTTGCCGATGGGCATTTCAAATATAGGAGCAGATAGGCATTTCAGATGTATTTTCCGAAAGGCATTTCAAAAATAGGTGCCGATAGTCATTTCAGATATAGGTGCCGATAGGCATTTCAGATATAGTTGCCGATTGGCATTTTAAAAATAGGTGTCGATAGGCATTTCAGATATAGAAGCCCATAGGCATTTCAAATATAGGTGCCGATAGGCATTCCAGATATGGTTGCCGATAGGAATTTCAAATATAGGTGCTGATAGGCATTTCAGATGTAGTTTCCGATAGGCATTTCAAAATTAGGTGCCGATAGGCATTTTAGGTATAGGTGCCGATAGGCATTTCAGATATAGTTGCCGATTGGCATTTTAAAAATAGGTGCCGATAGGCATTTCAGAAATAGAAGCCGATAGGCATTTCAAATATAGGTGCCGATAGGCATTCCAGATATGGTTGCCGATAGGCATTTCAGATATAGGTGCCGATAGGCATTTCAGATATAGTTGCCAATTGGAATTTTAAAAATAGGTGCCGATAGGCATTTCAGATATAGAAGCCGATAGGCATATCAGATATAGTTGCCGATTGGCATTTTAAAAATAGGTGCCGATAGGCATTTCAGATATAGAAGCCGATAGGTTTTTCAAATATAGGTGTCGATAGGCATTTCAGATATGGTTGCCGATAGGCATTTCAAATATAGGTGCTGATAGGCATTTCAGATGTAGTTTCCGATAGGCATTTCAAAAATAGGTGCCGATAGGCATTTCAGATATAGGTGCCGATAGGCATTTCAGATAGAGTTGCCGATTGGCATTTTAAAAATAGTTGCCTATAGGCATTTTAGATGTATTTTCCGATAGGCATTTCTAAAATAGGTGCCGATAGGCATTTCAGATATAGGTGCCGATAGGCATATCAGATATAGTTGCCGATAGGCATTTAAAATATAGGGGCCGATAGGCATTTCAAATATAGGTGTCGATAGGCATTTCAGATATAAATGCCGAAAGGCATTTCAGATATAGGTGCCGATAGGCATTTCTTAAATGGTTGCCGATAGGCATTTCAAATATAGGTGCTGATAGGCATTTCAGATGTAGTTTTCGATAGGCATTTCAAAAATAGGCGCCGATAGGCATTTCAGATATAGGTGCCGATAGGCACTTCAGATATAGTTGCCGATTGGCATTTTAAAAAAAGGTGCCGATAGGCATTTCAGATATAGAAGCCGATAGGCATTTCAGATATAGTTGCCGATTGGCATTTTAAAAATAGGTGCCGTTAGGCATTTCAGATATAGAAGCCGATAGGTATTTCAAATATAGGTGTCGATAGGCATTTCAGATATGGTTGCCGATAGGCATTTCAAATATAGGAGCAGATAGGCATTTCAGATGTATTTTTCGAAAGGCATTTCAAAAATATGTGCCGATAGTCATTTCAGATATAGGTGCCGATAGGCAATTCAGATATAGATGCCGATTGGCATTTTAAAAATAGGTGTGATAGGCATTTCAGATATAGAAGCCGATAGGCATTTCAAATATAGGTGCCGATAGGCATTCCAGATATGGTTGCCGATAGGCATTTCAAATATAAGTGCTGATAGGCATTTCAGATGTAGTTTCCGATAGGCATTTCAAAATTAGGTGCCGATAGGCATTTTAGATATAGGTGCCGATAGGCATTTCAGATATAGTTGCCGATTGGCATTTTAAAAAAAGGTGCAGATAAACATTTCAGATATAGAAGCCGATAGGCATTTCAAATATAGGTGCCGATAGGCATTCCAGATATGGTTGCCGATAGGCATTTCAAATATAGGTGCCGATAGGCATTTCAGATATAGAAGCCGATAGGTATTTCAAATATAGGTGTCGATAGGCATTTCAGATATGGTTGCCGATAGGCATTTCAAATATTAGTGCTGATAGGCATTTCAGAAGTAGTTTCCGATAGGCATTTCAAAAATAGGTGCCGATAGGCATTTCAAATATAGGTGCCGATAGGCATTACAGATATAGTTGCCGATTGGCATTTTAAAAATAGGTGCCTTTAGGCATTTCAGATATAGAAGCCGATAGGCATTTCTAATATTTGTGCCGATAGGCATTCCAGATATGGTTGCCGATAGGCATTTCAAATATAGGTGCTGACAGGCATTTCAGATGTAGTTTCCGATAGGCATTTCAAAAATAGGTGCCGATAGGCATTTCAGATATAGTTGCCGATAGGCATTTCAGATATAGTTGCCGATTGGCATTTTAAAAATAGGTGCCGATAGGCATTTCAGATATAGAAGCCGAAAGGCATTTCAAATATAGGTGCCGATAGGCATTCCAGATATGGTTGCCGATAGGCATTTCAAATATAGGTGCTGATAGGCATTTCAGATGTAGTTTCCGATAGGCATTTCAAAAATAGGTGCCGATAGGCATTTCAGATATAGGTGCCGATAGGCATTTCAGGTATAGAAGCCGATAGGTATTTCAAATATAGGTGTCGATAGGCATTTCAGATATGGTTGCCGATAGGCATTTCAAATATAGGTGCTGATAGGCATTTCAGATGTAGTTTCCGATAGACATTTTAAAAATAGGTGCCGATAGGCATTTCAGATATAGGTGCCGATAGGCATTTCAGATATAGTTGCCGATTGGCATTTTAAAAATAGGTGTCGATAGGCATTTCAGATATAAAAGCCGATAGGCATTTCAAATATAGGTGCCGATAGGCATTCCAGAAATGGTTGCCGATAGGCATTTCAAATATAGGTGCAGATAGGCATTCCAGATGTAGTTTCCGATAGGCATATCAAAAATTGGTGCCGATAGGCATTTCAGATATAGGTGCCGATAGGCATTTCAGATATAGTTACCGATTGGCATTTTAAAAATAGGTGCCGATAGGCATTTCAGATATAGAAGCCGATAGGTATTTCAAATATAGGAGTCGATAGGGATTCCAGATATGGTTGCCGATAGGCATTTCAAATATAGGTGCTGATAGGCATTTTAGATGTAGTTTCCGATAGGCATTTCAAAAATTGATGCCGATAGGCATTTCAGATTTTTGTGCCGATAGGCATTTCAGATATAGTTGCCGATAGGCATTTTAAAAACAGGTGCCGATAGGCATTTTAGATATAGAAGCCGATAGGTATTTCAAATATAGGTGTCGATAGGCATTTCAGATATGGTTGCCGATAAGCATTTGAAATATAGGAGCAGATAGGCATTTCAGATGCATTTTCCGAAAGGCATTTCAAAAATAGGTGCCGATAGTCATTTCAGATATAGGTGCCGATAGGCATTTCAGATATAGTTGCCGATTGGCATTTTAAAAATAGGTGCCGATAGGCATTTCAGATATAGAAGCCGATAGGCATTTCAAATATAGGTGCCGATAGGCATTCCAAATATTGTTGCCGATAGGCATTTCAAATATAGGTGCCGATAAGCATTCCAGATATGGTTGCCGATAGGCATTTCAAATATAGGTGCCGATAGGCATTTCAGATATAGAAGCCGATAGGCATTTCAAATATAGGTGCCGATAGGCATTCCAGATATGGTTGCCGATAGGCATTTCAAATATAGATGCTGATAGGCATTTCAGATTTAGTTTCCGATAGGCATTTCAAAAATAGGTGCCGATAGGCATTTCAGATATAGGTGCCGATAGGCATTTCAGATATAGTTGCCGATTGGCATTTTAAAAATAGGTGCCGATAGGCATTTCAGATATTGAAGCAGATAGGCATTTCAAATATAAGTGCCGATAGGCATTCCAGATATGGTTCCTGATAGGCATTTCAAATATTGGTGCTGATAGGCATTTAAGATGTAGTTTCCGATAGGCATTTCAACAATAGGTGCTGATAGGCATTTCAGATGTAGTTTCCGATAGGCATTTCAGATGTAGTTTCCGATAGGCATTTCAAAAATTGGTGCCGATAGGCATTTCAGATATAGGTGCCGATAGGCACTTCAGATATAGTTGCCGATTGGCATTTTAAAAAAAGGTGCCGATAGGCATTTCAGATATAGAAGCCGATAGGCATTTCAAATATAGGTGCCGATAGGCATTCCAGATATGGTTGCCGATAGGCATTTCAAATATAGGTGCTGATAGGCATTTCAGATGTAGTTTCCGATAGGCATTTCAAAATTAGGTGCCGATAGGCATTTTAGGTATAGGTGCCGATAGGCATTTCAGATATAGTTGCCGATTGGCATTTTAAAAATAGGTGCCGATAGGCATTTCAGAAATAGAAGCCGATAGGCATTTCAAATATAGGTGCCGATAGGCATTCCAGATATGGTTGCCGATAGGCATTTCAGATATAGGTGCCGATAGGCATTTCAGATGTATTCTCCGAAAGGCATTTCAAAAATAGGTGCCGATAGTCATTTCAGATATAGGTGCCTATAGGCATTTCAGATATAGTTGCCGATTGGCATTTTAAAAATAGGTGCCGATAGGCATTTCAGATATAGAAGCCGATAGGCATTTCAAATATAGGTGCCGATAGGCATTCCAGATATGGTTGCCGATAGGCATTTCAAATAGTGGTGCTGATAGGCATTTCAGATGTAGTTTCAGATAGGCATTTAAAAAATATGTGCTGATAGGCATTTCAGATGTAGTTTCCGATAGGCATTTCAGATGTAGTTTCCGATAGGCATTTCAAAAATAGGTGCCGATAGGCATTTCAGATACAGGTGCCGATAGGCATTTCAGATATAGTTGCCGATTGGCATTTTAAAAATAGGTGCCGATAGGCATTTCAGATAAAAAGCCGATAGGCATTTCAAATATAGGTGCCGATAGGCATTCCAGATATGGTTGCCGATAGGCATTTCAAATATTGGTGCTGATAGGCATTTTAGATGTAGTTTCCGATAGGCATTTCAAAAATAGGTGCCGAAAGGCATTTCAGATATAAGTGCCGATAGGCATTACAGATATAGTTGCCGATTAGCATTTTAAAAATAGGTGCCGATAGGCATTTCAGATATAGGGGCCGATAGGCAATTCAGATATAGTTGCCAATTGGCATTTTAAAAATAGGTGCCGATAGGCATTTCAGATATAGAAGCCGATAGGCATTTCAAATATAGGTGTCGATAGGCATTCTAGATATGGTTGCCGATAGGCATTTCAAATATAGGTGCTGATAGGCATTTTAGATGTAGTTTCCGATAGGCATTTCAAAAATTGATGCCGATAGGCATTTCAGATATTGGTGCCGATAGGCATTTCAGATATAGTTGCCGATTGGCATTTTAAAAACAGGTGCCGATAGGCATTTCAGATATAGAAGCCGATAGGTATTTCAAATATAGGTGTCGAAAGGCATTTCAGATATGTTTGCCGATAGGCATTTCAAATATAGGTGCTGATAGGCATTTTAGATGTAGTTTCCGATAGGCATTTCAAAAATTGATGCCGATAGGCATTTCAGATATAGGTGCCGATAGGCATTTCAGATATAGTTGCCGATTGGCATTTTAAAAACAGGTGCCGATAGGCATTTCAGATATAGAAGCCGATAGGTATTTCAAATATAGGTGTAGATAGGCATTTCAGATCTGGTTGCCGATAGGCATTTCAAATATAGGTGCTGATAGGCATTTCAGATGTAGTTTCCGATAGACATTTTAAAAATAGGTGCCGATAGGCATTTCAGATATAGGTGCCGATAGGCATTTCAGATATAGTTGCCGATTGGCATTTTAAAATTAGGTGTCGATAGGCATTTCAGATATAGAAGCCGAAAGGCATTTCAAATATAGGTGCCGATAGGCATTCCAGATATGGTTGCCGATAGGCATTTCAAATATAGGTGCTGATAGGCATTTCAGATGTAGTTTCCGATAGGCATTTCAAAAATAGGTGCCGATAGGCATTTCAGATATAGGTGCCGATAGGCATTTCAGGTATAGAAGCCGATAGGTATTTCAAATATAGGTGTCGATAGGCATTTCAGATATGGTTGCCGATAGGCATTTCAAATATAGGTGCTGATAGGCATTTCAGATGTAGTTTCCGATAGACATTTTAAAAATAGGTGCCGATAGGCATTTCAGATATAGGTGCCGATAGGCATTTCAGATATAGTTGCCGATTGGCATTTTAAAAATAGGTGTCGATAGGCATTTCAGATATAAAAGCCGATAGGCATTTCAAATATAGGTGCCGATAGTCATTCCAGATATGGTTGCCGATAGGCATTTCAAATATAGGTGCAGATAGGCATTCCAGATGTAGTTTCCGATAGGCATATCAAAAATTGGTGCCGATAGGCATTTCAGATATAGGTGCCGATAGGCATTTCAGATATAGTTACCGATTGGCATTTTAAAAATAGGTGCCGATAGGCATTTCAGATATAGAAGCCGATAGGTATTTCAAATATAGGAGTCGATAGGGATTCCAGATATGGTTGCCGATAGGCATTTCAAATATAGGTGCTGATAGGCATTTTAGATGTAGTTTCCGATAGGCATTTCAAAAATTGATGCCGATAGGCATTTCAGATATAGGTGCCGATAGGCATTTCAGATATAGTTGCCGATTGGCATTTTAAAAACAGGTGCCGATAGGCATTTCAGATATAGAAGCCGATAGGTATTTCAAATATAGGTGTAGATAGGCATTTCAGATATGGTTGCCGATAGGCATTTCAAATATAGGAGCAGATAGGCATTTCAGATGTATTCTCCGAAAGGCATTTCAAAAATAGGTGCCGATAGTCATTTCAGATATAGGTGCCGATAGGCATTTCAGATATAGTTGCCGATTGGCATTTTAAAAATAGGTGCCGATAGGCATTTCAGATATAGAAGCCGATAGGCATTTCAAATATAGGTGCCGATAGGCATTCCAGATATGGTTGCCGATAGGCATTTCAAATAGTGGTGCTGATAGGCATTTCAGATGTAGTTTCAGATAGGCATTTAAAAAATATGTGCTGATAGGCATTTCAGATGTAGTTTCCGATAGGCATTTCAGATGTAGTTTCCGATAGGCATTTCAAAAATAGGTGCCGATAGGCATTTCAGATATAGGTACCGATAGGCATTTCAGATATAGTTGCCGATTAGCATTTTAAAAATAGGTGCCGATAGGCATTTCAGATATAGAAGCCGATAGGCATTTCAAATATAGGTGCCGATAGGCATTCCAGATATGGTTGCCGATAGGCATTTCAAATATAGGTGCTGATAGGCATTTCAGATGTAGTTTCCGATAGGCATTTCAAAAATAGGTGCCGATAGGCATTTCAGATATAGTTGCCGATAGGCATTTTAAAAACAGGTGCCGATAGGCATTTCAGATATAGAAGCCGATAGGTATTTCAAATATAGGTGTCGATAGGCATTTCAGATATGGTTGCCGATAAGCATTTGAAATATAGGAGCAGATAGGCATTTCAGATGTATTTTCCGAAAGGCATTTCAAAAATAGGTGCCGATAGTCATTTCAGATATAGGTGCCGATAGGCATTTCAGATATAGTTGCCGATTGGCATTTTAAAAATAGGTGCCGATAGGCATTTCAGATATAGAAGCCGATAGGCATTTCAAATATAGGTGCCGATAGGCATTCCAGATATGGTTGCCGATAGGCATTTCAAATATAAGTGCTGATAGGCATTTCAGATGTAGTTTCCGATAGGCATTTCAAAATTAGGTGCCGATAGGCATTTTAGATATAGGTGCCGATAGGCATTTCAGATATAGTTGCTGATTGGCATTTTAAAAATAGGTGCCGATAGGCATTTTAGATATAAGAGCCGATAGGCATTTCAAATATAGGTGCCGATAGGCATTTCAAATATAGGTGCCGATAGGCATTCCAGATATGGTTGCCGATAGGCATTTCAAATATAGGTGCCGATAGGCATTTCAGATATAGAAGCCGATAGGCATTTCAAAAATAGGTGCCGATAGGCATTTTAGATATTGGTGCCAATAGGCATTTCAGATATAGTTGCCAATTGGCATTTTAAAAATAGGTGCCGATAGGCATTTCAGATATAGAAGCCGATAGGCATATCAGATATAGTTGCCAATTGGCATTTTAAAAATAGGTGCCGATAGGCATTTCAGATATAGAAGCCGATAGGTTTTTCAAATATAGGTGTCGATAGGCATTTCAGATATAGGTGCCTATAGGCATATCAGATATAGTTGCCGATAGGCATTTAAAATATAGATGCCGATAGGCATTTCAAATATAGGTGTCGATAGGCATTTCAGATATAAATGCCGACAGGCATTTCAGATATAGGTGCCGATAGGCATTTCTGTGTGGTTGCCGATAGGCATTTCAAATATAGGTGCTGATAGGCATTTCAGATGTAGTTTTCGATAGGGATTTCAAAAATAGGTGCCGATAGGCATTTCAGATATAGGTGCCGATAGGCACTTCAGATATAGTTGCCGATTGGCATTTTAAAAAAAGGTGCCGATAGGCATTTCAGATATAGAAGCCGATAGGCATTTCAAACATAGGTGCCGACAGGCATTCCAGATATGGTTGCCGATAGTCATTTCAAATATAGGTGCTGATAGGCATTTCAGATGTAGTTTCCGATAGGCATTTCAAAAATAGGTGCCGATAGGCATTTCAGATACAGGTGCCGATAGGCATTTCAGATATAGTTGCCGATTGGCATTTTAAAAATAGGTGCCGATAGGCATTTCAGATAAAAAGCCGATAGGCATTTCAAATATAGGTGCCGATAGGCATTCCAGATATGGTTGCCGATAGGCATCTCAAATATTGGTGCTGATAGGCATTTCAGATGTAGTTTCAGATAGGCATTTAAAAATATGTGCTGATACGCATTTCAGATGTAGTTTCCGATAGGCATTTCAAAAATAGGTGCCGATAGGCATTTCAGATATAGGTGCCGATAGGCATTTCAGATAGAGTTGCCGATTGCATTTTAAAAAAAGGTGCCGATAGGCATTTTAGATGTAGTTTCCGATAGGCATTTCAAAAATAGGTGCCGATAGGCATTTCAGATATAGGTGCCTATAGGCATATCAGATATAGTTGCCGATAGGCATTTAAAATATAGATGCCGATAGGCATTTCAAATATAGGTGTCGATAGGCATTTCAGATATAAATGCCGAAAGGCATTTCAGATATAGGTGCCGATAGGCATTTCTGATGTGGTTGCCGATAGGCATTTCAAATATAGGTGCTGATATGCATTTCAGATGTAGTTTTCGATAGGGATTTCAAAAATAGGTGCCGATAGGCATTTCAGATATAGGTGCCGATAGGCACTTCAGATATAGTTGCCGATTGGCATTTTAAAAAAAGGTGCCGATAGGCATTTCAGATATAGAAGCCGATAGGCATTTCAAATATAGGTGCCGACAGGCATTCCAGATATGGTTGCCGATAGTCATTTCAAATATAGGTGCTGATAGGCATTTCAGATGTAGTTTCCGATAGGCATTTCAAAAATAGGTGCCGATAGGCATTTCAGATACAGGTGCCGATAGGCATTTCAGATATAGTTGCCGATTGGCATTTTAAAAATAGGTGCCGATAGGCTTTTCAGATAAAAAGCCGATAGGCATTTCAAATATAGGTGCCGATAGGCATTCCAGATATGGTTGCCGATAGGCATTTCAAATATTGGTGCTGATAGGCATTTTAGATGTAGTTTCCGATAGGCATTTCAAAAATAGGTGCCGAAAGGCATTTCAGATATAAGTGCCGATAGGCATTACAGATATCGTTGCCGATTAGCATTTTAAAAATAGGTGCCGATAGGCATTTCAGATATAGGGGCCGATAGGCAATTCAGATATAGTTGCCAATTGGCATTTTAAAAATAGGTGCCGATAGGCATTTCAGATATAGAAGCCGATAGGCATTTCAAATATAGGTGTCGATAGGCATTCTAGATATGGTTGCCGATAGGCATTTCAAATATAGGTGCTGATAGGCATTTTAGATGTAGTTTCCGATAGGCATTTCAAAAATTGATGCCGATAGGCATTTCAGATATTGGTGCCGATAGGCATTTCAGATATAGTTGCCGATTGGCATTTTAAAAACAGGTGCCGATAGGCATTTCAGATATAGAAGCCGATAGGTATTTCAAATATAGGTGTCGAAAGGCATTTCAGATATGTTTGCCGATAGGCATTTCAAATATAGGTGCTGATAGGCATTTTAGATGTAGTTTCCGATAGGCATTTTAAAAATTGATGCCGATAGGCATTTAGATATAGGTGCCGATAGGCATTTCAGATATAGTTGCCGATTGGCATTTTAAAAACAGGTGCCGATAGGCATTTCAGATATAGAAGCCGATAGGTATTTCAAATATAGGTGTAGATAGGCATTTCAGATATGGTTGCCGATAGGCATTTCAAATATAGGTGCTGATAGGCATTTCAGATGTAGTTTCCGATAGACATTTTAAAAATAGGTGCCGATAGGCATTTCAGATATAGGTGCCGATAGGCATTTCAGATATAGTTGCCGATTGGCATTTTAAAATTAGGTGTCGATAGGCATTTCAGATATAGAAGCCGAAAGGCATTTCAAATATAGGTGCCGATAGGCATTCCAGATATGGTTGCCGATAGGCATTTCAAATATAGGTGCTGATAGGCATTTCAGATGTAGTTTCCGATAGGCATTTCAAAAATAGGTGCCGATAGGCATTTCAGATATAGGTGCCGATAGGCATTTCAGGTATAGAAGCCGATAGGTATTTCAAATATAGGTGTCGATAGGCATTTCAGATATGGTTGCCGATAGGCATTTCAAATATAGGTGCTGATAGGCATTTCAGATGTAGTTTCCGATAGACATTTTAAAAATAGGTGCCGATAGGCATTTCAGATATAGGTGCCGATAGGCATTTCAGATATAGTTGCCGATTGGCATTTTAAAAATAGGTGTCGATAGGCATTTCAGATATAAAAGCCGATAGGCATTTCAAATATAGGTGCCGATAGTCATTCCAGATATGGTTGCCGATAGGCATTTCAAATATAGGTGCAGATAGGCATTCCAGATGTAGTTTCCGATAGGCATATCAAAAATTGGTGCCGATAGGCATTTCAGATATAGGTGCCGATAGGCATTTCAGATATAGTTACCGATTGGCATTTTAAAAATAGGTGCCGATAGGCATTTCAGATATAGAAGCCGATAGGTATTTCAAATATAGGAGTCGATAGGGATTCCAGATATGGTTGCAGATAGGCATTTCAAGTATAGGTGCTGATAGGCATTTTAGATGTAGTTTCCGATAGGCATTTCAAAAATAGGTGCCGAAAGGCATTTCAGATATAAGTGCCGATAGGCATTACAGATATCGTTGCCGATTAGCATTTTAAAAATAGGTGCCGATAGGCATTTCAGATATAGGGGCCGATAGGCAATTCAGATATAGTTGCCAATTGGCATTTTAAAAATAGGTGCCGATAGGCATTTCAGATATAGAAGCCGATAGGCATTTCAAATATAGGTGTCGATAGGCATTCTAGATATGGTTGCCGATAGGCATTTCAAATATAGGTGCTGATAGGCATTTTAGATGTAGTTTCCGATAGGCATTTCAAAAATTGATGCCGATAGGCATTTCAGATATTGGTGCCGATAGGCATTTCAGATATAGTTGCCGATTGGCATTTTAAAAACAGGTGCCGTTAGGCATTTCAGATATAGAAGCCGATAGGTATTTCAAATATAGGTGTCGAAAGGCATTTCAGATATGTTTGCCGATAGGCATTTCAAATATAGGTGCTGATAGGCATTTTAGATGTAGTTTCCGATAGGCATTTTAAAAATTGATGCCGATAGGCATTTAGATATAGGTGCCGATAGGCATTTCAGATATAGTTGCCGATTGGCATTTTAAAAACAGGTGCCGATAGGCATTTCAGATATAGAAGCCGATAGGTATTTCAAATATAGGTGTAGATAGGCATTTCAGATATGGTTGCCGATAGGCATTTCAAATATAGGTGCTGATAGGCATTTCAGATGTAGTTTCCGATAGACATTTTAAAAATAGGTGCCGATAGGCATTTCAGATATAGGTGCCGATAGGCATTTCAGATATAGTTGCCGATTGGCATTTTAAAATTAGGTGTCGATAGGCATTTCAGATATAGAAGCCGAAAGGCATTTCAAATATAGGTGCCGATAGGCATTCCAGATATGGTTGCCGATAGGCATTTCAAATATAGGTGCTGATAGGCATTTCAGATGTAGTTTCCGATAGGCATTTCAAAAATAGGTGCCGATAGGCATTTCAGATATAGGTGCCGATAGGCATTTCAGGTATAGAAGCCGATAGGTATTTCAAATATAGGTGTCGATAGGCATTTCAGATATGGTTGCCGATAGGCATTTCAAATATAGGTGCTGATAGGCATTTCAGATGTAGTTTCCGATAGACATTTTAAAAATAGGTGCCGATAGGCATTTCAGATATAGGTGCCGATAGGCATTTCAGATATAGTTGCCGATTGGCATTTTAAAAATAGGTGTCGATAGGCATTTCAGATATAAAAGCCGATAGGCATTTCAAATATAGGTGCCGATAGTCATTCCAGATATGGTTGCCGATAGGCATTTCAAATATAGGTGCAGATAGGCATTCCAGATGTAGTTTCCGATAGGCATATCAAAAATTGGTGCCGATAGGCATTTCAGATATAGGTGCCGATAGGCATTTCAGATATAGTTACCGATTGGCATTTTAAAAATAGGTGCCGATAGGCATTTCAGATATAGAAGCCGATAGGTATTTCAAATATAGGAGTCGATAGGGATTCCAGATATGGTTGCAGATAGGCATTTCAAGTATAGGTGCTGATAGGCATTTTAGATGTAGTTTCCGATAGGCATTTCAAAAATTGATGCCGATAGGCATTTCAGATTTTTGTGCCGATAGGCATTTCAGATATAGTTGCCGATAGGCATTTTAAAAACAGGTGCCGATAGGCATTTCAGATATAGAAGCCGATAGGTATTTCAAATATAGGTGTCGATAGGCATTTCAGATATGGTTGCCGATAAGCATTTGAAATATAGGAGCAGATAGGCATTTCAGATGTATTTTCCGAAAGGCATTTCAAAAATAGGTGCCGATAGTCATTTCAGATATAGGTGCCGATAGGCATTTCAGATATAGTTGCCGATTGGCATTTTAAAAATAGGTGCCGATAGGCATTTCAGATATAGAAGCCGATAGGCATTTCAAATATAGGTGCCGATAGGCATTCCAAATATTGTTGCCGATAGGCATTTCAAATATAGGTGCCGATAAGCATTCCAGATATGGTTGCCGATAGGCATTTCAAATATAAGTGCCGATAGGCATTTCAGATATAGAAGCCGATAGGCATTTCAAATATAGGTGCCGATAGGCATTCCAGATATGGTTGCCGATAGGCATTTCAAATATAGATGCTGATAGGCATTTCAGATTTAGTTTCCGATAGGCATTTCAAAAATAGGTGCCGATAGGCATTTCAGATATAGGTGCCGATAGGCATTTCAGATATAGTTGCCGATTGGCATTTTAAAAATAGGTGCCGATAGGCATTTCAGATATTGAAGCAGATAGGCATTTCAAATATAAGTGCCGATAGGCATTCCAGATATGGTTCCTGATAGGCATTTCAAATATTGGTGCTGATAGGCATTTAAGATGTAGTTTCCGATAGGCATTTCAAAAATAGGTGCTGATAGGCATTTCAGATGTAGTTTCCGATAGGCATTTCAGATGTAGTTTCCGATAGGCATTTCAAAAATTGGTGCCGATAGGCATTTCAGATATAGGTGCCGATAGGCACTTCAGATATAGTTGCCGATTGGCATTTTAAAAAAAGGTGCCGATAGGCATTTCAGATATAGAAGCCGATAGGCATTTCAAATATAGGTGCCGAAAGGCATTCCAGATATGGTTGCCGATAGGCATTTCAAATATAGGTGCTGATAGGCATTTTAGATGTAGTTTCCGATAGGCATTTCAAAAATTGATGCCGATAGGCATTTCAGATATAGGTGCCGATAGGCATTTCAGATATAGTTGCCGATTGGCATTTTAAAAACAGGTGCCGATAGGCATTTCAGATATAGAAGCCGATAGGTATTTCAAATATAGGTGTAGATAGGCATTTCAGATATGGTTGCCGATAGGCATTTCAAATATAGGAGCAGATAGGCATTTCAGATGTATTCTCCGAAAGGCATTTCAAAAATAGGTGCCGATAGTCATTTCAGATATAGGTGCCGATAGGCATTTCAAATATAAGTGCTGATAGGCATTTTAGATGTAGTTTCCGATAGGCATTTTAAAATTAGGTGCCGATAGGCATTTTAGATATAGGTGCCGATAGGCATTTCAGATATAGTTGCTGATTGGCATTTTAAAAAAAGGTGCCGATAGGCATTTCAGATATAGTTGCCGATTGGCATTTTAAAAACAGGTGCCGATAGGCATTTCAGATATAGAAGCCGATAGGTATTTCAAATATAGGTGTAGATAGGCATTTCAGATATGGTTGCCGATAGGCATTTCAAATATAGGAGCAGATAGGCATTTCAGATGTATTTTCCGAAAGGCATTTCAAAAATAGGTGCCGATAGTCATTTCAGATATAGGTGCCGATAGGCATTTCAGATATAGTTGCCGATTGGCATTTCAAATATAGAAGCAGATAGGTATTTCAAATATAGGTGTCGATAGGCATCTCAGATATGGTTGCCGATAGGCATTTCAAATATTGGTGCTGATAGGCATTTCAGATGTAGTTTCCGATAGGCATTTCAAAAATAGGTGCCGATAGGCATTTCAAATATATGTGCCGACAGGCATTACAGATATACTTGCCGATTGGCATTTTAAAAATAAGTGCCTTTAGGCATTTCAGATATAGAAGCCGATAGGCATTTCTAATATTTGTGCCGATAGGCATTCCAGATATGGTTGCCGATAGGCATTTCAAATATAGGTGCTGACAGGCATTTCAGATGTAGTTTCCGATAGGCATTTCAAAAATAGGTGCCGATAGGCATTTCAGATATAGGTGCCGATAGGCATTTCAGATATAGTTGCCGATTGGCATTTTAAAAATAGGTGCCGATAGGCATTTCAGATATAGAAGCCGATAGGCATTTTAAATATAGGTGCCTATAGGCATTCCAGATATGGTTGCCGATAGGCATTTCAAATATAGGTGCTGATAGGCATTCCAGATGTAGTTTCCGATGAGCATATCAAAAATTGGTGCCGATAGGCATTTCAGATATAGGTGCCGATAGGCATTTCAGATATAGTTACCGATTGGCATTTTAAAAATAGGTGCCGATAGGCATTTCAGATATAGAAGCCGATAGGTATTTCAAATATAGGTGTCGATAGGCATTTCAGATATGGTTGCCGATAGGCATTTCAAATATAGGTGCTGATAGGCATTTCAGATGTAGTTTCCGATAGGCATTTCAAAAATAGGTGCCGATAGGCATTTCAGATATAGGTGCCGATAGGCATTTCAGATATAGTTGCCGATTGGCATTTTAAAAATAGGTGCCAATAGGCATTTTAGATATAGAAGCCGATAGGCATTTCAAATATAGGTGCCGATAGGCATTCCAGATATGGTTGCCGATAGGGATTTCAAATACAGGTGCCGATAGGCATTTCAGATATAGAAGCCGATAGGCATTTCAAAAATAGGTGCCGATAGGCATTTTAGATATAGGTGCCGATAGGCATTTCAGATATAGTTGCCAATTGGCATTTTAAAAATAGGTGCCGATAGGCATTTCAGATATAGAAGCCGATAGGCATATCAGATATAGTTGCCAATTGGCATTTTAAAAATAGGTGCCGATAGGCATTTCAGATATAGAAGCCGATAGGTTTTTCAAATATATGTGTCGATAGGCATTTCAGATATGGTTGCCGATAGGCATTTCAAATATAGGTGCTGATAGGCATTTCAGATGTAGTTTCCGGTAGGCATTTCAAAAATAGGTGCCGATAGGCATTTCAGATATAGGTGCCGATAGGCATTTCAGATAGAGTTGCCGATTGGCATTTTAAAAAAAGGTGCCGATAGGCATTTTAGATGTAGTTTCCGATAGGCATTTCAAGAATAGGTGCCGTTAGGCATTTCAGATATAGGTGCCGATAGGCATATCAGATATAGTTGCCGATAGGCATTTAAAATATAGGGGCCGATAGGCATTTCAAATATAGATGTCGATAGGCATTTCAGATATAAATGCCGAAAGGCATTTTAGATATAAGTGCCGATAGGCATTTCTGATGTGGTTGCCGATAGGCATTTCAAATATAGGTGCTGATAGGCATTTCAGATGTAGTTTTCGATTGGCATTTCAAAAATAGGTGCCGATAGGCATTTCAGATATAGGTGCCGATAGGCACTTCAGATATAGTTGCCGCTTGGCAATTTAAAAAAAGGTGCCGATAGGCATTTCAGATATAGAAGCCGATAGGCATTTCAAATATAGGTGCCGATAAGCATTCCAGATATGGTTGCCGATAGGCATTTCAAATATAGGTGCTGATAGGCATTTCAGATGTAGTTTCCGATAGGCATTTCAAAAATAGGTGCCGATAGGCATTTCAGATATAGGTGCCGATAGGCATTTCAGATATAGTTGCCGATTGGCATTTTAAAAATAGGTGCCGATAGGCATTTCAGATATAGAAGCCGATAGGCATTTCAAATATAGGTGCCGATAGGCATTCCAGATATGGTTGCCGATAGGCATTTTAAATATTGGTGCTGATAGGCATTTCAGATGTAGTTTCAGATAGGCATTTAAAAAATATGTGCTGATAGGCATTTCAGATGTAGTTTCCGATAGGCATTTCAGATGTAGTTTCCGATAGGCATTTCAAAAATAGGTGCCGATAGGCATTTCAGATATAGGTGCCGATAGGCATTTCAGATATAGATGCCGATTAGCATTTTAAAAATAGGTGCCGATAGGCATTTCAGATATAGAAGCCGATAGGCATTTCAAATATAGGTGCCGATAGGCATTCCAGATATGGTTGCCGATAGGCATTTCAAATATAGGTGCTGATAGGCATTTCAGATGTAGTTTCCGATAGGCATTTCAAAAATAGGTGCCGATAGGCATTTCAGATATAGTTGCCGATAGGCATTTTAAAAACAGGTGCCGATAGGCATTTCAGATATAGAAGCCGATAGGTATTTCAAATATAGGTGTCGATAGGCATTTCAGATATGGTTGCCGATAAGCATTTGAAATATAGGAGCAGATAGGCATTTCAGATGTATTTTCCGAAAGGCATTTCAAAAATAGGTGCCGATAGTCATTTCAGATATAGGTGCTGATAGGCATTTCAGATATAGTTGCCGATTGGCATTTTGAAAATAGGTGCCGATAGGCATTTCAGATATAGAAGCCGATAGGCATTTCAAATATAGGTGCCGATAGGCATTCCAGATATGGTTGCCGATAGGCATTTCAAATATAAGTGCTGATAGGCATTTCAGATGTAGTTTCCGATAGGCATTTCAAAATTAGGTGCCGATAGGCATTTTAGATATAGGTGCCGATAGGCTTTTCAGATATAGTTGCCGATTGGCATTTTAAAAATAGGTGCCGATAGGCATTTTAGATATAGAAGCCGATAGGCATTTCAAATATAGGTGGCGATAGGCATTTCAAATATAGGTGCTGATAGGCATTCCAGATATGGTTGCCGATAGGCATTTCAAATATAGGTGCCGATAGGCATTTCAGATATAGAAGCCGATAGGCATTTCAAAAATAGGTGCCGATAGGCATTTTAGATATTGGTGCCAATAGGCATTTCAAATATAGTTGCCAATTGGCATTTAAAAAATAGGTGCCGATAGGCATTTCAGATATAGAAGCCGATAGGCATATCAGATATAGTTGCCAATTGGCATTTTAAAAATAGGTGCCGATAGGCATTTCAGATATAGAAGCCGATAGGTTTTTCAAATATAGGTGTCGATAGGCATTTGAGATATGGTTGCCGATAGGCATTTCAAATATAGGTGCTGATAGGCATTTCAGATGTAGTTTCCGATAGGCATTTCAAAAATAGGTGCCGATAGGCATTTCAGATATAGGTGCCGATAGGCATTTCAGATAGAGTTGCCGATTGGCATTTTAAAAAAAGGTGCCGATAGGCATTTTAGATGTAGTTTCCGATAGGCATTTCAAAAATAGGTGCCGATAGGCATTTCAGATATAGGTTTCTATAGGCATATCAGATATAGTTGCCGATAGGCATTTAAAATATAGATGCCGATAGGCATTTCAAATATAGGTGTCGATAGGCATTTCAGATATAAATGCCGAAAGGCATTTCAGTTATAGGTGCCGATAGGCATTTCTGATGTGGTTGCCGATAGGCATTTCAAATATAGGTGCTGATAAGCATTTCAGATGTAGTTTTCGATAGGCATTTCAAAAATACGTGCCGATAGGCATTTCAGATATAGGTGCCGATAGGCACTTCAGATATAGTTGCCGATTGGCATTTTAAAAAAAGGTGCCGATAGGCATTTCAGATACAGAAGCCGATAGGCATTTCAAATATAGGTGCCGACAGGCATTCCAGATATGTTTGCCGATAGTCATTTCAAATATAGGTGCTGATAGGCATTTCAGATGTAGTTTCCGATAGGCATTTCAAAAATAGGTGCCGATAGGCATTTCAGATATAGGTGCCGATAGGCATTTCAGATATAGTAGCCGATTGGCATTTTAAAAATAGGTGCCGATAGGCATTTCAGATATAGAAGCCGATAGGCATTTCAAATATAGGTGCCGATAGGCATTCCAGATATGGTTGCCGATAGGCATTTCAAATATTGGTGCTGATAGGCATTTCAGATGTAGTTTCAGATAGGCATTTAAAAATATGTGCTGATACGCATTTCAGATGTAGTTTCCGATAGGCTTTTCAGATGTAGTTTCCGATAGGCATTTCAAAAATTGGTGCCGATAGGCATTTCAGATATAGGTGATGATAGGCATTTCAGATATAGTTGCCGATTGGCATTTTAAAAAAAGGTGCCGATGGGCATTTCAGATATAGAAGCCGATAGGTATTTCAAATATAGGTGTCGATAGGCATTTCAGATATGGTTGCCGATAGGCATTTCAAATATTGGTGCTGATAGGCATTTTAGATGTAGTTTCCGATAGGCATTTCAAAAATAGGTGCCGAAAGGCATTTCAGATATAAGTGCCGACAGGCTCTACAGATATAGTTGCCGATTAGCATTTTAAAAATAGGTGCCGATAGGCATTTCAGATATAGGTGCCGATAGGCAATTCAGAAATAGTTGCCAATTAGCAATTTAAAAATAGGTGCCGATAGGCATTTCAGATATAGAAGCCGATAGGCATTTCAAATATAGGTGTCGATAGGCATTCCAGATATGGTTGCCGATAGGCATTTCAAATATAGGAGCAGATAGGCATTTCAGATGTATTTTCCGAAAGGCATTTCAAAAATAGGTGCCGATAGTCATTTCAGATATAGGTGCCGATAGGCATTTCAGATATAGTTGCCGATTGGCATTTTAAAAATAGGTGCCGATAGGCATTTCAGATATAGAAGCCTATAGGCATTTCAAATATAGGTGCCGATAGGCACTCCAGATATGGTTGCCGATAGGCATTTCAAATATAAGTGCTGATAGGCATTTCAGATGTAGTTTCCGATAGGCATTTCAAAATTAGGTGCCGATAGGCATTTTAGATATTGGTGCCGATAGGCATTTCAGATATAGTTGCCGATTGGCATTTTAAAAATAGGTGCCGATAGGCATTTCAGATATAGAAGCCGATAGGCATTTCAAATATAGGTGCCGATAGGCATTCCAGATATGGTTGCCGATAGGCATTTCAAATATAGGTGCCGATAGGCATTTCAGATATAGAAGCCGATAGGCATTTCAAAAATAGGTGCCGATAGGCATTTCAGATATAGGTGCCGATAGGCATTTCAGATATAGTTGCCAATTGGCATTTTAAAAATAGGTGCCGATAGGCATTTCAGATATAGAAGCCGATAGGCATATCAGATATAGTTGCCGATTGGCATTTTAAAAATAGGTGCCTATAGGCATTTCAGATATAGAAGCCGATAGGTTTTTCAAATATAGGTGTCGATAGGCATTTCAGATATGGTTGCCCATAGGCATTTCAAATATAGGTGCTGATAAGCATTTTAGATGTAGTTTCCGATAGGCATTTCATAAATTGATGCCGATAGGCATTTCAGATATAGGTGCCGATAGGCATTTCAGATATAGTTACCGATTGGCATTTTAAAAATAGGTGCCGATAGGCATTTCAGATATAGAAGCCGATAGGTATTTCAAATATAGGAGTCGATAGGCATTTCAGATATGGTTGCCGATAGGCATTTCAAATATAGGTGCTGATAGGCATTTTAGATGTAGTTTCCGATAGGCATTTCAAAAATTGATGCCGATAGGCATTTCAGATTTAGGTGCCGATAGGCATTTCAGATATAGTAGCCGATAGGCATTTTAAAAACAGGTGCCGATAGGCATTTCAGATATAGAAGCCGATAAGTATTTCAAATATAGGTGTCGATAGGCATTTCAGATATGGTTGCCGATAAGCATTTGAAATATAGGAGCAGATAGGCATTTCAGATGTATTTTCCGAAAGGCATTTCAAAAATAGGTGCCGATAGTCATTTCAGATATAGGTGCCGATAGGCATTTCAGATATAGTTGCCGATTGGCATTTTAAAAATAGGTGCCGATAGGCATTTCAGATATAGAAGCCGATAGGCATTTCAAATATAGGTGCCGATAGGCATTCCAAATATTGTTGCCGATAGGCATTTCAAATATAGGTGCCGATAAGCATTCCAGATATGGTTGCCGATAGGCATTTCAAATATAGGTGCCGATAGGCATTTCAGATATAGAAGCCGATAGGCATTTCAAATATAGGTGCCGATAGGCATTCCAGATATGGTTGCCGATAGGCATTTCAAATATAGATGCTGATAGGCATTTCAGATTTAGTTTCCGATAGGCATTTCAAAAATAGGTGCCGATAGGCATTTCAGATATAGGTGGCGATAGGCATTTCAGATATTGGTGCTGATAGGCATTTAAGATGTAGTTTCCGATAGGCATTTCAAAAATAGGTGCTGATAGGCATTCCAGATATGGTTGCCGATAGGCATTTCAAATATTGGTGCTGATAGGCATTTCAGATGTAGTTTCAGATAGGCATTTCAGATGTAGTTTCCGATAGGCATTTCAAAAATAGGTGCCGATAGGCATTTCAGATATAGGTGCCGATAGGCATTTCAGATATAGATGCCGATTAGCATTTTAAAAATAGGTGCCGATAGGCATTTCAGATATAGAAACCGATAGGCATTTCAAATATAGGTGCCGATAGGCATTCCAGATATGGTTGCCGATAGGCATTTTAAATATAGGTGCTGATAGGCATTTCATATGTAGTTTCCGATAGGCATTTCAAAAAAAGGTGCCGATAGGCATTTCAGATATAGTTGCCGATAGGCATTTTAAAAACAGGTGCCGATAGGCATTTCAGATATAGAAGCCGATAGGTATTTCAAATATAGGTGTCGATAGGCATTTCAGATATGGTTGCCGATAAGCATTTGAAATATAGGAGCAGATAGGCATTTCAGATGTATTTTCCGAAAGGCATTTCTAAAATAGGTGCCGATAGTCATTTCAGATATAGGTGCTGATAGGCATTTCAGATATAGTTGCCGATTGGCATTTTAAAAATAGGTGCCGATAGGCATTTCAGATATAGAAGCCGATAGGCATTTCAAATATAGGTGCCGATAGGCATTCCAGATATGGTTGCCGATAGGCATTTCAAATATAAGTGCTGATAGGCATTTGAGATGTAGTTTCCGATAGGCATTTCAAAATTAGGTGCCGATAGGCATTTTAGATATAGGTGCCGATAGGCATTTCAGATATAGTTGCCGATTGGCATTTTAAATATAGGTGCCGATAGGCATTTTAGATATAGAAGCCGATAGGCATTTCAAATATAGGTGGCGATAGGCATTTCAAATATAGGTGCTGATAGGCATTCCAGATATGGTTGCCGATAGGCATTTCAAATATAGGTGCCGATAGGCATTTCAGATATAGAAGCCGATAGGCATTTCAAAAATAGGTGCCGATAGGCATTTTAGATATTGGTGCCAATAGGTATTTCAGATATAGTTGCCAATTGGCATTTTAAAAATAGGTGCCGATAGGCATTTCAGATATAGAAGCCGATAGGCATATCAGATATAGTTGCCAATTGGCATTTTAAAAATAGGTGCCGATAGGCATTTCAGATATAGAAGCCGATAGGTTTTTCAAATATAGGTGTCGATAGGCATTTCAGATATGGTTGCCGATAGGCATTTTAAATATAGGTGCTGATAGGCATTTCAGATGTAGTTTCCGATAGGCATTTCAAAAATAGGTGCCGATAGGCATTTCAGATATAGGTGCCGATAGGCATTTCAGATAGAGTTGCCGATTGGCATTTTAAAAAAAAGGTGCCGATAGGCATTTTAGATGTAGTTTCCGATAGGCATTTCAAAAATAGGTGCCGATAGGCATTTCAGATATAGGTTTCTATAGGCATATCAGATATAGTTGCCGATAGGCATTTAAAATATAGATGCCGATAGGCATTTCAAATATAGGTGTCGATAGGCATTTCAGATATAAATGCCGAAAGGCATTTCAGTTATAGGTGCCGATAGGCATTTCAGATGTGGTTGCCGATAGGCATTTCAAATATAGGTGCTGATAGGCATTTCAGATGTAGTTTTCGATAGGCATTCTAAAAATAGGTGCCGATAGGCATTTCAGATATAGGTGCCGATAGGCACTTCAGATATAGTTGCCGATTGGCATTTTAAAAAAAGGTGCCGATAGGCATTTCTGATACAGAAGCCGATAGGCATTTCAAATATAGGTGCCGACAGGCATTCCAGATATGGTTGCCGATAGTCATTTCAAATATAGGTGCTGATAGGCATTTCAGATGTAGTTTCCGATAGGCATTTCAAAAATAGGTGCCGATAGGCATTTCAGATATAGGTGCCGATAGGCATTTCAGATATAGTTGCCGATTGGCATTTTAAAAATAGGTGCCGATAGGCATTTCAGATATAGAAGCCGATAGGCATTTCAAATATAGGTGCCGATAGGCATTCCAGATATGGTTGCCGATAGGCATTTCAAATTTTGGTGCTGATAGGCATTTCAGATGTAGTTTCAGATAGGCATTTAAAAATATGTGCTGATACGCATTTCAGATGTAGTTTCCGATAGGCATTTCAGATGTAGTTTCCGATAGGCATTTCAAAAATTGGTGCCGATAGGCATTTCAGATATAGGTGATGATAGGCATTTCAGATATAGTTGCCGATTGGCATTTTAAAAAAAGGTGCCGATAGGCATTTCAGATATAGAAGCCGATAGGTATTTCAAATATAGGTGTCGATAGGCATTTCAGATATGGTTGCTGATAGGCATTTCAAATATTGGTGCTGATAGGCATTTTAGATGTAGTTTCCGATAGGCATTTCAAAAATAGGTGCCGAAAGGCATTTCAGATATAAGTGCCGACAGGCATTACAGATATAGTTGCCGATTAGCATTTTAAAAATAGGTGCCGATAGGCATTTCAGATATAGGTGCCGATAGGCAATTCAGATATAGTTGCCAATTGGCATTTTAAAAATATGTGCCGATAGGCATTTCAGATATAGAAGCCGATAGGCATTTAAATATAGGTGTCGATAGGCATTCCAGATATGGTTGCCGATAGGCATTTCAAATATAGGAGCAGATAGGCATTTCAGATGTATTTTCCGAAAGGCATTTCAAAAATAGGTGCCGATAGTCATTTCAGATATAGGTGCCGATAGGCATTTCAGATATAGTTGCCGATTGGCATTTTAAAAATAGGTGCCGATAGGCATTTCAGATATAGAAGCCTATAGGCATTTCAAATATAGGTGCCGATAGGCACTCCAGTAAGGTTGCCGATAGGCATTTCAAATATAAGTGCTGATAGGCATTTCAGATGTAGTTTCCGATAGGCATTTCAAAATTAGGTGCCGATAGGCATTTTAGATATAGGTGCCGATAGGCATTTCAGATATAGTTGCCGATTGGCATTTTAAAAATAGGTGCCGATAGGCATTTCAGATATAGAAGCCGATAGGCATTTCAAATATAGGTGCCGATAGGCATTCCAGTAATGGTTGCCGATAGGCATTTCAAATATAGGTGCCGATAGGCATTTCAGATATAGAAGCCGATAGGCATTTCAAAAATAGGTGCCGATAGGCATTTCAGATATAGGTGCCGATAGGCATTTCAGATATAGTTGCCAATTGGCATTTTAAAAATAGGTGCCGATAGGCATTTCAGATATAGAAGCCGATAGGCATATCAGATATAGTTGCCGATTGGCATTTTAAAAATAGGTGCCGATAGGCATTTCAGATATAGAAGCCGATAGGTTTTTCAAATATAGGTGTCGATAGGCATTTCAGATATGGTTGCCAATAGGCATTTCAAATATAGGTGCTGATAAGCATTTCAGATGTAGTTTCTGATAGGCATTTCAAAAATAGGTGCCGATAGGCATTTCAGATATGAGTGCCGATAGGCATTTCAGATAGAGTTGCCGATTGGCATTTTAAAAATAGGTGCCGATAGGCATTTTAGATGTAGTTTCCGATAGGCATTTCAAAAATAGGTGCCGATAGGCATTTCAGATATAGGTGCCGATAGGCATATCAAATATAGTTACCGATAGGCATTTAAAATATAGGGGCCGATAGGAATTTCAAATATAGGTGTCGATAGGCATTTCAGATATAAATGCCGAAAGGCATTTCAGATATAGGTGCCGATAGGCATTTCTGATGTGGTTGCCGATAGGCATTTCAAATATAGGTGCTGATAGGCATTTCAGATGTAGTTTTCGATAGGCATTTTAAAAATAGGTGCCGATAGGCATTTCAGATATAGGTGCCGATAGGCACTTCAGATATAGTTGCCGAATGGCATTTTATAAATAGGTGCCGATAGGCATTTCAGATATAGAAGCCGATAGGCATTTCAAATATAGGTGCCGATGGGCATACCAGATATGGTTGCCGATAGGCATTTCAAATATAGGTGCTGATAGGCATTTCAGATGTAGTTTCCGATAGGCATTTCAAAAATAGGTGCCGATAGGCATTTCAGATATAGGTGCCGATAGGCATTTCAGATATAGTTGCCGATTGGCATTTAAAAAATAGGTGTCGATAGGCATTTCAGATATAGAAGCCGGTAGGCATTTCAAATATAGGTGCCGATAGGCATTCCAGATATGGTTGCCGATAGGCATTTCAAATATAGGTGCTGATAGGCATTCCAGATGTAGTTTCCGATAGGCATTTCAAAAATTTGTGCCGATAGGCATTTCAGATATAGGTGCCGATAGGCATTTCAGATATAGTTACCCATGGGCAATTTAAAAATAGGTGCCGATAGGCATTTTAGATATAGATGTAGATAGGTATTTCAAATATAGGTGTCGATAGGCATTTCAGATATGGTTGCCGATAGGCATTTTAAATATAGGTGCTGATAGGCATTTCAGATGTAGTTTCCGATAGGCATTTCAAAAATAGGTGCCGATAGGCATTTCAGATATAGGTTCCGATAAGCATTTCAGATATAGTTGCCGATTGGCATTTTAAAAATAGGTGCCGATAGGCATTTCAGATATAGAAGCCGATAGGCATTTCAAATATAGGTGCCGATAGGCATTTCAGATATAGTTGCTGATAGGCATTTCAAATATAGGTGCTGATAGGCATTTCAGATGTAGTTTCCGATAGGCATTTCAAAAATTGGTGCCGATAGGCATTTCACATATAGGTGCCAGTTGGCATTTCAGATATAGTTGACGATTGGCATTTTAAAAATAGGTGCCGATAGGCAATTCAGACATAGGTGCCTATAGACATTTCAGATATAGTTGCCGATTGGCATTATAAAAATAGGTGCTGATAGGCATTTTAGATGTAGTTTCCGATAGGCATATCAAAAATAGGTGCCAATAGGCATTTCAGATATAGGTGCCGATAGGCTTATCAGATAAAGTTGCCGATAGGCATTTAAAATATAGGTGCCGATAGGCATTTCAAATATAGGTGTCGATAGGCATTTCAGATATAAATGCCGAAAGGCATTTCAGATACAGGTGCCGATAGGCATTTCTGATGTGGTTGCCGATAGGCTTTTTAAATATAGGTGCTGATAGGCATTTCAGATGTAGTTTCCGATAGGCATTTCAAAAATTTGTGCCAATAGGCATTTCAGATATAGGTGCCGATAGGCATTTCAGATATAGTTGCCGATTGGCATTTTAAAAATAGGTGCCGATAGGCATTTCAGATATAGAAGCCGATAGGCATTTCAAATATTTGTGCCGATAGGCATTCCAGATATGGTTGCCGATAGGCATTTCAAATATAGGTGCTGATAGGCATTTCAGATGTAGTTTCCGATAGGCATTTCAAAAATAGGTGCCGATAGGCATTTCAGATATAGGTGCCGATAGGCATTTCAGATATAGTTGCCGATTGGCATTTTAAAAATAGGTGCCGATAGGCATTTGAGATATAGAAGCCGATAGGCATTTCAAATATAGGTGCCGATAGGCATTCCAGATATGGTTCCCGATAGGCATTTCAAATATAGGTGCTGATAGGCATTTCAGATGTAGTTTCCGATAGGCATTTCAAAAATAGGTGCCGATAGGCATTGCAGATATAAGTGCCGATAGGCATTTCAGATATAGTTGCCGATTGGCATTTTAAAAATAGGTGCCGATAGGCTTTTCAGATATAGAAGCCGATAGGCATTTCAAATATAGGTGCCGATAAGCATTCCAGATATGGTTGCCGATAGGCATTTGAAATATAGGTGCTGATAGGCAATTCAGATGTAGTTTCCGATAGGGATTTCAAAAATTGGTGCCGATAGGCATTTCAGATATAGGTGCCGATAGGCATTTCAGATATAGTTGCCGATTGGCATTTTAAAAATAGGTGTCGATAGGCATTTCAGATATGGTTGCCGATAGGCATTTCAAATATAGGTGCTGATAGGCATTCCAGATGTAGTTTCCGATAGGCATTTCAAAAATTGGTGCCGATAGGCATTTCAGATATAGGTGCCGATAGGCATTTCAGATATAGTTACCGATTGGCATTTTAAAAATAGGTGCCGATAGGCATTTCAGATATAGAAGCCGATAGGCATTTCAGATACATGTGCCGATAGGCATTTCTGATGTGGTTGCCGATAGGCATTTCAAATATTGGTGCTGATAGGCATTTCAGATGTAGTTTTCGATAGGCATTTCAAAAATAGGTGCCGATAGGTATTTCAGATATAGGTGCCGATAGGCACTTCAGATATAGTTGCCGATTGGCATTTTAAAAATAGGTGCCGATAGGCATTTCAGATATAGAAGCCGATAGGCATTTCAAATATAGGTGCCGATAGGCATTCCAGATATGGTTGCCGATAGGCATTTCAAATATAGGTGCTGATAGGCATTTCAGATGTAGTTTTTGATAGCCATTTCAAAATTAGGAGCCGATAGCCATTTCAGATATAGGTTCCGATAGGCATTTCAGATATAGTTGCCGATTGGCATTTTAAAAATAGGTGCCGGTAGGCATTTCAGATATAGAAGCCGAAAGGCATTTCAAATATAGGTGCCGATAGGCATTCCAGATATGGTTGCCGATAGGCATTTCAAATAAAGGTGCTGATAGGCATTTCAGATGTAGTTTCCGATAGGCCTTTCAAAAATTGGTGCCGATAGGCATTTCAGATATAGGTGCCGATAGGCATTTCAGATATAGTTGCCGATTGGCATTTAAAAAATAGGTGCCGATAGGCATTTCAGATATAGAAGCCGATAGGTATTTCAAATATAGGTGTCGATAGGCATTTCAGATATGGTTGCGGATAGGCATTTCAAATATAGGTGCTGATAGGCATTTCAGATGTAGTTTCCGATAGGCATTTCAAAAATAGGTGCCGATAGGCATTTCAGATATAGGTGCCGATAGGCATTTCAGATATAGTTGCCGATTGGCATTTTAAAAATAGTTGTCGATAGGCATGTCAGATATAGAAGCCGATAGGCATTTCAAATATAGGTGCCGATAGGCATTCCAGATATGGTTGCCGATAGGCATTTCAAATATAGGTGCTGATAGGCATTTTAGATGTAGTTTCCGATAGGAATTTTAAAAATTGATGCTATAGGCATTTCAGATATAGGTACCGATAGGCATTTCAGATATAGTTGCCGATTGGCATTTTAAAAACAGGTGCCGATAGGCATTTCAGATATAGAAGCCGATAGGTATTTCAAATATAGGTGTCGATAGGCATTTCAGATATGGTTGCCGATAGGCATTTAAAATATAGGATCAGATAGGCATTTCAGATGTAGTTTCCGAAAGGCATTTCAAAAATAGGTGCCGATAGGCATTTCAGATATAGGTGCCGATAGGCATTTCAGATATAGAAGCCGACAGGCATTTCAAATATAGGTGCCGATAGGCATTCCAGATATGGTTGCCGATAGGCATTTCAAATATAAGTGCTGATAGGCATTTCAGATGTAGTTTCCGATAGGCATTTCAAAAATAGGTACCGATAGGCATTTTAGATATAGGTGCCGATAGGCATTTCAGAAATAGTTGCCAATTGGCATTTTAAAAATTGGTGTCGATAGGGATTTCAGAAATAGAAGCCGATAGGCATTTCAAATATAGGTGCCGATAGGCATTCCAGATATGGTTGCCGATAGGCATTTCAAATATAGGTGCTGATAGACATTTCAGATGTAGTTTCCGATAGGCATTTCAAAAATTGGTGCCGATAAGGCATTTCAGATATAGGTGCCGATAGGCATTTCAGATATAGTTGCCGATTGGCATTTTAGAAATAAGTGCCGATAGGCATTTCAGATATAGAAGCCGATAGGTCTTTCAAATATAGGTGTCGATAGGCATTTCAGATATGGTTGCCGATAGGCATTTCAAATATAGGTGCTGATAGGCATTTTAGATGTAGTTTCCGATAGGCATTTCAAAAATAGGTGCCGATAGGCATTTCAGATATAGGTGCCGATAGGCATTTCAGATATAGTTGCCGATTGGCATTTTTAAAATAGGTGCCGATAGGCATTTTAGATGTAGTTTCCGATAGGCATTTCAAAAATTGGTGCCGAAAGGCAATTCAGATATAAGTGCCGATTGGCATTTTAGAAATAAGTGCCGATAGGCATTTCAGATATAGAAGCCGATAGGTCTTTCAAATATAGGTGTCGATAGGCATTTCAGATATGGTTGCCGATAGGCATTTCAAATATAGGTGCTGATAGGCATTTTAGATGTAGTTTCCGATAGGCATTTCAAAAATAGGTGCCGATAGGCATTTCAGATATAGGTGCCGATAGGCATTTCAGATATAGTTGCCGATTGGCATTTTTAAAATAGGTGCCGATAGGCATTTTAGATGTAGTTTCCGATAGGCATTTCAAAAATTGGTGCCGAAAGGCAATTCAGATATAAGTGCCGATAGGCATATCAGATATAGTTGCCGATAGGCATTTAAAATATAGGTGCCGTAGGCATTTCAAATATAGGTGTCGATAGGCATTTCAGATATAAATGCCGAAAGGCATTTCAGATATAAGTGCCGATAGGCATTTCTTTTGTGGTTGCCGATAGGCATTTCAAATATAGGTGCTGATAGGCATTTCAGACGTAGTTTTCGATAGGCATTTCAAAAAAAGGTGCCGATAGGCATTTCAGATATAGGTGCCGATAAGCACTTCAGATATAGTTGCCGATTGGCATTTTAAAAATAGGTGTCGATAGGCATTTCAGATATAGAAGCCATTAGGCATTTCAAATATAGGTGCCGATAGGCATTCCAGATATGGTTGCCGATAGGCATTTCAAATATAGGTGCTGATAGGCATTTCAGATGTAGTTTTCGATAGGCATTTCAAAAATTGGTGCCGATAGGCATTTTAGATATAGGTGCCGATAGGCATTTCAGATATAGTTGCCGATTGGCATTTTAAAAATAGGTGCCGATAGGCATTTCAGATATAGAAGCCGATAGGTATTTCAAATGTAGGTGTCCATAGGCATTTCAGATAAGTTTGCCGATAGGCATTTCAAATATTGGTGCTGATAGGCATTTCAGATGTAGTTTCCGATAGGCATTTCAAAAATAGGTGCCGATAGGCATTTCAGATATTGGTGCCGATAGGCATTACAGATATAGTTGCCGATTGGCATTTCAAATATAGGTGCCGATAGGCATTCCAGATATGGTTGCCGATAGGCATTTCAAATAAAGGTGCTGATAGGCATTTCAGATGTAGTTTCCGATAGGCCTTTCAAAAATTGGTGCCGATAGGCATTTCAGATATAGGTGCCGATAGGCATTTCAGATATAGTTGCCGATTGGCATTTAAAAAATAGGTGCCGATAGGCATTTCAGATATAGAAGCCGATAGGTATTTCAAATATAGGTGTCGATAGGCATTTCAGATATGGTTGCGGATAGGCATTTCAAATATAGGTGCTGATAGGCATTTCAGATGTAGTTTCCGATAGGCATTTCAAAAATAGGTGCCGATAGGCATTTCAGATATAGGTGCCGATAGGCATTTCAGATATAGTTGCCGATTGGCATTTTAAAAATAGTTGTCGATAGGCATGTCAGATATAGAAGCCGATAGGCATTTCAAATATAGGTGCCGATAGGCATTCCAGATATGGTTGCCGATAGGCATTTCAAATATAGGTGCTGATAGGCATTTTAGATGTAGTTTCCGATAGGAATTTTAAAAATTGATGCTATAGGCATTTCAGATATAGGTACCGATAGGCATTTCAGATATAGTTGCCGATTGGCATTTTAAAAACAGGTGCCGATAGGCATTTCAGATATAGAAGCCGATAGGTATTTCAAATATAGGTGTCGATAGGCATTTCAGATATGGTTGCCGATAGGCATTTAAAATATAGGATCAGATAGGCATTTCAGATGTAGTTTCCGAAAGGCATTTCAAAAATAGGTGCCGATAGGCATTTCAGATATAGGTGCCGATAGGCATTTCAGATATAGAAGCCGACAGGCATTTCAAATATAGGTGCCGATAGGCATTCCAGATATGGTTGCCGATAGGCATTTCAAATATAAGTGCTGATAGGCATTTCAGATGTAGTTTCCGATAGGCATTTCAAAAATAGGTACCGATAGGCATTTTAGATATAGGTGCCGATAGGCATTTCAGAAATAGTTGCCAATTGGCATTTTAAAAATTGGTGTCGATAGGGATTTCAGAAATAGAAGCCGATAGGCATTTCAAATATAGGTGCCGATAGGCATTCCAGATATGGTTGCCGATAGGCATTTCAAATATAGGTGCTGATAGACATTTCAGATGTAGTTTCCGATAGGCATTTCAAAAATTGGTGCCGATAAGGCATTTCAGATATAGGTGCCGATAGGCATTTCAGATATAGTTGCCGATTGGCATTTTAGAAATAAGTGCCGATAGGCATTTCAGATATAGAAGCCGATAGGTCTTTCAAATATAGGTGTCGATAGGCATTTCAGATATGGTTGCCGATAGGCATTTCAAATATAGGTGCTGATAGGCATTTTAGATGTAGTTTCCGATAGGCATTTCAAAAATAGGTGCCGATAGGCATTTCAGATATAGGTGCCGATAGGCATTTCAGATATAGTTGCCGATTGGCATTTTTAAAATAGGTGCCGATAGGCATTTTAGATGTAGTTTCCGATAGGCATTTCAAAAATTGGTGCCGAAAGGCAATTCAGATATAAGTGCCGATTGGCATTTTAGAAATAAGTGCCGATAGGCATTTCAGATATAGAAGCCGATAGGTCTTTCAAATATAGGTGTCGATAGGCATTTCAGATATGGTTGCCGATAGGCATTTCAAATATAGGTGCTGATAGGCATTTTAGATGTAGTTTCCGATAGGCATTTCAAAAATAGGTGCCGATAGGCATTTCAGATATAGGTGCCGATAGGCATTTCAGATATAGTTGCCGATTGGCATTTTTAAAATAGGTGCCGATAGGCATTTTAGATGTAGTTTCCGATAGGCATTTCAAAAATTGGTGCCGAAAGGCAATTCAGATATAAGTGCCGATAGGCATATCAGATATAGTTGCCGATAGGCATTTAAAATATAGGTGCCGTAGGCATTTCAAATATAGGTGTCGATAGGCATTTCAGATATAAATGCCGAAAGGCATTTCAGATATAAGTGCCGATAGGCATTTCTTTTGTGGTTGCCGATAGGCATTTCAAATATAGGTGCTGATAGGCATTTCAGACGTAGTTTTCGATAGGCATTTCAAAAAAAGGTGCCGATAGGCATTTCAGATATAGGTGCCGATAAGCACTTCAGATATAGTTGCCGATTGGCATTTTAAAAATAGGTGTCGATAGGCATTTCAGATATAGAAGCCATTAGGCATTTCAAATATAGGTGCCGATAGGCATTCCAGATATGGTTGCCGATAGGCATTTCAAATATAGGTGCTGATAGGCATTTCAGATGTAGTTTTCGATAGGCATTTCAAAAATTGGTGCCGATAGGCATTTTAGATATAGGTGCCGATAGGCATTTCAGATATAGTTGCCGATTGGCATTTTAAAAATAGGTGCCGATAGGCATTTCAGATATAGAAGCCGATAGGTATTTCAAATGTAGGTGTCCATAGGCATTTCAGATAAGTTTGCCGATAGGCATTTCAAATATTGGTGCTGATAGGCATTTCAGATGTAGTTTCCGATAGGCATTTCAAAAATAGGTGCCGATAGGCATTTCAGATATTGGTGCCGATAGGCATTACAGATATAGTTGCCGATTGGCATTTTAAAAATAGGTGCCGATAGGCATTTTAGATATAGAAGCCGATAGGCATTTCAAATATTTGTGCCGATAGGCATTCCAGATATGGTTGCCGATAGGCATTTCAAATATAGGTGCTGATAGGCATTTCAGATGTAGTTTCCGATAGGCATTTCAAAAATAGGTGCCGATAGGCTTTCCAGATATAGGTGATGATAGGCATTTCAGATATAGTTGCCGATTGGCATTTTAAAAATAGGTGCCGATAGGCATTTCAGATATAGAAGCCGATAGGCATTTCAAATATAGGTGCCGATAGGCATTCCAGATATGGTTGCCGATAGGCATTTCAAATATAGGTGCTGATAAGCATTTCAGATGTAGTTTCCGATAGGCATTTCAAAAATAGGTGCCGATAGGCATTTCAGATATAGGGGCCGATAGGCATTTCAGATATAGTTGCCGATTGGCATTTTAAAAATAGGTGCCGATAGGCATTTCAGATATAGAAGCCGATAGGCATTTCAAATATAGGTGCCGATAAGCATTCCAGATATGGTTGCCGATAGGCATTTTAAATATAGGTGCTGATAGGCATTTCAGATGTAGTTTCCGATAGGCATTTCAAAAATAGGTGCCGATAGGCATTCCAGATATAGGTGATGATAGGCATTTCAGATATAGTTGCCGATTGGCATTTTAAAAATAGGTGCCGATAGGCATTTCAGATATAGAAGCCGATAGGTATTTCAAATATAGGTGTCCATAGGCATTTCAGATAAGGTTGCCGATAGGCATTTCAAATATTGGTGCTGATAGGGATTTCAGATGTAGTTTCCGATAGGCATTTCAAAAATAGGTGCCGATAGGCATTTCAGATATTGGTGCCGATAGGCATTACAGATATAGTTGCCGATTGGCATTTTAAAAATAGGTGCCGATAGGCATTTCAGATATAGAAGCCGATAAGCATTTCAAATATTTGTGCCGATAGTCATTCCAGATATGGTTGCCGATAGGCATTTCAAATATTGGTGCTGATAGGCATTTCAGATGTAGTTTTCGATAGGCATTTCAAAAATAGGTGCCGATAGGCATTTCAGATATAGGTGCCGATAGGCACTTCAGATATAGTTGCCGATTGGCATTTTAAAAATAGGTGCCGATAGGCATTTCAGATATAGAAGCCGATAGGCATTTCAAATATATGTGCCGATAGGCATTCCAGATATGGTTGCCGATAGGCATTTCAAATATAGGTGCTGATAGGCATTTCAGATGTAGTTTTTGATAGCCATTTCAAAATTAGGAGCCGATAGCCATTTCAGATATAGGTTCCGATAGGCATTTCAGATATAGTTGCCGATTGGCATTTTAAAAATAGGTGCCGGTAGGCATTTCAGATATAGAAGCCGAGAGGCATTTCAAATATAGGTGCCGATAGGCATTCCAGATATGGTTGCCGATAGGCATTTCAAATAAAGGTGCTGATAGGCATTTCAGATGTAGTTTCCGATAGGCCTTTCAAAAATTGGTGCCGATAGGCATTTCAGATATAGGTGCCGATAGGCATTCCAGATATAGTTGCCGATTGGCATTTAAAAAATAGGTGCCGATAGGCATTTCAGATATAGAAGCCGATAGGTATTTCAAATATAGGTGTCGATAGGCATTTCAGATATGGTTGCGGATAGGCATTTCAAATATAGGTGCTGATAGGCATTTCAGATGTAGTTTCCGATAGGCATTTCAAAAATAGGTGCCGATAGGCATTTCAGATATAGTTGCCGATTGGCATTTTAAAAAGAGTTGTCGATAGGCATGTCAGATATAGAAGCCGATAGGCATTTCAAATATAGGTGCCGATAGGCATTCCAGATATGGTTGCCGATAGGCATTTCAAATATAGGTGCTGATAGGCATTTTAGATGTAGTTTCCGATAGTCATTTCAAAAATTGATGCTATAGGCATTTCAGATATAGGTACCGATAGGCATTTCAGATATAGTTGCCGATTGGCATTTTAAAAACAGGTGCCGATAGGCATTTCAGATATAGAAGCCGATAGGTATTTCAAATATAGGTGTCGATAGGCATTTCAGATATGGTTGCCGATAGGCATTTCAAATATAGGATCAGATAGGCATTTCAGATGTAGTTTCCGAAAGGCATTTCAAAAATAGGTGCCGATAGGCATTTCAGATATAGGTGCCGATAGGCATTTCAGATATAGAAGCCGACAGGCATTTCAAATATAGGTGCCGATAGGCATTCCAGATATGGTTGCCGATAGGCATTTCAAATATAAGTGCTGATAGGCATTTCAGATGTAGTTTCCGATAGGCATTTCAAAAATAGGTACCGATAGGCATTTTAGATATAGGTGCCGATAGGCATTTCAGAAATAGTTGCCAATTGGCATTTTAAAAATTGGTGTCGATAGGGATTTCAGAAATAGAAGCCGATAGGCATTTCAAAAATAGGTGCCGATAGGCATTCCAGATATGGTTGCCGATAGGCATTTCAAATATAGGTGCTGATAGACATTTCAGATGTAGTTTCCGATAGGCATTTCAAAAATTGGTGCCGATAAGGCATTTCAGATATAGGTGCCGATAGGCATTTCAGATATAGTTGCCGATTGGCATTTTAGAAATAAGTGCCGATAGGCATTTCAGATATAGAAGCCGATAGGTCTTTCAAATATAGGTGTCGATAGGCATTTCAGATATGGTTGCCGATAGGCAATTCAAATATAGGTGCTGATAGGCATTTTAGATGTAGTTTCCGATAGGCATTTCAAAAATAGGTGCCGATAGGCATTTCAGATATAGGTGCCGATAGGCATTTCAGATATAGTTGCCGATTGGCATTTTTAAAATAGGTGCTGATAGGCATTTTAGATGTAGTTTCCGATAGGCATTTCAAAAATTGGTGCCGAAAGGCAATTCAGATATAAGTGCCGATAGGCATATCAGATATAGTTGCCGATAGGCATTTAAAATATAGGTGCCGTAGGCATTTCAAATATAGGTGTCGATAGGCATTTCAGATATAAATGCCGAAAGGCATTTCAGATATAAGTGCCGATAGGCATTTCTTTTGTGGTTGCCGATAGGCATTTCAAATATAGGTGCTGATAGGCATTTCAGATGTAGTTTTCGATAGGCATTTCAAAAAAAGGTGCCGATAGGCATTTCAGATATAGGTGCCGATAGGCACTTCAGATATAGTTGCCGATTGGCATTTTAAAAATAGGTGTCGATAGGCATTTCAGATATAGAAGCCAATAGGCATTTCAAATATAGGTGCCGATAGGCATTCCAGATATGGTTGCCGATAGGCATTTCAAATATAGGTGCTGATAGGCATTTCAGATGTAGTTTTCGATAGGCATTTCAAAAATTGGTGCCGATAGGCATTTTAGATATAGGTGCCGATAGGCATTTCAGATATAGTTGCCGATTGGCATTTTAAAAATAGGTGCCGATAGGCATTTCAGATATAGAAGCCGAAAGGTATTTCAAATGTAGGTGTCCATAGGCATTTCAGATAAGGTTGCCGATAGGCATTTCAAATATTGGTGCTGATAGGCATTTCAGATGTAGTTTCCGATAGGCATTTCAAAAATAGGTGCCGATAGGCATTTCAGATATTGGTGCCGATAGGCATTACAGATATAGTTGCCGATTGGCATTTTAAAAATAGGTGCCGATAGGCATTTCAGATATAGAAGCCGATAGGCATTTCAAATATTTGTGCCGATAGGCATTCCAGATATGGTTGCCGATAGGCATTTCAAATATAGGTGCTGATAGGCATTTCAGATGTAGTTTCGGATAGGCATTTCAAAAATAGGTGCCGATAGGCTTTCCAGATATAGGTGATGATAGGCATTTCAGATATAGTTGCCGATTGGCATTTTAAAAATAGGTGCTGATAGGCATTTCAGATATAGAAGCCGATAGGCAGTTTAAATATAGGTGCCGATAGGCATTCCAGATATGGTTGCCGATAGGCATTTCAAATATAGGTGCTGATAAGCATTTCAGATGTAGTTTCCGATAGGCATTTCAAAAATAGGTGCCGATAGGCATTTCAGATATAGGGGCCGATAGGCATTTCAGATATAGTTGCCGATTGGCATTTTAAAAATAGGTGCCGATAGGCATTTCAGATACAGAAGCCGATAGGCATTTCAAATATAGGTGCCGATAAGCATTCCAGATATGGTTGCCGATAGGCATTTTAAATATAGGTGCTGATAGGCATTTCAGATGTAGTTTCCGATAGGCATTTCAAAAATAGGTGCCGATAGGCATTCCAGATATAGGTGATGATAGGCATTTCAGATATAGTTGCCGATTGGCATTTTAAAAATAGGTGCCGATAGGCATTTCAGATATAGAAGCCGATAGGTATTTCAAATATAGGTGTCCATAGGCATTTCAGATAAGGTTGCCGATAGGCATTTCAAATATTGGTGCTGATAGGGATTTCAGATGTAGTTTCCGATAGGCATTTCAAAAATAGGTGCCGATAGGCATTTCAGATATTGGTGCCGATAGGCATTACAGATATAGTTGCCGATTGGCATTTTAAAAATAGGTGCCGATAGGCATTTCAGATATAGAAGCCGATAAGCATTTCAAATATTTGTGCCGATAGTCATTCCAGATATGGTTGCCGATAGGCATTTCAAATATTGGTGCTGATAGGCATTTCAGATGTAGTTTTCGATAGGCATTTCAAAAATAGGTGCCGATAGGCATTTCAGATATAGGTGCCGATAGGCACTTCAGATATAGTTGCCGATTGGCATTTTAAAAATAGGTGCCGATAGGCATTTCAGATATAGAAGCCGATAGGCATTTCAAATATAGGTGCCGATAGGCATTCCAGATATGGTTGCCGATAGGAATTTCAAATATAGGTGCTGATAGGCATTTCAGATGTAGTTTTTGATAGCCATTTCAAAATTAGGAGCCGATAGCCATTTCAGATATAGGTTCCGATAGGCATTTCAGATATAGTTGCCGATTGGCATTTTAAAAATAGGTGCCGGTAGGCATTTCAGATATAGAAGCCGATAGGCATTTCAAATATAGGTGCCGATAGGCATTCCAGATATGGTTGCCGATAGGCATTTCAAATAAAGGTGCTGATAGGCATTTCAGATGTAGTTTCCGATAGGCCTTTCAAAAATTGGTGCCGATAGGCATTTCAGATATAGGTGCCGATAGGCATTTCAGATATAGTTGCCGATTGGCATTTAAAAAATAGGTGCCGATAGGCATTTCAGATATAGAAGCCGATAGGTATTTCAAATATAGGTGTCGATAGGCATTTCAGATATGGTTGCGGATAGGCATTTCAAATATAGGTGCTGATAGGCATTTCCGATGTAGTTTCCGATAGGCATTTCAAAAATAGGTGCCGATAGGCATTTCAGATATAGGTGCCGATAGGCATTTCAGATATAATTGCCGATTGGCATTTTAAAAATAGTTGTCAATAGGCATGTCAGATATAGAAGCCGATAGGCATTTCAAATATAGGTGCCGATAGGCATTCCAGATATGGTTGCCGATAGGCATTTCAAATATAGGTGCTGATAGGCATTTTAGATGTAGTTTCCGATAGGCATTTCAAAAATTGATGCTATAGGCATTTCAGATATAGGTACCGATAGGCATTTCAGATATAGTTGCCGATTGGCATTTTAAAAACAGGTGCCGATAGGCATTTCAGATATAGAAGCCGATAGGTATTTCAAATATAGGTGTCGATAGGCATTTCAGATATGGTTGCCGATAGGCATTTCAAATATAGGAGCAGATAGGCATTTCAGATGTAGTTTCCGAAAGGCATTTCAAAAATAGGTGCCGATAGGCATTTCAGATATAGGTGCCGATAGGCATTTCAGATATAGTTGCCGATTGGCATTTTAAAAATAGGTGCCGATAGGCATTTCAGATATAGAAGCCGACAGGCATTTCAAACATAGGTGCCGATAGGCATTCCAGATATGGTTGCCGATAGGCATTTCAAATATAAGTGCTGATAGGCATTTCAGATGTAGTTTCCGATAGGCATTTCAAAAATAGGTACCGATAGGCATTTTAGATATAGGTGCCGATAGGCATTTCAGAAATAGTTGCCAATTGGCATTTTAAAAATTGGTGTCGATAGGCATTTCAGATATAGAAGCCAATAGGCATTTCAAATATAGGTGCCGATAGGCATTCCAGATATGGTTGCCGATAGGCATTTCAAATATAGGTGCTGATAGGCATTTCAGATGTAGTTTTCGATAGGCATTTCAAAAATTGGTGCCGATAGGCATTTTAGATATAGGTGCCGATAGGCATTTCAGATATAGTTGCCGATTGGCATTTTAAAAATAGGTGCCGATAGGCATTTCAGATATAGAAGCCGATAGGTATTTCAAATGTAGGTGTCCATAGGCATTTCAGATAAGGTTGCCGATAGGCATTTCAAATATTGGTGCTGATAGGCATTTCAGATGTAGTTTCCGATAGGCATTTCAAAAATAGGTGCCGATAGGCATTTCAGATATTGGTGCCGATAGGCATTACAGATATAGTTGCCGATTGGCATTTTAAAAATAGGTGCCGATAGGCATTTCAGATATAGAAGCCGATAGGTATTTCAAATATAGGTGTCGATAGGCATTTCAGATATGGTTGCCGATAGGCATTTCAAATATTGGTGCTGATAGGCATTTTAGATGTAGTTTCCGATAGGCATTTCAAAAATAGGTGCCGAAAGGCATTTCAGATATAGGTGACGATAGGCATTACAGATATAGTTGCCGATTAGCATTTTAAAAATAGGTGCCGATAGGCATTTCAGATATAAAAGCCGAAAGGCATTTCAAATATAGGTGCCGATAGGCATTCCAGATATGGTTGCCGATAGGCATTTCAGATATAGGGGCCGATAGGCATTTCAGATATAGTTGCCGATTGGCATTTTAAAAATAGGTGCCGATAGGCATTTCAGATATAGAAGCCGATAGGCATTTCAAATATAGGTGCCGATAAGCATTCCAGATATGGTTGCCGATAGGCATTTCAAATATAGGTGCTGATAGACATTTCAGTTGTAGTTTCCGATAGGCATTTCAAAAATAGGTGCCGATAGGCATTCCAGATATAGGTGATGATAGGCATTTCAGATATAGTTGCCGATTGGCATTTTAAAAATAGGTGCCGATAGGCATTTCAGATATAGAAGCCGATAGGTATTTCAAATATAGGTGTCCATAGGCATTTCAGATAAGGTTGCCGATAGGCATTTCAAATATTGGTGCTGATAGGCATTTCAGATGTAGTTTCCGATAGGCATTTCAAAAATAGGTGCCGATAGGCATTTCAGATATTGGTGCCGATAGGCATTACAGATATAGTTGCCGATTGGCATTTTAAAAATAGGTGCCGATAGGCATTTCAGATATATAAGCCGATAAGCATTTCAAATATTTGTGCCGATAGGCATTCCATATATGGTTGCCGATAGGCATTTCAAATATTGGTGCTGATAGGCATTTCAGATGTAGTTTTCGATAGGCATTTCAAAAATAGGTGCCGATAGGCATTTCAGATATAGGTGCCGATAGGCACTTCAGATATAGTTGCCGATTGGAATTTTAAAAATAGGTGCCGATAGGCATTTCAGATATAGAAGCCGATAGGCATTTCAAATATAGGTGCCGATAGGCATTCCAGATATGGTTGCCGATAGGCATTTCAAATATAGGTGCTGATAGGCATTTCAGATGTAGTTTTTGATAGCCATTTCAAAATTAGGAGCCGATTGCCATTTCAGATATAGGTTCAGATAGGCATTTCAGATATAGTTGCCGATTGGCATTTTAAAAATAGGTGCCGGTAGGCATTTCAGATATAGAAGCCGATAGGCATTTCAAATATAGGTGCCGATAGGCATTCCAGATATGGTTGCCGATAGGCATTTCAAATAAAGGTGCTGATAGGCATTTCAGATGTAGTTTCCGATAGGCCTTTCAAAAATTGGTGCCGATAGGCATTTCAGATATAGGTGCCGATAGGCATTTCAGATATAGTTGCCGATTGGCATTTAAAAAATAGGTGCCGATAGGCATTTCAGATATAGAAGCCGATAGGTATTTCAAATATAGGTGTCGATAGGCATTTCAGATATGGTTGCGGATAGGCATTTCAAATATAGGTACTGATAGGCATTTCAGATGTAGTTTCCGATAGGCATTTCAAAAATAGGTCCCGATAGGCATTTCAGATATAGGTGCCGATAGGCATTTCAGATATAGTTGCCGATTGGCATTTTAAAAATAGTTGTCGATAGGCATGTCAGATATAGAAGCCGATAGGCATTTCAAATATAGGTGCCGATAGGCATTCCAGATATGGTAGCCGATAGGCATTTCAAATATAGGTGCTGATAGGCATTTTAGATGTAGTTTCCGATAGGCATTTCAAAAATTGATGCTATAGGCATTTCAGATATAGGTACCGATAGGCATTTCAGATATAGTTGCCGATTGGCATTTTAAAAACAGGTGCCGATAGGCATTTCAGATATAGAAGCCGATAGGTATTTCAGATATGGTTGCCGATAGGCATTTCAAATATAGGAGCAGATAGGCATTTCAGAAGTAGTTTCCGAAAGGCATTTCAAAAATAGGTGCCGATAGGCATTTTAGATATAGGTGCCGATAGGCATTTCAGATATAGTTGCCGATTGGCATTTTAAAAATAGGTGCCGATAGGCATTTCAGATATAGAAGCCGACAGGCATTTCAAATATAGGTGCCGATAGGCATTCCAGATATGGTTGCCGATAGGCATTTCAAATATAAGTGCTGATAGGCATTTCAGATGTAGTTTCCGATAGGCATTTCAAAAATAGGTACCGATAGGCATTTTAGATATAGGTGCCGATAGGCATTTCAGAAATAGTTGCCAATTGGCATTTTAAAAATTGGTGTCGATAGGGATTTCAGAAATAGAAGCCGATAGGCATTTCAAATATAGGTGCCGATAGGCATTCCAGATATGGTTGCCGATAGGCATTTCAAATATAGGTGCTGATAGACATTTCAGATGTAGTTTCCGATAGGCATTTCAAAAATTGGTGCCGATAGGCATTTCAGATATAGGTGCCGATAGGCATTTCAGATATAGTTGCCGATTGGCATTTTAGAAATAAGTGCCGATAGGCATTTCAGATATAGAAGCCGATAGGTCTTTCAAATATAGGTGTCGATAGGCATTTCAGATATGGTTGCCGATAGGCATTTCAAATATAGGTGCTGATAGGCATTTTAGATGTAGTTTCCGATAGGCATTTCAAAAATAGGTGCCGATAGGCATTTCAGATATAGGTGCCGATAGGCATTTCAGATATAGTTGCCGATTGGCATTTTTAAAATAGGTGCCGATAGGCATTTTAGATGTAGTTTCCGATAGGCATTTCAAAAATTGGTGCCGAAAGGCAATTCAGATATAAGTGCCGATAGGCATATCAGATATAGTTGCCGATAGGCATTTAAAATATAGGTGCCGTAGGCATTTCAAATATAGGTGTCGATAGGCATTTCAGATATAAATGCCGAAAGGCATTTCAGATATAAGTGCCGATAGGCATTTCTTTTGTGGTTGCCGATAGGCATTTCAAATATAGGTGCTGATAGGCATTTCAGATGTAGTTTTCGATAGGCATTTCAAAAAAAGGTGCCGATAGGCATTTCAGATATAGGTGCCGATAGGCACTTCAGATATAGTTGCCGATTGGCATTTTAAAAATAGGTGTCGATAGGCATTTCAGATATAGAAGCCAATAGGCATTTCAAATATAGGTGCCGATAGGCATTCCAGATATGGTTGCCGATAGGCATTTCAAATATAGGTGCTGATAGGCATTTCAGATGTAGTTTTCGATAGGCATTTCAAAAATTGGTGCCGATAGGCGTTTCAGATATAGAAGCCGATAGGTATTTCAAATATAGGTGTCGATACGCATTTCAGATATGGTTGCCGATAGGCATTTCAAATATTGGTGCTGATAGGCATTTCAGATGTAGTTTCCGATAGGCATTTAAAAAATAGGTGCCGATAGGCATTTCAGATATAGGTGCCGATAGGCATTACAGATATAGTTGCCGATTAGCATTTTAAAAATAGGTGCCGATAGGCATTTCAGATATAAAAGCCGATAGGCATTTCAAATATAGGTGCCGATAGGCATTCCAGATATGGTTGCCGATAGGCATTTCAAATATAGGTGCTGATAGGCATTTCAGATGTAGTTTCCGATAGGCATTTGAAAAATAGGTGGCGATAGGCATTTCAGATATAGGTGCCGATAGGCATTTCAGATATAGTAGCCGATTGGCATTTAAAAAATAGGTGCTGATTGGCATTTCAGATATAGAAGCCGATAGGTATTTCAAATATAGGTGTCGATAGGCATTTCAGATATGGTTGCCGATAGGCGTTTCAAATATAGGAGCAGATAGGCATTTCAGATGTAGTTTCCGAAAGGCATTTCAAAAATAGGTGCCGATAGGCATTTCAGATATAGGTGCCGATAGGCATTTCAGATATAGTTGCCGATTGGCATTTTAAAAATAGGTGCCGATAGGCATTTCAGATATAGAAGGAGATTGGCATAACAAATATAGGTGCCGATAGGCATTCCAGATATGGTTGCCGATAGGCATTTCAAATATAAGTGCTGATAGGCATTTCAGATGTAGTTGCCGATAGGCATTTCAAAAATTGGTGCCGATAGGCATTTCAGATATAGGTGCCGATAGGCATTTCAGATATAGTTGCCGATAGGTTTATCAGATAAAGTTGCCGATAGGCATTTAAAATATAGGTGCCGATAGGCATTTCAAATATAGGTGCCGATAGGCATTCCAGATATGGTTGCCGATAGGCATTTCAAATATAGGTGCTGATAGGCATTTCAGATGTAGTTTCCGATAGGCATTTCAAAAATAGGTGGCGATAGGCATTTCAGATATAGGTGCCGATAGGCATTTCAGATATAGTAGCCGATTGGCATTTTAAAAATAGGTGCCGATAGGCGTTTCAGATATAGAAGCCGATAGGTATTTCAAATATAGGTGTCGATAGGCATTTCAGATATGGTTGCCGATAGGCATTTCAAATATTGGTGCTGATAGGCATTTCAGATGTAGTTTCCGATAGGCATTTCAAAAATAGGTTCCGATAGGCATTTCAGATATAGGTGCCGATAGGCATTACAGATATAGTTGCCGACTAGCATATTAAAAATAGGTGCCGATAGGCATTTCAGATATAAAAGCCGATAGGCATTTCAAATATAGGTGCCGATAGGCATTCCAGATATGGTTGCCGATAGGCATTTCAAATATAGGTGCTGATAGGCATTTCAGATGTAGTTTCCGATAGGCATTTCAAAAATAGGTGGCGATGGGCATTTCAGATATAGGTGCCGATAAGCATTTCAGATATAGTAGCCGATTGGCATTTTAAAAATAGGTGCCGATAGGCATTTCAGATATAGAAGGAGATAGGCATTTCAAATATAGGTGCCGATAGGCATTCCAGATATGGTTGCCGATAGGCATTTCAAATATAAGTGCTGATAGGCATTTCAGATGTAGTTGCCGATAGGCATTTCAAAAATTGGTGCCGATAGGCATTTCAGATATAGGTGCCGATAATCATTTAAGATATAGTTGCCTATAGGCTTATCAGATAAAGTTGCCGATAGGCATTTAAAATATAGGTGCCGATAGGCATTTCAAATATAGCTGTCGATAGGCATTTCAGATACATGTGCCGATAGGCATTTCTGATGTGGTTGCCGATAGGCATTTCAAATATTGGTGCTGATAGGCATTTCAGATGTAGTTTTCGATAGGCATTTCAAAAATAGGTGCCGATAGGCATTTCAGATATAGGTGCCGATAGGCACTTCAGATATAGTTGCCGATTGGCATTTTAAAAATTGGTGCCGATAGGCATTTCAGATATAGAAGCCGATAGGCATTTCAAATATAGGTGCCGATAGGCATTCCAGATATGGTTGCCGATAGGCATTTCAAATATAGGTGCTGATAGGCATTTCAGATGTAGTTTTTGATAGCCATTTCAAAAATAGGAGCCGATAGCCATTTCAGATATAGGTTCCGATAGGCATTTCAGATATAGTTGCCGATTGGCATTTTAAAAATAGGTGCCGATAGGCATTTCAGATATAGAAGCCGATAGGCATTTCAAATATAGGTGCCGATAGGCATTCCAGATATGGTTGCCGATGGGCATTTCAAATAAAGGTGCTGATAGGCATTTCAGATGTAGTTTCCGATAGGCATTTATAAAATAGGTGCCTATAGGCATTTCAGATATAGGTCCTGAAAGGCATTTCAGATATAGTTGCCGATTGGCATTTTAAAAATAGTTGTCGATAGGCATGTCAGATATAAAAGCCGATAGGCATTTCAAATATAGGTCCTGATAGGCATTTTAGATGTAGTTTCCGATAGGCATTTCAAAAATTGATGCTATAGGCATTTCAGATATAGGTGCCGATAGGCATTTCAGATATAGTTGCCGATTGGCACTTTAAAAACAGGTGCCGATAGGCATTTCAGATTTAGAAGCCGATAGGTATTTCAAATATAGGTGTCGATAGGCATTTCAGATATGGTTGCCGATAGGCATTTCAAATATAGGAGCAGATAGGCATTTCAGATGTAGTTTTCGAAAGGCATTTCAAAAATAGGTGCCGATAGGCATTTCAGATATGGTTGCCGATAGGCATTTCAAATATAGGTGCTGATAGGCATTTCAGATATAGTTTCCGATAGGCATTTCAAAAATAGGTGCCGATAGGCATTTCAGATATAGGTGCCGATAGGCATTTCAGATATAGTTGCCGATTGGCATTTTTAAAATAGGTGCCGATAGGCATTTTAGATGTAGTTTCCGATAGGCATTTCAAAAATTGGTGCCGAAAGGCATATCAGATATAAGTGCCGATAGGCATATCAGATATAGTTGCCGATAGGCATTTATAATATAGGTGCCGATAGGCATTTCAAATATAGGTGTCGATAGGCATTTCAGATATAAATGCCGAAAGGCATTTCAGATATAAGTGCCGATAGACATTTCTTTTGTGGTTGCCGATAGGCATTTCAAATATAGGTGCTGATAGGCATTTCAGATGTAGTTTTCGATAGGCATTTCAAAAATAGGTGCCGATAGGCATTCCAGATATGGTTGCCGATAGGCATTTCAAATATAGGTGCTGATGGGCATTTCAGATGTAGTTTTTGATAGCCATTTCAAAAATAGGAGCCGATAGCCATTTCAGATATAGGTTCCGATAGGCATTTCAGATATAGTTGCCGATTGGCATTTTAAAAATAGGTGCCGATAGGCATTTCAGATATAGAAGTCGATAGGCATTTCAAATATAGGTGCCGATAGGCCTTCCAGATATGGTTGCCGATAGGCATTTCAAATATAGGTGCTGATAGGCATTTCAGATGTAGTTTCCGATAGGCATTTATAAAATAGGTGCCGATAGGCATTTCAGATATAGGTCCTGAAAGGCATTTCAGATATAGTTGCCGATTGGCATTTTAAAAATAGTTGTCGATAGGCATGTCAGATATAGAAGCCGATAGGCATTTCAAATATAGGTGCCGATAGGCATTCCAGATATGGTTGCCGATAGGCATTTCAAATATAGGAGCAGATAGGCATTTCAGATGTAGTTTCCGAAAGGCATTTCAAAAATAGGTGCCGATAGGCATTTCAGATATAGGTGCCGATAGGCATTTCAGATATAGTTGCCGATTGGCATTTTAAAAATAGGTGCCGATAGGCATTTCAGATATAGAAGCCGATAGGCATTTCAAATATAGGTGCCGATAGGCATTCCAGATATGGTTGCCGATAGGCATTTCAAATATAAGTGCTGATAAGCATTTCAGATGTAGTTTCCGATAGGCATTTCAAAAATAGGTACCGATAGGCATTTTAGATATAGGTGCCGATAGGCATTTCAGAAATAGTTGCCAATTGACATTTTAAAAATTGGTGTCGATAGGGATTTCAGAAATAGAAGCCGATAGGCATTTCAAATATATGTGCCGATAGGCATTCCAGATATGGTTGCCGATAGGCATTTCAAATATATGTGCTGATAGGCATTTCAGATGTAGTTTCCGATAGGCATTTCAAAAATTGGTGCCGATAGGCATTTCAGATATAGTTGCCGATTGGCATTTTAAAAATAGGTGCCGATAGGCATTTCAGATATAGAAGCCGATAGGCATTTCAAATATAGGTGCCGATAGGCATTTCAGATATAGTTGCCGATTGGCATTTTAGAAATAAGTGCCGATAGGCATTTCAGATATAGAAGCCGATAGGTCTTTCAAATATAGGTGTCGATAGGCATTTCAGATATGGTTGCCGATAGGCATTTCAAATATAGGTGCTGATAGGCATTTCAGATATAGTTTCCGAAAGGCATTTCAAAAATAGGTGCCGATAGGCATTTTAGATATAGGTGCCGATAGGCATTTCAGATATAGTTGCCGATTGGCATTTTTAAAATAGGTGCCGATAGGCATTTTAGATGTAGTTTCCGATAGGCATTTCAAAAATTGGTGCCGAAAGGCATATCAGATATAAGTGCCGATAGGCATATCAGATATAGTTGCCGATAGGCATTTATAATATAGGTGCCGATAGGCATTTCAAATATAGGTGTCGATAGGCATTTCAGATATAAATGCCGAAAGGCATTTCAGATATAAGTGCCGATAGACATTTCTTTTGTGGTTGCCGATAGGCATTTCAAATATAGGTGCTGATAGGCATTTTAGATGTATTTTCCGATAGGCATTTCAAAAATAGGTGCCGATAGGCATTTCAGATATAGGGGCCGATAGGCATTTCAGATATAGTTGCCGATTGGCATTTTAAAAATAGGTGCCGATAGGCATTTCAGATATAGAAGCCGATAGGCATTTCAAATATAGGTGCCGATAAGCATTCCAGATATGGTTGCTGATAGGCATTTCAAATATAGGTGCTGATAGGCATTTCAGATGTAGTTTCCGATAGGCATTTCAAAAATTGGTGCCGATAGCCATTTCAGATATAGGTGCCGATTTGCATTTCAGATATAGTTGACGATTGGCATTTTAAAAATAGGTGTCGATAGGCATTTCAGATATAGAAGCCGATAGGTATTTCAAATATAGGTGTCGATAGGCATTTCAGATATGGTTGCCATAGGCATTTCAAATATAGGTGCTGATAGGCATTTCAGATGTAGTTTCCGATAGGCATTTCAAAAATAGGTGTCGATAGGCATTTCAGATATAGGTGTCAATAGGCATTTCAGATATAGTTGCCGATTGGCATTTTAAAAATAGGTGTCGATAGGCATTTCAGATATAGAAGCCGATAGGCATTTCAAATATAGGTGCCGATAGGCATTCCAGATATGGTTGCCGATAGGCATTTCAAATATAGGTGCTGATAGGCATTCCAGATGTAGTCTCCGATAGGCATTTCAAAAATTGGTGCCGATAGGCATTTCAGATATAGGTGCCGATAGGCATTTTAGATATAGTTACCGATTGGCATTTTAAAAATAGGTGCCGATAGGCATTTCAGTTATAGAAGCCGATAGGTATTTCAAATATAGGTGTCGATAGGCATTTCAGATATGGTTGCCGATAGGCATTTCAAATATAGGTGCTGATAGGCATTTCTGATGTAGTTTCCGATAGGCATTTCAAAAATAGGTGCCGATAGGCATTTCAGATATAGGTGCCGATAGGCATTTCAGATATGGTTGCCGATAGGCATTTCAAATATAGGTGCTGATAGGCATTTCAGATGTAGTTTCCGATAGGCATTTCAAAAATTGGTGACGAAACGCATTTCAGATATAAGTGCCGATAGGCATATCAGATATAGTTGCCGATAGGCATTTAAAATATAGGTGCCGATAGGCATTTCAAATATAGGTGTCGATAGGCATTTCAGATATAAATGCCGAAAGGCATTTCAGATATAAGTGCCGATAGGCATTTCTTTTGTGGTTGCCGATAGGCATTTCAAATATAGGTGCTGATAGGCATTTCAGATATAGGTGCCGATAGGCATTTCAGATATAGTTGCCGATTGGCATTTTAAAAATAGGTGCCGATAGGCATTTCAGATATAGAAGCCGATAGGCATTTCAAATATAGGTGCCGATAGGCATCCCAGATATGGTTGCCGATAGGCATTTCAAATATAAGTGCTGATAGGCATTTCAGATGTAGTTTCCGATAGGCATTTCAAAAACAGTTACCGATAGGCATTTTAGATATAGGTGCCGATAGGCATTTCAGAAATAGTTGCCAATAGGCATTTTAAAAATTGGTGTCGATAGGGATTTCAGAAATAGAAGCCGATAGGCATTTCAAATATAGGTGCCGATAGGCATTCCAGATATGGTTGCCGATAGGCATTTCAAATATATGTGCTGATAGGCATTTCAGATGTAGTTTGCGATAGGCATTTCAAAAATTGGTGCCGATAGGCATTTCAGATATAAGTGCCGATAGGCATTTCAGATATAGTTGCCGATTGGCATTTTAGAAATAAGTGCCGATAGGCATTTCAGATATAGAAGCCGATAGGTCTTTCAAATATAGGTGTCGATAGGCATTTCAGATATGGTTGCCGATAGGCATTTCAAATATAGGCGCTGATAGGCATTTCAGATGTAGTTTCCGATAGGCATTTCAAAAATTGGTGCCGAAACGCATTTCAGATATAAGTGCCGATAGGCATATCAGATATAGTTGTCGATAGGCATTTAAAATATAGGTGCCGATAGGCTTTTCAAATATAGGTGTCGATAGGCATTTCAGATATAAATGCCGAAAGGCATTTCAGATATAAGTGCCGATAGGCATTTCTTTTGTGGTTGCCGATAGGCATTTCAAATATAGGTGCTGATAGGCATTTCAGATGTAGTTTTCGATAGGCATTTCAAAAATAGGTGCCGATAGGCACTTCAGACATAGGTGCCGATAGGCACTTCAGGTATAGTTGCCGATTGGCATTTTAAAAATAGGTGTCGATAGGCATTTCAGATATAGAAGCCGATAGGCATTTCAAATATAGGTGCCGATAGGCATTCCAGATATGGTTGCCGATAGGCATTTGAAATATTGGTGCTGATAGGCATTTCAGATGTAGTTTCCGATAGGCATTTCAAAAATTGGTGCCGATAGGCATTTCAGATATAGGTGCCGATAGGCATTTCAGATATAGTTGCCGATTGGCATTTTAAAAATAGGTGCCGATAGGCATTTCAGATATAGAAGCCGATAGGTATTTCAAATATAGGTGTCCATAGGCATTTCAGATATGGTTGCCGATAGGCATTTCAAATATTGGTGCTGATAGGCATTTCAGATGAAGTTTCCGATAGGCATTTCAAAAATAGGTGCCGATAGGCATTTCAGATATTGGTGCCGATAGGCATTACAGATATAGTTGCCGATTGGCATTTTAAAAATAGGTGCCGATAGGCATTTCAGATATAGAAGCCGATAGGCAATTCAAATATTTGTGCCGATAGGCATTCCAGATATGGTTGCCGATAGGCATTTCAAATATAGGTGCTGATAGGCATTTCAGATGTAGTTTCCGATAGGCATTTCAAAAATAGGTGCCGATAGGCATTTCAGATATAGGTGATGATAGGCATTTCAGATATAGTTGCCGATTGGCATTTTAAAAATAGGTGCCGATAGGCATTTCAGATATAGAAGCCGATAGGCATTTCAAATATAGGTGCCGATAGGCATTCCAGATACGGTTGCCGATAGGCATTTCAAATATAGGTGCTGATAGGCATTTCAGATGTAATTTCCGATAGGCATTTCAAAAATAGGTGCCGATAGGCATTTCAGATATAGGGGCCGATAGGCATTTCAGATATAGTTGCCAATTGGCATTTTAAAAATAGGTGTTGATTGGCATTTCAGATATAGAAGCCGATAGGCATTTCAAATATAGGTGCCGATAAGCATTCCAGATATGGTTGCCGATAGGCATTTCAAATATAGGTGCTGATAGGCATTTCAGATGTAGTTTCCGATAGGCATTTCAAAAATTGGTGCCGATAGGCATTTCAGATATAGGTGCCGATAGGCATTTTAGATATAGTTACCGATTGGCATTTTAAAAATAGGTGCCGATAGGCATTTCAGTTATAGAAGCCGATAGGTATTTCAAATATAGGTGTCGATAGGCATTTCAGATATGGTTGCCGATAGGCATTTCAAATATAGGTGCTGATAGGCATTTCTGATGTAGTTTCCGATAGGCATTTCAAAAATAGGTGCCGATAGGCATTTCAGATATAGGTGCCGATAGGCATTTCAGATATAGTTGCCGATTGGCATTTTAAAAATAGGTGCCGATAGGCATTTCAGATATAGAAGCCGATAGGCATTTCAAATATAGGTGCCGATAGGCATTCCAGATATGGTTGCCGAAGGCATTTCAAATATTGGTGCTGATAGGCATTTCAGATGTAGTTTCCGATAGGCATTTCAGATGTAGTTTCCGATAGGCATTTCAGATGTAGTTTCCGATAGGCATTTCAAAAATTGGTGCCGATAGGCATTTCAGATATAGGTGATGATAGGCATTTCAGATATAGTTGCCGATTGGCATTTTAAAAATAGGTGCCGATAGGCATTTCAGATATAGAAGCCGATAGGTATTTCAAACATAGGTGTAGATAGGCATTTCAGATATGGTTGCCGATAGGCATTTCAAATATTGGTGCTGATTGGCATTTTAGATGTAGTTTCCGATAGGCATTTCAAAAATAGGTGCCGAAAGGCATTTCAGATATAGGTGCCGATAGGCATTACAGATATAGTTGCCGATTAGCATTTTAAAAATAGGTGCCCATAGGCATTTCAGATATAAAAGCCGATAGGCATTTCAAATATAGGTGTCGATAGGCATTTCAGATATGGTTGCCGATAGGCATTTCAAATATAGGAGCAGATAGGCATTTCAGATGTAGTTTCCGAAAGGCATTTCAAAAATAGGTGCCGATAGGCATTTCAGATATAGGTGCCGATAGGCATTTCAGATATAGTTGCCGATTGGCATTTTAAAAATAGGTGTCGATAGGCATTTCAGATATAGAAGCCGATAGGCATTTCAAATATAGGTGCCGATAGGCATTCCAGATATGGTTGCCGATAGGCATTTCAAATATATGTGCTGATAGGCATTTCAGATGTAGTTTCCGATAGGCATTTCAAAAATTGGTGCCGATAGGCATTTCAGATATAAGTGCCGATAGGCATTTCAGATATAGTTGCCGATTGGCATTTTAGAAATAAGTGCCGATAGGCATTTCAGATATAGAAGCCGATAGGTCTTTCAAATATAGGTGTCGATAGGCATTTCAAATATAGGTGCTGATAGGCATTTCAGATGTAGTTTCCGATAGGCATTTCAAAAATTTGTGCCGAAACGCATTTCAGATATAAGTGCCGATAGGCATATCAGATATAGTTGCCGATAGGCATTTAAAATATAGGTGCCGATAGGCATTTCAAATATAGGTGTCGATAGGCATTTCAGATATAAATGCCGAAAGGCATTTCAGATATAAGTGCCGATAGGCATTTCTTTTGTGGTTGCCGATAGGCATTTCAAATATAGGTGCTGATAGGCATTTCAGATGTAGTTTTCGATAGGCATTTCAAAAATAGGTGCCGATAGGCATTTCAGATATAGGTGCCGATAGGCACTTCAGATACAGTTGCCGATTGGCATTTTAAAAATAGGTGTCGAGAGGCATTTCAGATATAGAAGCCGATAGGCATTTCAAATATAGGTGCCGATAGGTATTCCAGATATGGTTGCCGATAGGCATTTGAAATATAGGTGCTGATAGGCATTTCAGATGTAGTTTCCGATAGGCATTTCAAAAATTGGTGCCGATAGGCATTTCAGATATAGGTGCCGATAGGCATTTCAGATATAGTTGCCGATTGGCATTTTAAAAATAGGTGCCGATAGGCATTTCAGATATATAAGCCGATAGGTATTTCAAATATAGGTGTCCATAGGCATTTCAGATATGGTTGCCGATAGGCATTTCAAATATTGGTGCTGATAGGCATTTCAGATGTAGTTTCCGATAGGCATTTAAAAAATAGGTGCCGATAGGCATTTCAGATATTGGTGCCGATAGGCATTACAGATATAGTTGCCGATTGGCATTTTAAAAATAGGTGCCGATAGGCATTTCAGATATAGAAGCCGATAGGCATTTCAAATATTTGTGCCGATAGGCATTCCAGATATGGTTGCCGATAGGCATTTCAAATATAGGTGGTGATAGGCATTTCAGATGTACTTTCCGATAGGCATTTCAAAAATAGGTGCCGATAGGCATTTCAGATATAGGTGATGATAGGCATTTCAGATATTGTTGCCGATTGGCATTTTAAAAATAGGTGCCGATAGGCATTTCAGATATATAAGCCGATAGGTATTTCAAATATAGGTGTCGATAGGCATTTCAGATATGGTTGCCGATAGGCATTTCAAATATAGGTGCTGATAGGCATTTCAGATGTAGTTTCCGATAGGCATTTCAAAAATTGATGCCGATAGGCATTTCAGATATAGGTGCCGATAGGCATTTCAGATATAGTTACCGATTGGCATTTTAAAAATAGGTGCCGATAGGCATTTCAGATATAGAAGCCGATAGGCATTTCAAATATAGGTGCCGATAGGCATTCCAGATATGGTTGCCGATTGGCATTTTAAAAATAGGTGCCGATAGGCATTTCAGATATAGAAGCCGATAGGCATTTCAAATATAGGTGCCGATAGGCATTCCAGATATGGTTGCCGATAGGCATTTCAAATATTGGTGCTGATAGGCATTTCAGATGTACTTTCCGATAGGCAGTTCAAAAATAGGTGCTGATAGGCATTTCAGATGTAGTTTCCGATAGGCATTCCAGATGTAGTCTCCGATAGGCATTTCAAAAATTGGTGCCGATAGGCATTTCAGATATAGGTGCCGATAGGCATTTCAGATATAGGTGCCGATAGGCATTACAGATATAGTTGCCGATTAGCATTTTAAAAATAGGTGCCGATAGGCATTTCAGATATAAAAGTCGATAGGCATTTCAAATATAGGTGCCGATAGGCATTCCAGATATGGTTGCCGATAGGCATTTCAAATATAGGTGCTGATAGGCATTTCAGATGTAGTTTCCGATAGGCATTTCAAAAATAGGTGGCGATAGGCATTTTAGATATAGGTGCCGATAGGCATTTCAGATATAGTAGCCGATTGGCATTTTAAAAATAGGTGCCGATAGGCATTTCAGATATAGAAGCCGATAGGTATTTCAAATATAGGTGTCGATAGGCATTTCAGATATGGTTACCGATAGGCATTTCAAATATTGGTGCTGATAAGCATTTCAGATGTAGTTTCCGATAGGCATTTCAAAAATAGGTGCCGATAGGCATTTCAGATATAGAAGCCGATAGGCATTTCAAATAGAGGTGCCGATAGGCATTCCAGATATGGTTGCCGATAGGCATTTCAAATATAGGTGCCGATAGGCATTTCAGATAGAGAAGCTGATAGGCATTTCAAAAATAGGTGCCGATAGGCATTTCAGATATAGGTGCCGATAGGCATTTCAGATATAGTTGCCAATTGGCATTTTAAAAATAGGTGCCGATAGGCATATCAGATATAGAAGCCGATAGGCATATCAGATATAGTTGCCGATTGGCATTTTAAAAATAGGTGCCGATAGGCATTTCAAATATAGAAGCCGATAGGTTTTTCATATATAGGTGTCGATAGGCATTTCAGATATGGTTGCCGATAGGCATTTCAAATATAGGTGCTGATAGGCATTTCAGATGTAGTTTCCGATAGACATTTCAAAAATAGGTGCCGATAGGCATTTCAGATATAGGTGCCGATAGGCATTTCAGATATAGTAGCCGATTGGCATTTTAAAAATAGGTGCCGATAGGCATTTCAGATATAGAAGCCGATAGGCATTTTAAATATAGGTGCCGATAGGCATTCCAGATATGGTTGCCGATAGGCATTTCAAATATTGGTGCTGATAGGCATTTCAGATGTAGTTTCCGATAGGCATTTCAAAATTAGGTGCTGATAGGCATTTCAGATGTAGTTTCCGATAGGCATTTCAGATGTAGTTTCCGATAGGCATTTCAAAAATTGGTGCCGATAGGCATTTTAGATATAGGTGCCGATAGGCATTTCAAATATAGGAGTAGATAGGCATTTCAGATGTATTTTCCGAAAGGCATTTCAAAAATAGGTGCCGATAGTCATTTCAGATATAGGTGCCGATAGGCATTACAGATATAGTTGCCGATTAGCATTTTAAAAATAGGTGCCGATAGGCATTTCAGATATAGGTGCCGATAGGCATTTCAGATATAGTTGCCAATTGGCATTTTAAAAATAGGTGCCGATAGGCATTTCAGATATAGTTGCCGATTGGAATTTTAAAAACAGGTGCCGATAGGCATTTCAAATATAGGGTAGATAGGCATTTCAGATGTATTTTCCGAAAGGCATTTCAAAAATAGGTGCCGATAGTCATTTCAGATATAGGTGCCGATAGGCATTTCAGATATAGTTGCCGATTTGCATTTTAAAAATAGGTGCCGATAGGCATTTCAGATATAGAAGCCGATAGGCATTTCAAATATAGGTGCCAATAGGCATTGCAGATATGGTTGCCGATAGGCATTTCAAATATAGGTGCCGATAGGCATTACAGATATAGAAGCCGATAGGCATTTCAAATATAGTTGCCAATTGGCATTTTAAAAATAGGTGCCGATAGGCATTTCAGATATAGAAGCCGATAGGCATATCAGATATAGTTGCCGATTGGCATTTTAAAAATAGGTGCCGATAGGCATTTCAGATATAGAAGCCGATAGGTTTTTCAAATATAGGTGTCGATAGGCATTTCAGATATGGTTGCCGATAGGCATTTCAAATATAGGTGCTGATAGGCATTTCAGATGTAGTTTCCGATAGGCATTTCACAAATAGGTGCCGATAGGCATTTCAGATATAGGTGCCGATAGGCATTTCAGATAGAGTTGCCGATTGGCATTTTGAAAATAGGTGCCGATAGGCATTTTATTTGTAGTTTCCGATTGGCATTTCAAAAATAGGTGCCGATAGGCATTTCAGATATAGGTGCCGATAGGCATATCAGATATAGTTGCCGATAGGCATTTAAAATATAGGGGCCGATAGGCATTTCAAATATAGGTGTCGATAGGCATTTCAAATATAGGTGCCGATAGGCACTTCAGATATAGTTTCCGATTGGCATTTTAAAAATAGGTGCCGATAGGCATTTCAAATACAGAAGCAGATAGGCATTTCAAATATAGGTGCCGATAGGCATTCCAGATATGGTTGCCGATAGGCATTTCAAATATAGGTGCTGATAGGCATTTCAGATGTAGTTTCCGATAGGCATTTCAAAAATAGGTTCCGATAGGCATTTCAGATATAGGTGCCGATAGGCATTTCAGATATAGTTGCCGATTGGCATTTTAAAAATAGGTGCCGATAGGCATTTCAGATATAGAAACCGATAGGCATTTCAAATATAGGTGCCGATAGGCATTCCAGATATGGTTGCCGATAGGCATTTCAAATATTGGTGCTGATAGGCATTTCAGATGTAGTTTCCGATAGGCATTTCAAAAATAGGTGCTGATAGGCATTTCAGATGTAGTTTCCGATAGGCATTTCAAAAATAGGTGCCGAAAGGCATTTCAGATAGAGGTGCCGATAGGCATTACAATTATAGTTGCCGATTAGCATTTTAAAAATTGGTGCCGATAGGCATTTCAGATATAAAAGCCGATAGGCATTTCAAATATAGGTGCCGATAGGCATTCCAGATATGGTTGCCGATAGGCATTTCAAATATAGGTGCTGATAGGCATTTCAGATGTAGTTTCCGATAGGCATTTCAAAAATAGGTGGCGATAGGCATTTCAGATATAGGTGCCGATAGGCATTTCAGATATAGTAGCCGATTGGCATTTTAAAAATAGGTGCCGATAGGCATTTCAGATATAGAAGCCGAAAGGCATTTCAAATATTTGTGCCGATAGGCATTCCAGATACGGTTGCCGATAGGCATTTCAAATATAGGTGCTGATAGGCATTACAGATGTATTTTCCGATAGGCATTTCAAAAATAGGTGCCGATAGGCATTTCAGATATAGGGGCCGATAGGCATTTCAGATATAGTTGCCGATTGGCATTTTAAAAATAGGTGCCGATAGGCATTTCAGATATAGAAGCCGATAGGCATTTCAAATATAGGTGCCGATAAGCATTCCAGATATGGTTGCCGATAGGCATTTCAAATATAGGTGCTGATAGGCATTTCAGATGTAGTTTCCGATAGGCATTTCAAAAATTGGTGCCGATAGCCATTTCAGATATAGGTGCCGATTTGCATTTCAGATATAGTTGACGATTGGCATTTTAAAAATAGGTGCCGATAGGCATTTCAGATATAGAAGCCGATAGGTATTTCAAATATAGGTGTCGATAGGCATTTCAGATATGGTTGCCGATAGGCATTTCAAATATAGGTGCTGACAGGCATTTCAGATGTAGTTTCCGATAGGCATTTCAAAAATAGGTGCCGATAGGCATTTCAGATATAGGTGCCAATAGGCATTTCAGATATAGTTGCCGATTGGCATTTTAAAAATAGGTGTCGATAGGCATTTCAGATATAGAAGCCGATAGGCATTTCAAATATAGGTGTCGATAGGCATTCCAGATATGGTTGCCGATAGGCATTTCAAATATAGGTGCTGATAGGCATTCCAGATGTAGTCTCCGATAGGCATTTCAAAAATTGGTGCCGATAGGCATTTCAGATATAGTTGCCGATAGGCATTTTAGATATAGTTACCGATTGGCATTTTTAAAATAGGTGCCGATAGGCATTTCAGTTATAGAAGCCGATAGGTATTTCAAATATAGGTGTCGATAGGCATTTCAGATATGGTTGCCGATAGGCATTTCAAATATAGGTGCTGATAGGCATTTCTGATGTAGTTTCCGATAGGCATTTCAAAAATAGGTGCCGATAGGCATTTCAGATATAGGTGCCGATAGGCATTTCAGATATAGTTGCCGATTGGCATTTTAAAAATAGGTGCCGATAGGCATTTCAGATATAGAAGCCGATAGGCATTTCAAATATAGGTGCCGATAGGCTTTCCAGATATGGTTGCCGATAGGCATTTCAAATATTGGTGCTGATAGGCATTTCAGATGTAGTTTCCGATAGGCATTTCAAAAATAGGTGCTGATAGGCATTTCAGATGTAATTTCCGATAGGCATTTCAGATGTAGTTTTCGATAGGCATTTCAAAAATTGGTGCTGATAGGCATTTCAGATATAGGTGATGATAGGCATTTCAGATATAGTTGCCGATTGGCATTTTAAAAATAGGTGCCGATAGGCATTTCAGATATAGAAGTCGATAGGTATTTCAAATGTAGGTGTAGATAGGCATTTCAGATATGGTTGCCGATAGGCATTTCAAATATTGGTGCTGATAGGCATTTTAGATGTAGTTTCCGATAGGCATTTCAAAAATAGGTGCCGAAAGGCATTTCAGATATAGGTGCCGATAGGCATTACAGATATAGTTGCCGATTAGCATTTTAAAAATAGGTGCCGATAGGCATTTCAGATATAAAAGCCGATAGGCATTTCAAATATAGGTGTCGATAGGCATTTCAGATATGGTTGCCGATAGGCATTTCAAATATAGGTGGTGATAGGCATTTCAGATGTAGTTTCCGATAGGCATTTCAAAAATAGGTGCCGATAGGCATTTCAGATATAGGTGATGATAGGCATTTCAGATATTGTTGCCGATTGGCATTTTAAAAATAGGTGCCGATAGGCATTTCAGATATATAAGCCGATAGGTATTTCAAATATAGGTGTCGATAGGCATTTCAGAAATGGTTGCCGATAGGCATTTCAAATATAGGTGCTGATAGGCATTTCAGATGTAGTTTCCGATAGGCATTTCAAAAATTGATGCCGATAGGCATTTCAGATATAGGTGCCGATAGGCATTTCAGATATAGTTACCGATTGGCATTTTAAAAATAGGTGCCGATAGGCATTTCAGATATAGAAGCCGATAGGCATTTCAAATATAGGTGCCGATAGGCATTCCAGATATGGTTGCTGATTGGCATTTTAAAAATAGGTGCCGATAGGCATTTCAGATATAGAAGCCGATAGGCATTTCAAATATAGGTGCCGATAGGCATTCCAGATATGTTTGCCGATAGGCATTTCAAATATTGGTGCTGATAGGCATTTCAGATGTAGTTTCCGATAGGCAGTTTAAAAATAGGTGCTGATAGGCATTTCAGATGTAGTTTCCGATAGGCATTCCAGATGTAGTCTCCGATAGGCATTTCAAAAATTGGTGCCGATAGGCATTTCAGATATAGGTGCCGATAGGCATTTCAGATATAGGTGCCGATAGGCATTACAGATATAGTTGCCGATTAGCATTTTAAAAATAGGTGCCGATAGGCATTTCAGATATAAAAGTCGATAGGCATTTCAAATATAGGTGCCGATAGGCATTCCAGATATGGTTGCCGATAGGCATTTCAAATATAGGTGCTGATAGGCATTTCAGATGTAGTTTCCGATAGGCATTTCAAAAATAGGTGGCGATAGGCATTTTAGATATAGGTGCCGATAGGCATTTCAGATATAGTAGCCGATTGGCATTTTAAAAATAGGTGCCGATAGGCATTTCAGATATAGAAGCCGATAGGTATTTCAAATATAGGTGTCGATAGGCATTTCAGATATGGTTGCCGATAGGCATTTCAAATATTGGTGCTGATAAGCATTTCAGATGTAGTTTCCGATAGGCATTTCAAAAATAGGTGCCGATAGGCATTTCAGATATAGAAGCCGATAGGCATTTCAAATAGAGGTGCCGATAGGCATTCCAGATATGGTTGCCGATAGGCATTTCAAATATAGGTGCCGATAGGCATTTCAGATAGAGAAGCTGATAGGCATTTCAAAAATAGGTGCCGATAGGCATTTCAGATATAGGTGCCGATAGGCATTTCAGATATAGTTGCCAATTGGCATTTTAAAAATAGGTGCCGATAGGCATATCAGATATAGAAGCCGATAGGCATATCAGATATAGTTGCCCATTGGCGTTTTAAAAATAGGTGCCGATAGGCATTTCAAATATAGAAGCCGATAGGTTTTTCATATATAGGTGTCGATAGGCATTTCAGATATGGTTGCCGATAGGCATTTCAAATATAGGTGCTGATAGGCATTTCAGATGTAGTTTCCGATAGACATTTCAAAAATAGGTGCCGATAGGCATTTCAGATATAGGTGCCGATAGGCATTTCAGATATAGTAGCCGATTGGCATTTTAAAAATAGGTGCCGATAGGCATTTCAGATATAGAAGCCGATAGGCATTTTAAATATAGGTGCCGATAGGCATTCCAGATATGGTTGCCGATAGGCATTTCAAATATTGGTGCTGATAGGCATTTCAGATGTAGTTTCCGATAGGCATTTCAAAATTAGGTGCTGATAGGCATTTCAGATGTAGTTTCCGATAGGCATTTCAGATGTAGTTTCCGATAGGCATTTCAAAAATTGGTGCCGATAGGCATTTCAGATATAGGTGCCGATAGGCATTTCAAATATAGGAGTAGATAGGCATTTCAGATGTATTTTCCGAAAGGCATTTCAAAAATAGGTGCCGATAGTCATTTCAAATATAGGTGCCGATAGGCATTACAGATATAGTTGCCGATTAGCATTTTAAAAATAGGTGCCGATAGGCATTTCAAATATAGGTGCCGATAGGCATTTCAGATATAGTTGCCAATTGGCATTTTAAAAATAGGTGCCGATAGGCATTTCAGATATAGTTGCCGATTGGAATTTTAAAAACAGGTGCCGATAGGCATTTCAAATATAGGGTAGATAGGCATTTCAGATGTATTTTCCGAAAGGCATTTCAAAAATAGGTGCCGATAGTCATTTCAGATATAGGTGCCGATAGGCTTTTCAGATATAGTTGCCGATTGGCATTTTAAAAATAGCTGCCGATAGGCATTTCAGATATAGAAGCCGATAGGTATTTCAAATATAGGTGCCGATAGGCATTCCAGATATGGTTGCCGATAGGCATTTCAAATATAAGTGCTGATAGGCATTTCAGATGTAGTTTCCGATAGGCATTTCAAAATTAGGTGCCGATAGGCATTTTAGATATAGGTGCCGATAGGCATTTCAGATATAGTTGCCGATTTGCATTTTAAAAATAGGTGCCGATAGGCATTTCAGATATAGAAGCCGATAGGCATTTCAAATATAGGTGCCAATAGGCATTGCAGATATGGTTGCCGATAGGCATTTCAAATATAGGTGCCGATAGGCATTTAAGATATAGAAGCCGATAGGCATTTCAAAAATAGGTGCCGATAGGCATTACAGATATAGAAGCCGATAGGCATTTCAAATATAGTTGCCAATTGGCATTTTAAAAATAGGTGCCGATAGGCATTTCAGATATAGAAGCCGATAGGCATATCAGATATAGTTGCCGATTGGCATTTTAAAAATAGGTGCCGATAGGCATTTCAGATATAGAAGCCGATAGGTTTTTCAAATATAGGTGTCAATAGGCATTTCAGATATGGTTGCCGATAGGCATTTCAAATATAGGTGCTGATAGGCATTTCAGATGTAGTTTCCGATAGGCATTTCAAAAATAGGTGCCGATAGGCATTTCAGATATAGGTGCCGATAGGCATTTCAGATAGAGTTGCCGATTGGCATTTTGAAAATAGGTGCCGATAGGCATTTTATTTGTAGTTTCCGATTGGCATTTCAAAAATAGGTGCCGATAGGCATTTCAGATATAGGTGCCGATAGGCATATCAGATATAGTTGCCGATAGGCATTTAAAATATAGGGGCCGATAGGCATTTCAAATATAGGTGTCGATAGGCATTTCAAATATAGGTGCCGATAGGCACTTCAGATATAGTTTCCGATTGGCATTTTAAAAATAGGTGCCGATAGGCATTTCAAATACAGAAGCAGATAGGCATTTCAAATATAGGTGCCGATAGGCATTCCAGATATGGTTGCCGATAGGCATTTCAAATATAGGTGCTGATAGGCATTTCAGATGTAGTTTCCGATAGGCATTTCAAAAATAGGTTCCGATAGGCATTTCAGATATAGGTGCCGATAGGCATTTCAGATATAGTTGCCGATTGGCATTTTAAAAATAGGTGCCGATAGGCATTTCAGATATAGAAACCGATAGGCATTTCAAATATAGGTGCCGATTGGCATTCCAGATATGGTTGCCGATAGGCATTTCAAATATTGGTGCTGATAGGCATTTCAGATGTAGTTTCCGATAGGCATTTCAAAAATAGGTGCTGATAGGCATTTCAGATGTAGTTTCCGATAGGCATTTCAAAAATAGGTGCCGAAAGGCATTTCAGATAGAGGTGCCGATAGGCATTACAGATATAGTTGCCGATTAGCATTTTAAAAATTGGTGCCGATAGGCATTTCAGATATAAAATTTGATAGGCATTTCAAATATAGGTGCCGATAGGCATTCCAGATATGGTTGCCGATAGGCATTTCAAATATAGGTGCTGATAGGCATTTCAGATGTAGTTTCCGATAGGCATTTCAAAAATAGGTGGCGATAGGCATTTCAGATATAGGTGCCGATAGGCATTTCAGATATAGTAGCCGATTGGCATTTTAAAAATAGGTGCCGATAGGCATTTCAGATATAGAAGCCGAAAGGCATTTCAAATATTTGTGCCGATAGGCATTCCAGATACGGTTGCCGATAGGCATTTCAAATATAGGTGCTGATAGGCATTTCAGATGTATTTTCCGATAGGCATTTCAAAAATAGGTGCCGATAGGCATTTCAGATATAGGGGCCGATAGGCATTTCAGATATAGTTGCCGATTGGCATTTTAAAAATAGGTGCCGATAGGCATTTCAGATATAGAAGCCGATAGGCATTTCAAATATAGGTGCCGATAAGCATTCCAGATATGGTTGCCGATAGGCATTTCAAATATAGGTGCTGATAGGCATTTCAGATGTAGTTTCCGATAGGCATTTCAAAAATTGGTGCCGATAGCCATTTCAGATATAGGTGCCGATTTGCATTTCAGATATAGTTGACGATTGGCATTTTAAAAATAGGTGCCGATAGGCATTTCAGATATAGAAGCCGATAGGTATTTCAAATATAGTTGTCGATAGGCATTTCAGATATGGTTGCCGATAGGCATTTCAAATATAGGTGCTGACAGGCATTTCAGATGTAGTTTCCGATAGGCATTTCAAAAATAGGTGCCGATAGGCATTTCAGATATAGGTGCCAATAGGCATTTCAGATATAGTTGCCGATTGGCATTTTAAAAATAGGTGTCGATAGGCATTTCAGATATAGAAGCCGATAGGCATTTCAAATATAGGTGTCGATAGGCATTCCAGATATGGTTGCCGATAGGCATTTCAAATATAGGTGCTGATAGGCATTCCAGATGTAGTCTCCGATAGGCATTTCAAAAATTGGTGCCGATAGGCATTTCAGATATAGTTGCCGATAGGCATTTTAGATATAGTTACCGATTGGCATTTTTAAAATAGGTGCCGATAGGCATTTCAGTTATAGAAGCCGATAGGTATTTCAAATATAGGTGTCGATAGGCATTTCAGATATGGTTGCCGATAGGCATTTCAAATATAGGTGCTGATAGGCATTTCTGATGTAGTTTCCGATAGGCATTTCAAAAATAGGTGCCGATAGGCATTTCAGATATAGGTGCCGATAGGCATTTCAGATATAGTTGCCGATTGGCATTTTAAAAATAGGTGCCGATAGGCATTTCAGATATAGAAGCCGATAGGCATTTCAAATATAGGTGCCGATAGGCTTTCCAGATACGGTTGCCGATAGGCATTTCAAATATTGGTGCTGATAGGCATTTCAGATGTAGTTTCCGATAGGCATTTCAAAAATAGGTGCTGATAGGCATTTCAGATGTAATTTCCGATAGGCATTTCAGATGTAGTTTCCGATAGGCATTTCAAAAATTGGTGCCGATAGGCATTTCAGATATAAGTGATGATAGGCATTTCAGATATAGTTGCCGATTGGCATTTTAAAAATAGGTGCCGATAGGCATTTCAGATATAGAAGCCGATAGGTATTTCAAATATAGGTGTAGATAGGCATTTCAGATATGGTTGCCGATAGGCATTTCAAATATTGGTGCTGATAGGCATTTTAGATGTAGTTTCCGATAGGCATTTCAAAAATAGGTGCCGAAAGGCATTTCAGATATAGGTGCCGATAGGCATTACAGATATAGTTGCCGATTAGCATTTTAAAAATAGGTGCCGATAGGCATTTCAGATATAAAAGCCGATAGGCATTTCAAATATAGGTGTCGATAGGCATTTCAGATATGGTTGCCGATAGGCATTTCAAATATAGGTGCTGATAGGCATTTCAGATGTAGTTTCCGATAGGCATTTCAAAAATTGGTGCCGAAACGCATTTCAGATATAAGTGCCGATAGGCATATCAGATATAGTTGCCGATAGGCATTTAAAATATAGGTGCCGATAGGCATTTCAAATATAGGTGTCGATAGGCATTTCAGATATAAATGCCGAAAGGCATTTCAGATATAAGTGCCGATAGGCATTTCTTTTGTGGTTGCCGATAGGCATTTCAAATATAGGTGCTGATAGGCATTTCAGATATAGGTGCGAGATAGGCATTTCAGATATAGTTGCCGATTGGCATTTTAAAAATAGGTGCCGATAGGCATTTCAGATATAGAAGCCGATAGGCATTTCAAATATAGGTGCCGATAGGCATTCCAGATATGGTTGCCGATAGGCATTTCAAATATAAGTGCTGATAGGCATTTCAGATGTAGTTTCCGATAGGCATTTCAAAAACAGTTACCGATAGGCATTTTAGATATAGGTGCCGATAGGCATTTCAGAAATAGTTGCCAATTGGCATTTTAAAAATTGGTGTCGATAGGGATTTCAGAAATAGAAGCCGATAGGCATTTCAAATATAGGTGCCGATAGGCATTCCAGATATGGTTGCCGATAGGCATTTCAAATATATGTGCTGATAGGCATTTCAGATGTAGTTTCCGATAGGCATTTCAAAAATTGGTGCCGATAGGCATTTCAGATATAAGTGCCGATAGGCATTTCAGATATAGTTGCCGATTGGCATTTTAGAAATAAGTGCCGATAGGCATTTCAGATATAGAAGCCGATAGGTCTTTCAAATATAGGTGTCGATAGGCATTTCAGATATGGTTGCCGATAGGCATTTCAAATATAGGTGCTGATAGGCATTTCAGATGTAGTTTCCGTTAGGCATTTCAAAAATTGGTGCCGAAACGCATTTCAGATATAAGTGCCGATAGGCATATCAGATATAGTTGCCGATAGGCATTTAAAATATAGGTGCCGATAGGCTTTTCAAATATAGGTGTCGATAGGCATTTCAGATATAAATGCCGAAAGGCATTTCAGATATAAGTGCCGATAGGCATTTCTTTTGTGGTTGCCGATAGGCATTTCAAATATAGGTGCTGATAGGCATTTCAGATGTAGTTTTCGATAGGCATTTCAAAAATAGGTGCCGATAGGCATTTCAGATATTGGTGCCGAAAGGCACTTCAGGTATAGTTGCCGATTGGCATTTTAAAAATAGGTGTCGATAGGCATTTCAGATATAGAAGCCGATAGGCATTTCAAATATAGGTGCCGATAGGCATTCCAGATATGGTTGCCGATAGGCATTTCAAATATAGGTGCTGATAGGCATTTCAGATGTAGTTTTCGATAGGCATTTCAAAAATTGGTGCCGATAGGCATTTTAGATATAGGTGCCGATAGGCATTTCAGATATAGTTGCCGATTGGCATTTTAAAAATAGGTGCCGATAGGCATTTCAGATATAGAAGCCGATAGGTATTTCAAATATTGGTGTCCATAGGCATTTCAGATAAGGTTGCTGATAGGCATTTCAAATATTGGTGCAAATAGGCATTTCAGATGTAGTTTCCGATAGGCATTTCAAAAATAGGTGCCGATAGGCATTTCAGATATTGGTGCCGATAGGCATTACAGATATAGTTGCCGATTGGCATTTTAAAAATAGATGCCGATAGGCATTTCAGATATAGAAGCCGATAGGCATTTCAAATATTTGTGCCGATAGGCATTCCAGATATGGTTGCCGATAGGCATTTCAAATATAGGTGCTGATAGGCATTTCAGATGTAGTTTCCGATAGGCATTAAAAAATAGGTGCCGATAGGCATTTCAGATATAGGTGCCAATAGGCATTTCAGATATAGTTGCCGATTGGCATTTTAAAAATAGGTGTCGATAGGCATTTCAGATATAGAAGCCGATAGGCATTTCAAATATAGGTGCCGATAGGCATTCCAGATATGGTTGCCGATAGGCATTTCAAATATAGGTGCTGATAGGCATTCCAGATGTAGTTTCCGATAGGCATTTCAAAAATTGGTGCCGATAGGCATTTCAGATATAGGTGCCGATAGGCATTTCAGATATAGTTACCGATTGGCATTTTAAAAATAGGTGCCGATAGGCATTTCAGTTATAGAAGCCGATAGGCATTTCAAATATAGGTGCCGATAGGCATTCCAGATATGGTTGCCGATAGGCATTTCAAATATTGGTGCTGATAGGCAGTTCAGATGTAGTTTCCGATAGGCATTTCAAAAATAGGTGCTGATAGGCATTTCAGATGTAGTTTCCGATAGGCATTTCAGATGTAGTTTCCGATAGGCATTTCAAAAATTGGTGCCGATAGGCATTTCAGATATAGGTGATGATAGGCATTTCAGATATAGTTGCCGATTGGCATTTTAAAAATAGGTGCCGATAGGCATTTCAGATATAGAAGCCGATAGGTATTTCAAATATAGATGTCGATAGGCATTTCAGATATGGTTGCCGATAGGCATTTCAAATATTGGTGCTGATAGGCATTTTAGATGTAGTTTCCGATAGGCATTTCAAAAATAGGTGCCGAAAGGCATTTCAGATATAGGTGACGATAGGCATTACAGATATAGTTGCCGATTAGCATTTTAAAAATAGGTGCCGATAGGCATTTCAGATATAAAAGCCGAAAGGCATTTCAAATATAGGTGTCGATAGGCATTCCAGATATGGTTGCCGATAGGTATTTCAAATATAGGTGCTGATAGGCATTTCAGATGTAGTTTCCGATAGGCATTTCGAAAATAGGTGGCGATAGGCATTTCAGATATAGGTGCTGATAGGCATTTCAGATATAGTAGCCGATTGGCATTTTAAAAATAGGTGCCGATAGGCGTTTCAGATATAGAAGCCGATAGGTATTTCAAATATAAGTGTCGATACGCATTTCAGATATGGTTGCCGATAGGCATTTCAAATATTGGTGCTGATAGGCATTTCAGATGTAGTTTCCGATAGGCATTTCAAAAATAGGTGCCGATAGGCATTTCAGATATAGGTGCCGATAGGCATTACAGATATAGTTGCCGATTAGCATTTTAAAAATAGGTGCCGATAGGCATTTCAGATATAAAAGCCGATAGGCATTTCAAATATAGGTGCCGATAGGCATTCCAGATATCGTTGCCGATAGGCATTTCAAATATAGGTGCTGATAGGCATTTCAGATGTAGTTTCCGATAGGCATTTCAAAAATAGGTGGCGATAGGCATTTCAGATATAGGTGCCGATAGGCATTTCAGATATAGTAGCCGATTGGCATTTAAAAAAAAGGTGCTGATAGGCATTTCAGATATAGAAGCCGATAGGTATTTCAAATATAGGTGTCGATAGGCATTTCAGATATGGTTGCCGATAGGCATTTCAAATATAGGAGCAGATAGGCATTTCAGATGTAGTTTCCGAAAGGCATTTCAAAAATAGGTGCCGATAGGCATTTCAGATATAGATGCCGATAGGCATTTCAGATATAGTTGCCGATTGGCATTTTAAAAATAGGTGCCGATAGGCATTTCAGATATAGAAGGAGATAGGCATAACAAATATAGGTGCCGATAGGCATTCCAGATATGGTTGCCGATAGGCATTTCAAATATAAGTGCTGATAGGCATTTCAGATGTAGTTGCCGATAGGCATTTTAAAAATTGGTGCCGATAGGCATTTCAGATATAGGTGCCGATAGGCATTTCAGATATAGTTGCCGATTGGCATTTTAAAAATAGGTGCCGATAGGCATTTCTGATATAGAAGCCGATAGGTATATCAAATATAGGTGTCGATAGGCATTTCAGATATGGTTGCCGAGGCATTTCAAATATAGGTGCTGATAGGCATTTCAGATGTAGTTTCCGATAGGCATTTCAAAAATAGGTGCCGATAGGCATTTCAGAAAATCCATAGACATTTCAGATATAGTTGCCGATTGGCATTCTAAAAATAGGTGCCGATAGGCATTTTAGATGTAGTTTCCGATAGGCATTTCAAAAATAGGTGCCGATAGGCATTTCAGAAAATCCATAGACATTTCAGATATAGTTGCCGATTGGCATTCTAAAAATAGGTGCCGATAGGCATTTTAGATGTAGTTTCCGATAGGCATTTCAAAAATTGGTGCCGAAAGGCAATTCAGATATAAGTGCCGATAGGCATATCAGATATAGTTGCCGATAGGCATTTAAAATATAGGTGCCGTAGGCATTTCAAATATAGGTGTCGATAGGCATTTCAGATATAAATGCCGAAAGGCATTTCAGATATAAGTGCCGATAGGCATTTCTTTTGTGGTTGCCGATAGGCATTTCAAATATAGGTGCTGATAGGCATTTCAGATGTAGTTTTCGATAGGCATTTCAAAAAAAGGTGCCGATAGGCATTTCAAATATAGGTGCCGATAGGCACTTCAGATATAGTTGCCGATTGGCATTTTAAAAATAGGTGTCGATAGGCATTTCAGATATAGAAGCCAATAGGCATTTCAAATATAGTTGCCGATAGGCATGCCAGATATGGTTGCCGATAGGCATTTCAAATATAGGTGCTGATAGGCATTTCAGATGTAGTTTTCGATAGGCATTTCAAAAATTGGTGCCGATAGGCATTTTAGATATAGGTGCCGATAGGCATTTCAGATATAGTTGCCGATTGGCATTTTAAAAATAGGTGCCGATAGGCATTTCAGATATAGAAGCCGATAGGTATTTCAAATATAGGTGTCCATAGGCATTTCAGATAAGGTTGCCGATAGGCATTTCAAATATTGGTGCTGATAGGCATTTCAGATGTAGTTTCCGATAGGCATTTCAAAAATAGGTGCCGATAGGCATTTCAGATATTGGTGCCGATAGGCATTACAGATATAGTTGCCGATTGGCATTTTAAAAATAGGTGCCGATAGGCATTTCAGATATAGAAGCCGATAGGCATTTCAAATATTTGTGCCGATAGGCATTCCAGATATGGTTGCCGATAGGCATTTCAAATATAGGTGCTGACAGGCATTTCAGATGTAGTTTCCGATAGGCATTTCAAAAATAGGTGCCGATAGGCATTCCAGATATAGGTGATGATAGGCATTTCAGATATAGTTGCCGATTGGCATTTTAAAAATAGGTGCCGATAGGCATTTCAGATATAGAAGCCGATAGGCATTTCAAATATAGGTGCCGATAGGCATTCCAGATATGGTTGCCGATAGGCATTTCAAAGATAGGTGCTGATAAGCATTTCAGATGTAGTTTCCGATAGGCATTTCAAAAATAGGTGCCGATAGGCATTTCAGATATAGGGGCCGATAGGCATTTCAGATATAGTTGCCGATTGGCATTTTAAAAATAGGTGCCGATAGGCATTTCAGATATAGAAGCCGATAGGCATTTCAAATATAGGTGCCGATAAGCATTCCAGATATGGTTGCCGATAGGCATTTCAAATATAGGTGCTGATAGGCATTTCAGATGTAGTTTCCGATAGGCATTTCAAAAATTGGTGCCGATAGGCATTTCAGATGTAGGTTCCGATTTGCATTTCAGATATAGTTGACGATTGGCATTTTAAAAATAGGTGCCGATAGGCATTTCAGATATAGAAGCCGATAGGTATATCAAATATAGGTGTCGATAGGCATTTCAGATATGGTTGCCGATAGGCATTTCAAATATAGGTGCTGATAGGCATTTCAGATGTAGTTTCCGATAGGCATTTCAAAAATAGGTGCCGATAGGCATTCCAGATATGGTTGCCGATAGGCATTTCAAATATAGGTGCTGATAGGCATTCCAGATGTAGTTTCCGATAGGCATTTCAAAAATTGGTGCCGATAGGCATTTCAGATATAGGTGCCGATAGGCATTTCAGATATAGTTACCGATTGGCATTTTAAAAATAGGTGCCGATAGGCATTTCAGTTATAGAAGCCGATAGGCGTTTCAAATATAGGTGCCGATAGGCATTCCAGATATGGTTGCCGATAGGCATTTCAAATATTGGTGCTGATAGGCAGTTCAGATGTAGTTTCCGATAGGCATTTCAAAAATAGGTGCTGATAGGCATTTCAGATGTAGTTTCCGATTGGCATTTCAAAAATTGGTGCCGATAGGCATTTCAGATATAGGTGATGATAGGCATTTCAGATATAGTTGCCGATTGGCATTTTAAAAATAGGTGCCGATAGGCATTTCAGATATAGAAGCCGATAGGTATTTCAAATATAGGTGTCGATAGGCATTTCAGATATGGTTGCCGATAGGCATTTCAAATATTGGTGCTGATAGGCATTTTAGATGTAGTTTCCGATAGGCATTTCAAAAATAGGTGCCGAAACTCATTTCAGATATAGGTGACGATAGGCATTACAGATATATTTGCCGATTAGCATTTTAAAAATAGGTGCCGATAGGCATTTCAGATATAAAAGCCGAAAGGCATTTCAAATATAGGTGCCGATAGGCATTCCAGATATGGTTGCCGATAGGCATTTCAAATATAGGTGCTGATAGGCATTTCAGATGTAGTTTCCGATAGGCATTTCGAAAATAGGTGGCGATAGGCATTTCAGATATAGGTGCCGATAGGCATGCCAGATATGGTTGCCGATAGGCATTTCAAATATAGGTGCTGATAGGTATTTCAGATGTAGTTTTCGATAGGCATTTCAAAAATTGGTGCCGATAGGCATTTTAGATATAGGTGCCGATAGGCATTTCAGATATAGTTGCCGATTGGCATTTTAAAAATAGGTGCCGATAGGCATTTCAGATATAGAAGCCGATAGGTATTTCAAATATAGGTGTCCATAGGCATTTCAGATAAGGTTGCCGATAGGCATTTCAAATATTGGTGCTGATAGGCATTTCAGATGTAGTTTCCGATAGGCATTTCAAAAATAGGTGCCGATAGGCATTTCAGATATTGGTGCCGATAGGCATTACAGATATAGTTGCCGATTGGCATTTTAAAAATAGGTGCCGATAGGCATTTCAGATATAGAAGCCGATAGGCATTTCAAATATTTGTGCCGATAGGCATTCCAGATATGGTTGCCGATAGGCATTTCAAATATAAGTGCTGACAGGCATTTCAGATGTAGTTTCCGATAGGCATTTCAAAAATAGGTGCCGATAGGCATTCCAGATATAGGTGATGATAGGCATTTCAGATATAGTTGCCGATTGGCATTTTAAAAATAGGTGCCGATAGGCATTTCAGATATAGAAGCCGATAGGCATTTCAAATATAGGTGCCGATAGGCATTCCAGATATGGTTGCCGATAGGCATTTCAAATATAGGTGCTGATAAGCATTTCAGATGTAGTTTCCGATAGGCATTTCAAAAATAGGTGCCGATAGGCATTTCAGATATAGGGGCCGATAGGCATTTCAGATATAGTTGCCGATTGGCATTTTAAAAATAGGTGCCGATAGGCATTTCAGATATAGAAGCCGATAGGCATTTCAAATATAGGTGCCGATAAGCATTCCAGATATGGTTGCCGATAGGCATTTCAAATATAGGTGCTGATAGGCATTTCAGATGTAGTTTCCGATAGGCATTTCAAAAATTGGTGCCGATAGGCATTTCAGATGTAGGTTCCGATTTGCATTTCAGATATAGTTGACGATTGGCATTTTAAAAATAGGTGCCGATAGGCATTTCAGATATAGAAGCCGATAGGTATTTCAAATATAGGTGTCGATAGGCATTTCAGATATGGTTGCCGATAGGCATTTCAAATATAGGTGCTGATAGGCATTTCAGATGTAGTTTCCGATAGGCATTTCAAAAATAGGTGCCGATAGGCATTCCAGATGTGGTTGCCGATAGGCATTTCAAATATAGGTGCTGATAGGCATTCCAGATGTAGTTTCCGATAGGCATTTCAAAAATTGGTGCCGATAGGCATTTCAGATATAGGTGCCGATAGGCATTTCAGATATAGTTACCGATTGGCATTTTAAAAATAGGTGCCGATAGGCATTTCAGTTATAGAAGCCGATAGGCGTTTCAAATATAGGTGCCGATAGGCATTCCAGATATGGTTGCCGATAGGCATTTCAAATATTGGTGCTGATAGGCAGTTCAGATGTAGTTTCCGATAGGCATTTCAAAAATAGGTGCTGATAGGCATTTCAGATGTAGTTTCCGATTGGCATTTCAAAAATTGGTGCCGATAGGCATTTCAGATATAGGTGATGATAGGCATTTCAGATATAGTTGCCGATTGGCATTTTAAAAATAGGTGCCGATAGGCATTTCAGATATAGAAGCCGATAGGTATTTCAAATATAGGTGTCGATAGGCATTTCAGATATGGTTGCCGATAGGCATTTCAAATATTGGTGCTGATAGGCATTTTAGATGTAGTTTCCGATAGGCATTTCAAAAATAGGTGCCGAAACTCATTTCAGATATAGGTGACGATAGGCATTACAGATATAGTTGCCGATTAGCATTTTAAAAATAGGTGCCGATAGGCCATTCAGATATAAAAGCCGAAAGGCATTTCAAATATAGGTGCCGATAGGCATTCCAGATATTGTTGCCGATAGGCATTTCAAATATAGGTGCTGATAGGCATTTCAGATGTAGTTTCCGATAGGCATTTCGAAAATAGGTGGCGATAGGCATTTCAGATATAGGTGCCGATAGGCATTTCAGATATAGTAGCCGATTAGCATTTTAAAAATAGGTGCCGATAGGCGTTTCAGATATAGAAGCCGATAGGTATTTCAAATATAGGTGTCGATACGCATTTCAGATATGGTTGCCGATAGGCATTTCAAATATTGGTGCTGATAGGCATTTCAGATGTAGTTTCCGATAGGCATTTCAAAAATAGGTGCCGATAGGCATTTCAGATATAGGTGCCGATAGGCATTACAGATATAGTTGCCGATTAGCATTTTAAAAATAGGTGCCGATAGGCATTTCAGATATAAAAGCCGATAGGCATTTCAAATATAGGTGCCGATAGGCATTCCAGATATGGTTGCCGATAGGCATTTCAAATATAGGTGCTGATAGGCATTTCAGATGTAGTTTCCGATAGGCATTTGAAAAATAGGTGGCGATAGGCATTTCAGATATAGGTGCCGATAGGCATTTCAGATATAGTAGCCGATTGGCATTTAACAAATAGGTGCTGATAGGCATTTCAGATATAGAAGCCGATAGGTATTTCAAATATAGGTGTCGATAGGCATTTCAGATATGGTTGCCGATAGGCGTTTCAAATATAGGAGCAGATAGGCATTTCAGATGTAGTTTCCGAAAGGCATTTCAAAAATAGGTGCCGATAGGCATTTCAGATATAGGTGCCGATAGGCATTTCAGATATAGTTGCCGATTGGCATTTTAAAAATAGGTGCCGATGGGCATTTCAGATATAGAAGGAGATAGGCATAACAAATATAGGTGCCGATAGGCATTCCAGATATGGTTGCCGATAGGCATTTCAAATATAAGTGCTGATAGGCATTTCAGATGTAGTTGCCGATAGGCATTTCAAAAATTGGTGCCGATAGGCATTTCAGATATAGGTGTCGATAGGCATTTCAGATATAGTTGCCGATTGGCATTTTAAAAATAGGTGCCGATAGGCATTTCTGATATAGAAGCCGATAGGTATATCAAATATAGGTGTCGATAGGCATTGCAGATATGGTTGCCGAGGCATTTCAAATATAGGTGCTGATAGGCATTTCAGATGTAGTTTCCGATAGGCATTTCAAAAATAGGTGCCGATAGGCATTTCAGAAAATCCATAGACATTTCAGATATAGTTGCCGATTGGCATTCTAAAAATAGGTGCCGATAGGCATTTTAGATGTAGTTTCCGATAGGCATTTCAAAAATAGGTGCCGATAGGCATTTCAGATATAGTTGCCGATAGGTTTATCAGATAAAGTTGCCGATAGGCATTTAAAATATAGGTGCCGATAGGCATTTCAAATATAGGTGCCGATAGGCATTCCAGATATGGTTGCCGATAGGCATTTCAAATATAGGTGCTGATAGGCATTTCAGATGTAGTTTCCGATAGGCATTTCAAAAATAGGTGGCGATAGGCATTTCAGATATAGGTGCCGATAGGCATTTCAGATATAGTAGCCGGTTGGCATTTTAAAAATAGGTGCCGATAGGCGTTTCAGATATAGAAGCCGATAGGTATTTCAAATATAGGTGTCGATAGGCATTTCAGATATGGTTGCCGATAGGCATTTCAAATATTGGTGCTGATAGGCATTTCAGATGTAGTTTCCGATAGGCATTTCAAAAATAGGTGCCGATAGGCATATCAGATATAGGTGCCGATAGGCATTACAGATATAGTTGCCGATTAGCATATTAAAAATAGGTGCCGATAGGCATTTCAGATATAAAAGCCGATAGGCATTTCAAATATAGGTGCCGATAGGCATTCCAGATATGGTTGCCGATAGGCATTTCAAATATAGGGGCTGATAGGCATTTCAGATGTAGTTTCCGATAGGCATTTCAAAAATAGGTGGCGATAGGCATTTCAGATATAGGTGCCGATAGGCATTTCAGATATAGTAGCCGATTGGCATTTTAAAAATAGGTGCCGATAGGCATTTCAGATATAGAAGGAGATAGGCATTTCAAATATAGGTGCCGATAGGCATTCCAGATATGGTTGCCGATAGGCATTTCAAATAATAGTGCTGATAGGCATTTCAGATGTAGTTGCCGATAGGCATTTCAAAATTTGGTGCCGATAGGCATTTCAGATATAGGTGCCGATAGGCATTTAAGATATAGTTGCCGATAGGCTTATCAGATAAAGTTGCCGATAGGCATTTAAAATATAGGTGCCGATAGGCATTTCAAATATAGCTGTCGATAGGCATTTCAGATACATGTGCCAATAGGCATTTCTGATGTGGTTGCCGATAGGCATTTCAAATATTGGTGCTGATAGGCATTTCAGATGTAGTTTTCGATAGGCATTTCAAAAATAGGTGCCGATAGGCATTTCAGATATAGGTGCCGATAGGCACTTCAGATATAGTTGCCGATTGGCATTTTAAAAATTGGTGCCGATACGCATTTCAGATATAGAAGCCGATAGGCATTTCAAATATAGGTGCCGATAGGCATTCCAGATATGGTTGCCGATAGGCATTTCAAATATAGGTGCTGATAGGCATTTCAGATGTAGTTTTTGATAGCCATTTAAAAAATAGGAGCCGATAGCCATTTCAGATATAGGTTCCGATAGGCATTTCAGATATAGTTGCCGATTGGCATTTTAAAAATAGGTGCCGATAGGCATTTCAGATATAGAAGCCGATAGGCATTTCAAATATAGGTGCCGATAGGCATTCCAGATATGGTTGCCGATGGGCATTTCAAATAAAGGTGCTGATAGGCATTTCAGATGTAGTTTCCGATAGGCATTTATAAAATAGGTGCCGATAGGCATTTCAGATATAGGTCCTGAAAGGCATTTCAGATATAGTTGCCGATTGGCATTTTAAAAATAGTTGTCGATAGGCATGTCAAATATAGAAGCCTATAGGCATTTCAAATATAGGTCCTGATAGGCATTTTAGATGTAGTTTCCGATAGGCATTTCAAAAATTGATGCTATAGGCATTTCAGATATAGGTGCCGATAGGCATTTCAGATATAGTTGCCGATTGGCACTTTAAAAACAGGTGCCGATAGGCATTTCAGATATAGAATCCGATAGGTATTTCAAATATAGGTGTCGATAGGCATTTCAGATATGGTTGCCGATAGGCATTTCAAATATAGGAGCAGATAGGCATTTCAGATGTAGTTTTCGAAAGGCATTTCAAAAATAGGTGCCGATAGGCATTTCAGATATGGTTGCCGATAGGCATTTCAAATATAAGTGCTGATAGGCATTTCAGATATAGTTTCCGATAGGCATTTCAAAAATAGGTGCCGATAGGCATTTCAGATATAGGTGCCGATAGGCATTTCAGATATAGTTGCCGATTGGCATTTTTAAAATAGGTGCCGTTAGGCATTTTAGATGTAGTTTCCGATAGGCATTTCAAAAATTGGTGCCGAAAGGCATATCAGATATAAGTGCCGATAGGCATATCAGATATAGTTGCCGATAGGCATTTATAATATAGGTGCCGATAGGCATTTCAAATATAGGTGTCGATAGGCATTTCAGATATAAATGCCGAAAGGCATTTCAGATATAAGTGCCGATAGACATTTCTTTTGTGGTTGCCGGTAGGCATTTCAAATATAGGTGCTGATAGGCATTTCAGATGTAGTTTTCGATAGGCATTTCAAAAATAGGTGCCGATAGGCATTCCAGATATGGTTGCCGATAGGCATTTCAAATATAGGTGCTGATAGGCATTTCAGATGTAGTTTTTGATAGCCATTTCAAAAATAGGAGCCGATAGCCATTTCAGATATAGGTTCCGATAGGCATTTCAGATATAGTTGCCGATTGGCATTTTAAAAATAGGTGCCGATAGGCATTTCAGATATAGAAGTCGATAGGCATTTCAAATATAGGTGCCGATAGGCCTTCCAGATATGGTTGCCGATAGGCATTTCAAATAAAGGTGCTGATAGGCATTTCAGATGTAGTTTCCGATAGGCCTTTCAAAAATTGGTGCCGATAGGCATTTCAGATATAGGTGCCGATAGGCATTTCAGATATAGTTGCCGATTGGCATTTAAAAAATAGGTGCCGTTAGGCATTTCAGATATAGAAGCCGATAGGTATTTCAAATATAGGTGTCGATAGGCATTTCAGATATGGTTGCGGATAGGCATTTCAAATATAGGTGCTGATAGGCATTTCAGATGTAGTTTCCGATAGGCATTTATAAAATAGGTGCCGATAGGCATTTCAGATATAGGTCCTGAAAGGCATTTTAGATATAGTTGCCGATTGGCATTTTAAAAATAGTTGTCGATAGGCATGTCAGATATAGAAGCCGATAGGCATTTCAAATATAGGTGCCGATAGGCATTCCAGATATGGTTGCCGATAGGCATTTCAAATATAAGTGCTGATAAGCATTTCAGATGTAGTTTCCGATAGGCATTTCAAAAATAGGTACCGATAGGCATTTTAGATATAGGTGCCGATAGGCATTTCAGAAATAGTTGCCAATTGGCATTTTAAAAATTGGTGTCGATAGGGATTTCAGAAATAGAAGCCGATAGGCATTTCAAATATAGGTGCCGATAGGCATTCCAGATATGGTTGCCGATAGGCATTTCAAATATATGTGCTGATAGGCATTTCAGATGTAGTTTCCGATAGGCATTTCAAAAATTGGTGCCGATAGGCATTTCAGATATAAGTGCCGATAGGCATTTCAGATATAGTTGCCGATTGGCATTTTAGAAATAAGTGCCGATAGGCATTTCAGATATAGAAGCCGATAGGTCTTTCAAATATAGGTGTCGATAGGCATTTCAGATATGGTTGCCGATAGGCATTTCAAATATAGGTGCTGATAGGCATTTCAGATATAGTTTCCGAAAGGCATTTCAAAAATAGGTGCCGATAGGCATTTCAGATATAGGTGCCGATAGGCATTTCAGATATAGTTGCCGATTGGCATTTTTAAAATAGGTGCCGACAGGCATTTTAGATGTAGTTTCCGATAGGCATTTCAAAAATTGGTGCCGAAAGGCATATCAGATATAAGTGCCGATAGGCATATCAGATATAGTTGCCGATAGGCATTTATAATATAGGTGCCAAAAGGCATTTCAAATATAGGTGTCGATAGGCATTTCAGATATAAATGCCGAAAGGCATTTCAGATATAAGTGCCGATAGACATTTCTTTTGTGGTTGTCGATAGGCATTTCAAATATAGGTGCTGATAGGCATTTCAGATGTAGTTTTCGATAGGCATTTCAAAAATAGGTGCCGATAGGCATTTCAGATATAGGTGCCGATAGGCACTTCAGATATAGTTGCCGATTGGCATTTTAAAAATAGGTGTCGATAGGCATTTCAGATATAGAAGCCGATAGGCATTTCAAATATAGGTGCCGATAGGCATTCCAGATATGGTTGCCGATAGGCATTTGAAATATAGGTGCTGATAGGCATTTCAGATGTAGTTTCCGATAGGCATTTCAAAAATTGGTGGCGATAGGCATTTCAGATATAAGTGCCGATAGGCATTTCAGATATAGTTGCCGATTGGCATTTTAAAAATAGGTGCCGATAGGCATTTCAGATATAGAAGCCGATAGGTATTTCAAATATAGGTGTCCATAGGCATTTCAGATATGGTTGCCGATAGGCATTTCAAATATTGGTGCTGATAGGCATTTCAGATGTAGTTTCCGATAGGCATTTCAAAAATAGGTGCCGATAGGCATTTCAGATATTGGTGCCGATAGGCATTACAGATATAGTTGCCGATTGGCATTTTAAAAATAGGTGCCGATAGGCATTTCAGATATAGAAGCCGAAAGGCATTTCAAATATTTGTGCCGATAGGCATTCCAGATACGGTTGCCGATAGGCATTTCAAATATAGGTGCTGATAGGCATTTCAGATGTATTTTCCGATAGGCATTTCAAAAATAGGTGCCGATAGGCATTTCAGATATAGGGGCCGACAGGCATTTCAGATATAGTTGCCGATTGGCATTTTAAAAATAGGTGCCGATAGGCATTTCAGATATAGAAGCCGATAGGCATTTCAAATATAGGTGCCGATAAGCATTCCAGATATGGTTGCCGATAGGCATTTCAAATATAGGTGCTGATAGGCATTTCAGATGTAGTTTCCGATAGGCATTTCAAAAATTGGTGCCGATAGCCATTTCAGATATAGGTGCCGATTTGCATTTCAGATATAGTTGACGATTGGCATTTTAAAAATAGGTGTCGATAGGCATTTCAGATATAGAAGCCGATAGGTATTTCAAATATAGGTGTCGATAGGCATTTCAGATATGGTTGCCGATAGGCATTTCAAATATAGGTGCTGATAGGCATTTCAGATGTAGTTTCCGATAGGCATTTCAAAAATAGGTGCCGATAGGCATTTCAGATATAGGTGCCAATAGGCATTTCAGATATAGTTGCCGATTGGCATTTTAAAAATAGGTGTCGATAGGCATTTCAGATATAGAAGCCGATAGGCATTTCAAAAATAGGTGCCGATAGGCATTCCAGATATGGTTGCCGATAGGCATTTCAAATATAGGTGCTGATAGGCATTTCTGATGTAGTTTCCGATAGGCATTTCAAAAATAGGTGCCGATAGGCATTTCAGATATAGGTGCCGATAGGCATTTCAGATATAGTTGCCGATTGGCATTTTAAAAATAGGTGCCGATAGGCATTTCAGATATAGAAGCCGATAGGCATTTCAAATATAGGTGCCGATAGGCTTTCCAGATATGGTTGCCGATAGGCATTTCAAATATTGGTACTGATAGGCATTTCAGATGTAGTTTCCGATAGGCATTTCAAAAATAGGTGCTGATAGGCATTTCAGATGTAATTTCCGATAGGCATTTCAGATGTAGTTTCCGATAGGCATTTCAAAAATTGGTGCCGATAGGCTTTTTAGATATAGGTGATGATAGGCATTTCAGATATAGTTGCCGATTGGCATTTTAAAAATAGGTGCCGTTAGGCATTTCAGATATAGAAGCCGATAGGTATTTCAAATATAGGTGTAGATAGGCATTTCAGATATAGTTGCCGATAGGCATTTCAAATATTGGTGCTGATAGGCATTTTAGATGTAGTTTCCGATAGGCATTTCAAAAATAGGTGCCGAAAGGCATTTCAGATATAGGTGCCGATAGGCATATCAGATATAGTTGCCGATAGGCATTTAAAATATAGGTGCCGATAGGCATTTCAAATATAGGTGTCGATAGGCATTTCAGATATAAATGCCGAAAGGCATTTCAGATATAAGTGCCGATAGGCATTTCTTTTGTGGTTGCCGATAGGCATTTCAAATATAGGTGCTGATAGGCATTTCAGATATAGGTGCCGATAGGCATTTCAGATATAGTTGCCGATTGGCATTTTAAAAATAGGTGCCGATAGGCATTTCAGATATAGAAGCCGATAGGCATTTCAAATATAGGTGCCGATAGGCATTCCAGATATGGTTGCCGATAGGCATTTCAAATATAAGTGCTGATAGGCATTTCAGATGTAGTTTCCGATAGGCATTTCCAAAACAGTTACCGATAGGCATTTTAGATATAGGTGCCGATAGGCATTTCAGAAATAGTTGCCAATTGGCATTTTAAAAATTGGTGTCGATAGGGATTTCAGAAATAGAAGCCGATAGGCATTTTAAATATAGGTGCCGATAGGCATTCCAGATATGGTTGCCGATAGGCATTTCAAATATATGTGCTGATAGGCATTTCAGATGTAGTTTCCGATAGGCATTTCAAAAATTGGTGCCGATAGGCATTTCAGATATAAGTGCCGATAGGCATTTCAGATATAGTTGCCGATTGGCATTTTAGAAATAAGTGCCGATAGGCATTTCAGATATAGAAGCCGATAGGTCTTTCAAATATAGGTGTCGATAGGCATTTCAGATATGGTTGCCGATAGGCATTTCAAATATAGGTGCTGATAGGCATTTCAGATGTAGTTTCCGATAGGCATTTCAAAAACTGGTGCCGAAACGCATTTCAGATATAAGTGCCGATAGGCATATCAGATATAGTTGCCGATAGGCATTTAAAATATAGGTGCCGATAGGCTTTTCAAATATAGGTGTCGATAGGCATTTCAGATATAAATGCCGAAAGGCATTTCAGATATAAGTGCCGATAGGCATTTTTTTTGTGGTTGCCGATAGGCATTTCAAATATAGGTGCTGATAGGCATTTCAGATGTAGTTTTCGATAGGCATTTCAAAAATAGGTGCCGATAGGCATTTCAGATATAGGTGCCGATAGGCACTTCAGGTATAGTTGCCGATTGGCATTTTAAAAATAGGTGTCGATAGGCATTTCAGATATAGAAGCCGATAGGCATTTCAAATATAGGTGCCGATAGGCATTCCAGATATGGTTGCCGATAGGCATTTGAAATATTGGTGCTGATAGGCATTTCAGATGTAGTTTCCGATAGGCATTTCAAAAATTGGTGCCGATAGGCATTTCAGATATAGGTGCCGATAGGCATTTCAGATATAGTTGCCGATTGGCATTTTAAAAATAGGTGCCGATAGGCATTTCAGATATAGAAGCCGATAGGTATTTCAAATATAGGTGTCCATAGGCATTTCAGATATGGTTGCCGATAGGCATTTCAAATATTGGTGCTGATAGGCATTTCAGATGAAGTTTCCGATAGGCATTTCAAAAATAGGTGCCGATAGGCATTTCAGATATTGGTTCCGATAGGCATTACAGATATAGTTGCCGATTGGCATTTTAAAAATAGGTGCCGATAGGCATTTCAGATATAGAAGCCGATAGGCAATTCAAATATAGGTGCCGATAGGCATTCCAGATACGGTTGCCGATAGGCATTTCAAATATAGGTGCTGATAGGCATTTCAGATGTAATTTCCGATAGGCATTTCAAAAATAGGTGCCGATAGGCATTTCAGATATAGGGGCCGATAGGCATTTCAGATATAGTTGCCAATTGGCATTTTAAAAATAGGTGCCGATTGGCATTTCAGATATAGAAGCCGATAGGCATTTCAAATATAGGTGCCGATAAGCATTCCAGATATGGTTGCCGATAGGCATTTCAAATATAGGTGCTGATAGGCATTTCAGATGTAGTTTCCGATAGGCATTTCAAAAATTGGTGCCGATAGGCATTTCAGATATAGGTGCCGATAGGCATTTTAGATATAGTTACCGATTGGCATTTTAAAAATAGGTGCCGATAGGCATTTCAGTTATAGAAGCCGATAGGTATTTCAAATATAGGTGTCGATAGGCATTTCAGATATGGTTGCCGATAGGCATTTCAAATATAGGTGCTGATAGGCATTTCTGATGTAGTTTCCGATAGGCATTTCAAAAATAGGTGCCGATAGGCATTTCAGATATAGGTGCCGATAGGCATTTCAGATATAGTTGCCGATTGGCATTTTAAAAATAGGTGCCGATAGGCATTTCAGATATAGAAGCCGATAGGCATTTCAAATATAGGTGCCGATAGGCATTCCAGATATGGTTGCCGAAGGCATTTCAAATATTGGTGCTGATAGGCATTTCAGATGTAGTTTCCGATAGGCATTACAGATGTAGTTTCCGATAGGCATTTCAGATGTAGTTTCCGATAGGCATTTCAAAAATTGGTGCCGATAGGCATTTCAGATATAGGTGATGATAGGCATTTCAGATATAGTTGCCGATTGGCATTTTAAAAATAGGTGCCGATAGGCATTTCAGATATAGAAGCCGATAGGTATTTCAAACATAGGTGTAGATAGGCATTTCAGATATGGTTGCCGATAGGCATTTCAAATATTGGTGCTGATTGGCATTTTAGATGTAGTTTCCGATAGGCATTTCAAAAATAGGTGCCGAAAGGCATTTCAGATATAGGTGCCGATAGGCATTACAGATATAGTTGCCGATTAGCATTTTAAAAATAGGTGCCAATAGGCATTTCAGATATAAAAGCCGATAGGCATTTCAAATATAGGTGTCGATAGGCATTTCAGATATGGTTGCCGATAGGCATTTCAAATATAGGAGCAGATAGGCATTTCAGATGTAGTTTCCGAAAGGCATTTCAAAAATAGGTGCCGATAGGCATTTCAGATATAGGTGCCGATAGGCATTGCAGATATAGTTGCCGATTGGCATTTTAAAAATAGGTGTCGATAGGCATTTCAGATATAGAAGCCGATAGGCATTTCAAATATAGGTGCCGATAGGCATTCCAGATATGGTTGCCGATAGGCATTTCAAATATAAGTGCTGATAGGCATTTCAGATGTAGTTTCCGATAGGCATTTCAAAAACAGGTACCGATAGGCATTTTAGATATAGGTGCCGATAGGCATTTCAGAAATAGTTGCCAATTGGCATTTTAAAAATTGGTGTCGATAGGGATTTCAGAAATAGAAGCCGATAGGCATTTCAAATATAGGTGCCGATAGGCATTCCAGATATGGTTGCCGATAGGCATTTCAAATATATATGTGCTGATAGGCATTTCAGATGTAGTTTCCGATAGGCATTTCAAAAATTGGTGCCGATAGGCATTTCAGATATAAGTGCCGATAGGCATTTCAGATATAGTTGCCGATTGGCATTTTAGAAATAAGTGCCGATAGGCATTTCAGATATAGAAGCCGATAGGTCTTTCAAATATAGGTGTCGATAGGCATTTCAAATATAGGTGCTGATAGGCATTTCAGATGTAGTTTCCGATAGGCATTTCAAAAATTGGTGCCGAAACGCATTTCAGATATAAGTGCCGATAGGCATATCAGATATAGTTGCCGATAGGCATTTAAAATATAGGTGCCGATAGGCATTTCAAATATAGGTGTCGATAGGCATTTCAGATATAAATGCCGAAAGGCATTTCAGATATAAGTGCCGATAGGCATTTCTTTTGTGGTTGCCGATAGGCATTTCAAATATAGGTGCTGATAGGCATTTCAGATGTAGTTTTCGATAGGCATTTCAAAAATAGGTGCCGATAGGCATTTCAGATATAGGTGCCGATAGGCACTTCAGATATAGTTGCCGATTGGCATTTTAAAAATAGGTGTCGATAGGCATTTCAGATATAGAAGCCGATAGGCATTTCAAATATAGGTGCCGATAGGTATTCCAGATATGGTTGCCGATAGGCATTTGAAATATAGGTGCTGATAGGCATTTCAGATGTAGTTTCCGATAGGCATTTCAAAAATTGGTGCCGATAGGCATTTCAGATATAGGTGCCGATAGGCATTTCAGATATAGTTGCCGATTGGCATTTTAAAAATAGGTGCCGATAGGCATTTCAGATATAGAAGCCGATAGGTATTTCAAATATAGGTGTCCATAGGCATTTCAGATATGGTTGCCGATAGGCATTTCAAATATTGGTGCTGATAGGCATTTCAGATGTAGTTTCCGATAGGCATTTCAAAAATAGGTGCCGATAGGCATTTCAGATATTGGTGTCGATAGGCATTACAGATATAGTTGCCGATTGGCATTTTAAAAATAGGTGCCGATAGGCATTTCAGATATAGAAGCCGATAGGCATTTCAAATATTTGTGCCGATAGGCATTCCAGATATGGTTGCCGATAGGCATTTCAAATATAGGTGGTGATAGGCATTTCAGATGTAGTTTCCGATAGGCATTTCAAAAATAGGTGCCGATAGGCATTTCAGATATAGGTGATGATAGGCATTTCAGATATTGTTGCCGATTGGCATTTTAAAAATAGGTGCTGATAGGCATTTCAGATATATAAGCCGATAGGTATTTCAAATATAGGTGTCGATAGGCATTTCAGATATGGTTGCCGATAGGCATTTCAAATATAGGTGCTGATAGGCATTTCAGATGTAGTTTCCGATAGGCATTTCAAAAATTGATGCCGATAGGCATTTCAGATATAGGTGCCGATAGGCATTTCAGATATAGTTACCGATTGGCATTTTAAAAATAGGTGCCGATAGGCATTTCAGATATAGAAGCCGATAGGCATTTCAAATATAGGTGCCGATAGGCATTCCAGATATGGTTGCCGATTGGCATTTTAAAAATAGGTGCCGATAGGCATTTCAGATATAGAAGCCGATAGGCATTTCAAATATAGGTGCCGATAGGCATTCCAGATATGGTTGCCGATAGGCATTTCAAATATTGGTGCTGATAGGCATTTCAGATGTAGTTTCCGATAGGCAGTTCAAAAATAGGTGCTGATAGGCATTTCAGATGTAGTTTCCGATAGGCATTCCAGATGTAGTCTCCGATAGGCATTTCAAAAATTGGTGCCGATAGGCATTTCAGATATAGGTGCCGATAGGCATTTCAGATATAGGTGCCGATAGGCATTACAGATATAGTTGCCGATTAGCATTTTAAAAATAGGTGCCGATAGGCATTTCAGATATAAAAGTCGATAGGCATTTCAAATATAGGTGCCGATAGGCATTCCAGATATGGTTGCCGATAGGCATTTCAAATATAGGTGCTGATAGGCATTTCAGATGTAGTTTACGATAGGCATTTCAAAAATAGGTGGCGATAGGCATTTTAAATATAGGTGCCGATAGGCATTTCAGATATAGTAGCCGATTGGCATTTTAAAAATAGGTGCCGATAGGCATTTCAGATATAGAAGCCGATAGGTATTTCAAATATAGGTGTCGATAGGCATTTCAGATATGGTTGCCGATAGGCATTTCAAATATTGGTGCTGATAAGCATTTCAGATGTAGTTTCCTATAGGCATTTCAAAAATAGGTGCCGATAGGCATTTCAGATATAGAAGCCGATAGGCATTTCAAATAGAGGTGCCGATAGGCATTCCAGATATGGTTGCCGATAGGCATTTCAAATATAGGTGCCGATAGGCATTTCAGATAGAGAAGCTGATAGGCATTTCAAAAATAGGTGCCGATAGGCATTTCAGATATAGGTGCCGATAGGCATTTCAGATATAGTTGCCAATTGGCATTTTAAAAATAGGTGCCGATAGGCATATCAGATATAGAAGCCGATAGGCATATCAGATATAGTTGCCGATTGGCATTTTAAAAATAGGTGCCGATAGGCATTTCAAATATAGAAGCCGATAGGTTTTTCATATATAGGTGTCGATAGGCATTTCAGATATGGTTGCCGATAGGCATTTCAAATATAGGTGCTGATAGGCATTTCAGATGTAGTTTACGATAGGCATTTCAAAAATAGGTGGCGATAGGCATTTTAAATATAGGTGCCGATAGGCATTTCAGATATAGTAGCCGATTGGCATTTTAAAAATAGGTGCCGATAGGCATTTCAGATATAGAAGCCGATAGGTATTTCAAATATAGGTGTCGATAGGCATTTCAGATATGGTTGCCGATAGGCATTTCAAATATTGGTGCTGATAAGCATTTCAGATGTAGTTTCCTATAGGCATTTCAAAAATAGGTGCCGATAGGCATTTCAGATATAGAAGCCGATAGGCATTTCAAATAGAGGTGCCGATAGGCATTCCAGATATGGTTGCCGATAGGCATTTCAAATATAGGTGCCGATAGGCATTTCAGATAGAGAAGCTGATAGGCATTTCAAAAATAGGTGCCGATAGGCATTTCAGATATAGGTGCCGATAGGCATTTCAGATATAGTAGCCGATTGGCATTTTAAAAATAGGTGCCGATAGGCATTTCAGATATAGAAGCCGATAGGCATTTTAAATATAGGTGCCGATAGGCATTCCAGATATGGTTGCTGATAGGCATTTCAAATATTGGTGCTGATAGGCATTTCAGATGTAGTTTCCGATAGGCATTTCAAAATTAGGTGCTGATAGGCATTTCAGATGTAGTTTCCGATAGGCATTTCAGATGTAGTTTCCGATAGGCATTTCAAAAATTGGTGCCGATAGGCATTTCAGATATAGGTGCCGATAGGCATTTCAAATATAGGAGTAGATAGGCATTTCAGATGTATTTTCCGAAAGGCATTTCAAAAATAGGTGCCGATAGTCATTTCAGATATAGGTGCCGATAGGCTTTTCCGATATAGTTGCCGATTGGCATTTTAAAAATAGCTGCCGATAGGCATTTCAGATATAGAAGCCGATAGGCATTTCAAATATAGGTGCCGATAGGCATTCCAGATATGGTTGCCGATAGGCATTTCAAATATAAGTGCTGATAGGCATTTCAGATGTAGTTTCCGATAGGCATTTCAAAATTAGGTGCCGATAGGCATTTTAGATATAGGTGCCGATAGGCATTTCAGATATAGTTGCCGATTTGCATTTTAAAAATAGGTGCCGATAGGCATTTCAGATATAGAAGCCGATAGGCATTTCAAATATAGGTGCCAATAGGCATTCCAGATATGGTTGCCGATAGGCATTTCAAATATAGGTGCCGATAGGCATTTAAGATATAGAAGCCGATAGGCATTTCAAAAATAGGTGCCGATAGGCATTACAGATATAGAAGCCGATAGGCATTTCAAATATAGTTGCCAATTGGCATTTTAAAAATAGGTGCCGATAGGCATTTCAGATATAGAAGCCGATAGGCATATCAGATATAGTTGCCGATTGGCATTTTAAAAATAGGTGCCGATAGGCATTTCAGATATAGAAGCCGATAGGTTTTTCAAATATAGGTGTCGATAGGCATTTCAGATATGGTTGCCGATAGGCATTTCAAATATAGGTGCTGATAGGCATTTCAGATGTAGTTTTAGATAGGCATTTCAAAAATAGGTGCCGATAGGCATTTCAGATATAGGTGCCGATAGGCATTTCAGATAGAGTTGCCGATTGGCATTTTGAAAATAGGTGCCGATAGGCATTTTAGTTGTAGTTTCCGATTGGCATTTCAAAAATAGGTGCCGATAGGCATTTCAGATATAGGTGCCGATAGGCATATCAGATATAGTTGCCGATAGGCATTTAAAATATAGGGGCCGATAGGCATTTCAAATATAGGTGTCGATAGGCATTTCAGATAAAAATGCCGAAAGGCATTTCAGATATAGGTGCCGATAGGCATTTCTGATGTGGTTGCCGATAGGCATTTTAAATATAGGTGCTGATAGGCATTTCAGATGTAGTTTTCGATAAGCATTTCAAAAATAGGTGCCGATAGGCATTTCAAATATAGGTGCCGATAGGCACTTTAGATATAGTTTCCGATTGGCATTTTAAAAATAGGTGCCGATAGGCATTTCAAATACAGAAGCAGATAGGCATTTCAAATATAGGTGCCGATAGGCATTCCAGATATGGTTGCCGATAGGCATTTCAAATATAGGTGCTGATAGGCATTTCAGATGTAGTTTCCGATAGGCATTTCAAAAATAGGTTCCGATAGGCATTTCAGATATAGGTGCCGATAGGCATTTCAGATATAGTTGCCGATTGGCATTTTAAAAATAGGTGCCAATAGGCATTTCAGATATAGAAACCGATAGGCATTTCAAATATAGGTGCCGATAGGCATTCCAGATATGGTTGCCGATAGGCATTTCAAATATTGGTGCTGATAGGCATTTCAGATGTAGTTTCCGATAGGCATTTCAAAAATAGGTGCTGATAGGCATTTCAGATGTAGTTTCCGATAGGCATTTCAAAAATAGGTGCCGAAAGGCATTTCAGATAGAGGTGCCGATAGGCATTACAGATATAGTTGCCGATTAGGATTTTAAAAATTGGTGCCGATAGGCATTTCAGATATAAAAGCCGATAGGCATTTCAAATATAGGTGCCGATAGGCATTCCAGATATGGTTGCCGATAGGCATTTCAAATATAGGTGCTGATAGGCATTTCAGATGTAGTTTCCGATAGGCATTTCAAAAATATGTGGCGATAGTCATTTCAGATATAGGTGCCGATAGGCATTTCAGATATAGTAGCCGATTGGCATTTTAAAAATAGGTGCCGATAGGCATTTCAGATATAGAAGCCGAAAGGCATTTCAAATATTTGTGCCGATAGGCATTCCAGATACGGTTGCCGATAGGCATTTCAAATATAGGTGCTGATAGGCATTTCAGATGTATTTTCCGATAGGCATTTCAAAAATAGGTGCCGATAGGCATTTCAGATATAGGGGCCGATAGGCATTTCAGATATAGTTGCCGATTGGCATTTTAAAAATAGGTGCCGATAGGCATTTCAGATATAGAAGCCGATAGGCATTTCAAATATAGGTGCCGATAAGCATTCCAGATATGGTTGCCGATAGGCATTTCAAATATAGGTGCTGATAGGCATTTCAGATGTAGTTTCCGATAGGCATTTCAAAAATTGGTGCCGATAGCCATTTCAGATATAGGTGCCGATTTGCATTTCAGATATAGTTGACGATTGGCATTTTAAAAATAGGTGCCGATAGGCATTTCAGATATAGAAGCCGATAGGTATTTCAAATATAGGTGTCGATAGGCATTTCAGATATGGTTGCCGATAGGCATTTCAAATATAGGTGCTGACAGGCATTTCAGATGTAGTTTCCGATAGGCATTTCAAAAATAGGTGCCGATAGGCATTTCAGATATAGGTGCCAATAGGCATTTCAGATATAGTTGCCGATTGGCATTTTAAAAATAGGTGTCGATAGGCATTTCAGATATAGAAGCCGATAGGCATTTCAAATATAGGTGTCGATAGGTATTCCAGATATGGTTGCCGATAGGCATTTCAAATATAGGTGCTGATAGGCATTCCAGATGTAGTCTCCGATAGGCATTTCAAAAATTGGTGCCGATAGGCATTTCAGATATAGTTGCCGATAGGCATTTTAGATATAGTTACCGATTGGCATTTTTAAAATAGGTGCCGATAGGCATTTCAGTTATAGAAGCCGATAGGTATTTCAAATATAGGTGTCGATAGGCATTTCAGATATGGTTGCCGATAGGCATTTCAAATATAAGTGCTGATAGGCATTTCTGATGTAGTTTCCGATAGGCATTTCAAAAATAGGTGCCGATAGGTATTTCAGATATAGGTGCCGATAGGCATTTCAGATATAGTTGCCGATTGGCATTTTAAAAATAGGTGCCGATAGGCATTTCAGATATAGAAGCCGATAGGCATTTCAAATATAGGTGCCGATAGGCTTTCCAGATATGGTTGCCGATAGGCATTTCAAATATTGGTGCTGATAGGCATTTCAGATGTAGTTTCCGATAGGCATTTCAAAAATAGGTGCTGATAGGCATTTCAGATGTAATTTCCGATAGGCATTTCAGATGTAGTTTCCGATAGGCATTTCAAAAATTGGTGCCGATAGGCATTTCAGATATAGGTGATGATAGGCATTTCAGATATAGTTGCCGATTGTCATTTTAAAAATAGGTGCCGATAGGCATTTCAGATATAGAAGCCGATAGGTATTTCAAATATAGGTGTAGATAGGCATTTCAGATATGGTTGCCGATAGGCATTTCAAATATTGGTGCTGATAGGCATTTTAGATGTAGTTTCCGATAGGCATTTCAAAAATAGGTGCCGAAAGGCATTTCAGATATAGGTGCCGATAGGCATTACAGATATAGTTGCCGATTAGCATTTTAAAAATAGGTGCCGATAGGCATTTCAGATATAAAAGCCGATAGGCATTTCAAATATAGGTGTCGATAGGCATTTCAAATATGGTTGCCGATAGGCATTTCAAATATAGGTGCTGATAGGCATTTCAGATGTAGTTTCCGATAGGCATTTCAAAAATTGGTGCCGAAACGCATTTCAGATATAAGTGCCGATAGGCATATCAGATATAGTTGCCGATAGGCATTTAAAATATAGGTGCCGATAGGCATTTCAAATATAGGTGTCGATAGGCATTTCAGATATAAATGCCGAAAGGCATTTCAGATATAAGTGCCGATAGGCATTTCTTTTGTGGTTGCCGATAGGCATTTCAAATATAGGTGCTGATAGGCATTTCAGATATAGGTGCGAGATAGGCATTTCAGATATAGTTGCCGATTGGCATTTTAAAAATAGGTGCCGATAGGCATTTCAGATATAGAAGCCGATAGGCATTTCAAATATAGGTGCCGATAGGCATTCCAGATATGGTTGCCGATAGGCATTTCAAATATATGTGCTGATAGGCATTTCAGATGTAGTTTCCGATAGGCATTTCAAAAATTGGTGCCGATAGGCATTTCAGATATAAGTGCCGATAGGCATTTCAGATATAGTTGCCGATAGGCATTTAAAATATAGGTGCCGATAGGCTTTTCAAATATAGGTGTCGATAGGCATTTCAGATATAAATGCCGAAAGGCATTTCAGATATAAGTGCCGATAGGCATTTCTTTTGTGGTTGCCGATAGGCATTTCAAATATAGGTGCTGATAGGCATTTCAGATATAGAAGCCGATAGGTCTTTCAAATATAGGTGTCGATAGGCATTTCAGATATGGTTGCCGATAGGCATTTCAAATATATGTGCTGATGGGCATTTCAGATGTAGTTTCCGATAGGCATTTCAAAAATTGGTGCCGAAACGCATTTCAGATATAAGTGCCGATAGGCATATCAGATATAGTTGCCGATAGGCATTTAAAATATAGGTGCCGATAGGCTTTTCAAATATAGGTGTCGATAGGCATTTCAGATATAAATGCCGAAAGGCATTTCAGATATAAGTGCCGATAGGCATTTCTTTTGTGGTTGCCGATAGGCATTTCAAATATAGGTGCTGATAGGCATTTCAGATGTAGTTTTCGATAGGCATTTCAAAAATAGGTGCCGATAGGCATTTCAGATATAGGTGCCGAAAGGCACTTCAGGTATAGTTGCCGATTGGCATTTTAAAAATAGGTGTCGATAGGCATTTCAGATATAGAAGCCGATAGGCATTTCAAATATAGGTGCCGATAGGCATTCCAGATATGGTTGCCGATAGGCATTTCAAATATAGGTGCTGATAGGCATTTCAGATGTAGTTTTCGATAGGCATTTCAAAAATTGGTGCCGATAGGCATTTTAGATATAGGTGCCGATAGGCATTTCAGATATAGTTGCCGATTGGCATTTTAAAAATAGGTGCCGATAGGCATTTCAGATATAGAAGCCGATAGGTATTTCAAATATAGGTGTCCATAGGCATTTCAGATAAGGTTGCCGATAGGCATTTCAAATATTGGTGCAAATAGGCATTTCAGATGTAGTTTCCGATAGGCATTTCAAAAATAGGTGCCGATAGGCATTTCAGATATTGGTGCCGATAGGCATTACAGATATAGTTGCCGATTGGCATTTTAAAAATAGGTGCCGATAGGCATTTCAGATATAGAAGCCGATAGGCATTTCAAATATTTGTGCCGATAGGCATTCCAGATATGGTTGCCGATAGGCATTTCAAATATAGGTGCTGATAGGCATTTCAGATGTAGTTTCCGATAGGCATTTCTTAAATAGGTGCCGATAGGCATTCCAGATATAGGTGATGATAGGCATTTCAGATATAGTTGCCGATTGGCATTTTAAAAATAGGTTCCGATAGGCATTTCAGATATAGAAGCCGATAGGCATTTCAAATATAGGGGCTGATAGGCATTCCAGATGTAGTTTCCGATAGGCATTTCAAAAATTGGTGCCGATAGGCATTTCAGATATAGGTGCCGATAGGCATTTCAGATATAGTTACCGATTGGCATTTTAAAAATAGGTGCCGATAGGCATTTCAGTTATAAAAGCCGATAGGCATTTCAAATATAGGTGCCGATAGGCATTCCAGATATGGTTGCCGATAGGCATTTCAAATATTGGTGCTGATAGGCAGTTCAGATGTAGTTTCCGATAGGCATTTCAAAAATAGGTGCTGATAGGCATTTCAGATGTAGTTTCCGATAGGCATTTCAGATGTAGTTTCCGATAGGCATTTCAAAAATTGGTGCCGATAGGCATTTCAGATATAGGTGATGATAGGCATTTCAGATATAGTTGCCGATTGGCATTTTAAAAATAGGTGCCGATAGGCATTTCAGATATAGAAGCCGATAGGTACTTCAAATATAGGTGTCGATAGGCATTTCAGATATGGTTGCCGATAGGCATTTCAAATATTGGTGCTGATAGGCATTTTAGATGTAGTTTCCGATAGGCATTTCAAAAATAGGTGCCGAAAGGCATTTCAGATATAGGTGACGATAGGCATTACAGATATAGTTGCCGATTAGCATTTTAAAAATAGGTGCCGATAGGCATTTCAGATATAAAAGCCGAAAGGCATTTCAAATATAGGTGCCGATAGGCATTCCAGATATGGTTGCTGATAGGCATTTCAAATATAGGTGCTGATAGGCATTTCAGATGTAGTTTCCGATAGGCATTTCAAAAATAGGTGGCGATAGGCATTTCAGATATAGGTGCCGATAGGCATTTCAGATATAGGTGCCGATAGGCATTTCAAATATAGTAGCCGATTGGCATTTTAAAAATAGGTGCCGATAGGCATTTCAGATATAGAAGGAGATAGGCATTTCAAATATAGGTGCCGATAGGCATTTCAGATATAGTAGCCGATTGGCATTTTAAAAATAGGTGCCGATAGGCGTTTCAGATATAGAAGCCGATAGGTATTTCAAATATAGGTGTCGATAGGCATTTCAGATATGGTTGCCGATAGGCATTTCAAATATAGGAGCAGATAGGCATTTTAGATGTAGTTTCCGAAAGGCACTTCAAAAATAGGTGCCGATAGGCATTTCACATATAGGTGCCGATAGGCATTTCAGATATAGGTGCCGATAGGCATTTCAGATATAGTTGCCGATTGGCATTTTAAAAATAGGTGCCGATAGGCATTTCAGATATAGAAGGAGATAGGCATTTCAAATATAGGTGCCGATAGGCATTCCAGATATGGTTGCCGATAGGCATTTCTAATATAAGTGCTGATAGGCATTTCAGATGTAGTTGCCGTAGGCATTTCAAAAATTGGTGCCGATAGGCATTTCAGATATAGGTGCCGATAGGCGTTTCAGATATAGTTGCCGATTGGCATTTTAAAAATAGGTGCCGATAGGCATTTCTGATATAGAAGCCGATAGGTATATCAAATATAGGTGTCGATAGGCATTTCAGATATGGTTGCCGAGGCATTTCAAATATAGGTGATGATAGGCATTTCAGATGTAGTTTCCTATAGGCATTTCAAAAATAGGTGACGATAGGCATTTCAGAAAATCCATAGAGATTTCAGATATAGTTGCCGATTGGCATTCTAAAAATAGGTGCCGATAGGCATTTTAGATGTAGTTTTCGATAGGCATTTCAAAAATAGGTGCCGATAGGCATTTCAGATATAGTTGCCGATAGGCTTATCAGATAAAGTTGCCGATAGGCATTTAAAATATAGGTGCCGATAGGCATTTCAAATATAGGTGTCGATAGGCATTTCAGATACATGTGCCGATAGGCATTTCTGATGTGGTTGCCGATAGGCATTTCAAATATTGGTGCTGATAGGCATTTCAGATGTAGTTTTCGATAGGCATTTCAAAAATTGGTGCCGATAGGCATTTCAGATATAGGTGCCGATAGGCACTTCAGATATAGTTGCCGATTGGCATTTTAAAAATTGGTGCCGATAGGCATTTCAGATATAGAAGCCGATAGGCATTTCAAATATAGGTGCCGATAGGCATTCCAGATATGGTTGCCGATAGGCATTTCAAATATAGGTGCTGATAGGCATTTCAGATGTAGTTTTTGATAGCCATTTCAAAAATAGGAGCCGATAGCCATTTCAGATATAGGTTCCGATAGGCATTTCAGATATAGTTGCCGATTGGCATTTTAAAAATAGGTGCCGATAGGCATTTCAGATATAGAAGCCGATAGGCATTTCAAATATAGGTGCCGATAGGCATTCCAGATATGGTTGCCGATAGGCATTTCAAATAAAGGTGCTGATAGGCATTTCAGATGTAGTTTCCGATAGGCCTTTCAAAAATTGGTGCCGATAGGCATTTCAGATATAGGTGCCGATAGGCATTTCAGATATAGTTGCCGATTGGCATTTAAAAAATAGGTGCCGTTAGGCATTTCAGATATAGAAGCCGATAGGTATTTCAAATATAGGTGTCGATAGGCATTTCAGATATGGTTGCGGATAGGCATTTCAAATATAGGTGCTGATAGGCATTTCAGATGTAGTTTCCGATAGGCATTTATAAAATAGGTGCCGATAGGCATTTCAGATATAGGTCCTGAAAGGCATTTCAGATATAGTTGCCGATTGGCATTTTAAAAATAGTTGTCGATAGGCATGTCAGATATAGAAGCCGATAGGCATTTCAAATATAGGTGCCGATAGGCATTCCAGATATGGTTGCCGATAGGCATTTCAAATATAGGAGCAGATAGGCATTTCAGATGAGTTTCCGAAAGGCATTTCAAAAATAGGTGCCGATAGGCATTTCAGATATAGGTGCCGATAGGCATTTCAGATATAGTTGCCGATTGGCATTTTAAAAATAGGTGCCGATAGGCATTTCAGATATAGAAGCCGATAGGCATTTCAAATATAAGTGCCGATAGGCATTCCAGATATGGTTGCCGATAGGCATTTCAAATATAAGTGCTGATAAGCATTTCAGATGTAGTTTCCGATAGGCATTTCAAAAATAGGTACCGATAGGCATTTTAGATATAGGTGCCGATAGGCATTTCAGAAATAGTTGCCAATTGGCATTTTAAAAATTGGTGTCGATAGGGATTTCAGAAATAGAAGCCGATAGGCATTTCAAATATAGGTGCCGATAGGCATTCCAGATATGGTTGCCGATAGGCATTTTAAATATATGTGCTGATAGGCATTTCAGATGTAGTTTCCGATAGGCATTTCAAAAATTGGTGCCGAAAGGCATATCAGATATAAGTGCCGATAGGCATATCAGATATAGTTGCCGATAGGCATTTATAATATAGGTGCCGATAGGCATTTCAAATATAGGTGTCGATAGGCATTTCAGATATAAATGCCGAAAGGCATTTCAGATATAAGTGCCGATAGACATTTCTTTTGTGGTTGCCGATAGGCATTTCAAATATAGGTGCTGATAGGCATTTCAGATGTAGTTTTCGATAGGCATTTCAAAAATAGGTGCCGATAGGCATTTCAGATATAGGTGCCGATAGGCATTTCAGATATAGTTGCCGATTGGCATTTTTAAAATAGGTGCCGATGGGCATTTTAGATGTAGTTTCCGATAGGCATTTCAAAAATTGGTGCCGAAAGGCATATCAGATATAAGTGCCGATAGGCATATCAGATATAGTTGCCGATAGGCATTTATAATATAGGTGCCGATAGGCATTTCAAATATAGGTGTCGATAGGCATTTCAGATATTAATGCCGAAAGGCATTTCAGATATAAGTGCCGATAGACATTTCTTTTGTGGTTGCCGATAGGCATTTCAAATATAGGTGCTGATAGGCATTTCAGATGTAGTTTTCGATAGGCATTTCAAAAATAGGTGCCGATAGGCATTTCAGATATAGGTGCCGATAGGCACTTCAGATATAGTTGCCGATTGGCATTTTAAAAATAGGTGTCGATAGGCATTTCAGATATAGAAGCCGATAGGCATTTCAAATATAGGTGCCGATAGGCATTCCAGATATGTTTGCCGATAGGCATTTGAAATATAGGTGCTGATAGGCATTTCAGATGTAGTTTCCGATAGGCATTTCAAAAATTGGTGCCGATAGGCATTTCAGATATAAGTGCCGATAGGCATTTCAGATATAGTTGCCGATTGGCATTTTAAAAATAGGTGCCGATAGGCATTTCAGATATAGAAGCCGATAGGTATTTCAAATATAGGTGTCCATAGGCATTTCAGATATGGTTGCCGATAGGCATTTCAAATATTGGTGCTGATAGGCATTTCAGATGTAGTTTCCGATAGGCATTTCAAAAATAGGTGCCGATAGGCATTTCAGATATAGTTGCCGATTAGCATTTTTAAAATAGGTGCCGATAGGCATTTTAGATGTAGTTTCCGATAGGCATTTCAAAAATTGGTGCCGATAGGCATTTCAGATATAAGTGCCGATAGGCACTTCAGATATAGTTGCCGATTGGCATTTTAGAAATAAGTGCCGATAGGCATTTCAGATATAGAAGCCGATAGGTCTTTCAAATATAGGTGTCGATAGGCATTTCAGATATGGTTGCCGATAGGCATTTCAAATATAGGTGCTGATAGGCATTTCAGATATAGTTTCCGAAAGGCATTTTAAAAATAGGTGCCGATAGGCATTTCAGATATAGGTGCCGATAGGCATTTCAGATATAGTTGCCGATTGGCATTTTTAAAATAGGTGCCGATAGGCATTTTAGATGTAGTTTCCGATAGGCATTTCAAAAATTGGTGCCGAAAGGCATATCAGATATAAGTGCCGATAGGCATATCAGATATAGTTGCCGATAGGCATTTATAATATAGGTGCCGATAGGCATTTCAAATATAGGTGTCGATAGGCATTTCAGATATAAATGCCGAAAGGCATATCAGATATAAGTGCCGATAGACATTTCTTTTGTGGTTGCCGATAGGCATTTCAAATATAGGTGCTGATAGGCATTTCAGATGTAGTTTTCGATAGGCATTTCAAAAATAGGTGCCGATAGGCATTTCAGATATAGGTGCCGATAGGCACTTCAGATATAGTTGCCGATTGGCATTTTAAAAATAGGTGTCGATAGGCATTTCAGATATAGAAGCCGATAGGCATTTCAAATATAGGTGCCGATAGGCATTCCAGATATGGTTGCCGATAGGCATTTGAAATATAGGTGCTGATAGGCATTTCAGATGTAGTTTCCGATAGGCATTTCAAAAATTGGTGCCGATAGGCATTTCAGATATAAGTGCCGATAGGCATTTCAGATATAGTTGCCGATTGGCATTTTAAAAATAGGTGCCGATAGGCATTTCAGATATAGAAGCCGATAGGTATTTCAAATATAGGTGTCCATAGGCATTTCAGATATGGTTGCCGATAGGCATTTCAAATATTGGTGCTGATAGGCATTTCAGATGTAGTTTCCGATAGGCATTTCAAAAATAGGTGCCGATAGGCATTTCAGATATTGGTGCCGATAGGCATTACAGATATAGTTGCCGATTGGCATTTTAAAAATAGGTGCCGATAGGCATTTCAGATATAGAAGCCGAAAGGCATTTCAAATATTTGTGCCGATAGGCATTCCAGATACGGTTGCCGATAGGCATTTCAAATATAGGTGCTGATAGGCATTTCAGATGTATTTTCCGATAGGCATTTCAAAAATAGGTGCCGATAGGCATTTCAGATATAGGGGCCGATAGGCATTTCAGATATAGTTGCCGATTGGCATTTTAAAAATAGGTGCCGATAGGCATTTCAGATATAGAAGCCGATAGGCATTTCAAATATAGGTGCCGATAAGCATTCCAGATATGGTTGCCGATAGGCATTTCAAATATAGGTGCTGATAGGCATTTCAGATGTAGTTTCCGATAGGCATTTCAAAAATTGGTGCCGATAGCCATTTCAGATATAGGTGCCGATTTGCATTTCAGATATAGTTGACGATTGGCATTTTAAAAATAGGTGTCGATAGGCATTTCAGATATAGAAGCCGATAGGTTTTTCAAATATAGGTGTCGATAGGCATTTCAGATATGGTTGCCGATAGGCATTTCAAATATAGGTGCTGATAGGCATTTCAGATGTAGTTTCCGATAGGCATTTCAAAACTAGGTGCCGATAGGCATTTCAGATATAGGTGCCAATAGGCATTTCAGATATAGTTGCCGATTGGCATTTTAAAAGTAGGTGTCGATAGGCATTTCAGATATAGAAGCCGATAGGCATTTCAAATATAGGTGCCGATAGGCATTCCAGATATGGTTGCCGATAGGCATTTCAAATATAGGTGCTGATAGGCATTCCAGATGTAGTCTCCGATAGGCATTTCAAAAATTGGTGCCGATAGGCATTTCAGATATAGGTGCCGATAGGCATTTTAGATATAGTTACCGATTGGCATTTTAAAAATAGGTGCCGATAGGCATTTCAGTTATAGAAGCCGATAGGTATTTCAAATATAGGTGTCGATAGGCATTTCAGATATGGTTGCCAATAGGCGTTTCAAATATAGGTGCTGATAGGCATTTCTGATGTAGTTTCCGATAGGCATTTCAAAAATAGGTGCCGATAGGCATTTCAGATATAGGTGCCGATAGGCATTTCAGATATAGTTGCCGATTGGCATTTTAAAAATAGGTGCCGATAGGCATTTCAGATATAGAAGCCGATAGGCATTTCAAATATAGGTGCCGATAGGCTTTCCAGATATGGTTGCCGATAGGCATTTCAAATATTGGTGCTGATAGGCATTTCAGATATAGTTGCCGATTGGCATTTTAAAAATAGGTGCCGATAGGCATTTCAGATATAGAAGCCGATAGGTATTTAAAATATAGGTGTAGATAGGCATTTCAGATATAGTTGCCGATAGGCATTTCAAATATTGGTGCTGATAGGCATTTTAGATGTAGTTTCCGATAGGCATTTCAAAAATAGGTGCCGAAAGGCATTTCAGATATAGGTGCCGATAGGCATTACAGATATAGTTGCCGATTAGCATTTTAAAAATAGGTGCCGATAGGCATTTCAGATATAAAAGCCGATAGGCATTTCAAATATAGGTGTCGATAGGCATTTCAGATATGGTTGCCGATAGGCATTTCAAATATAGGTGCTGATAGGCATTTCAGATGTAGTTTCCGATAGGCATTTCAAAAATTGGTGACGAAACGCATTTCAGATATAAGTGCCGATAGGCATATCAGATATAGTTGCCGATAGGCATTTAAAATATAGGTGCCGATAGGCATTTCAAATATAGGTGTCGATAGGCATTTCAGATATAAATGCCGAAAGGCATTTCAGATATAAGTGCCGATAGGCATTTCTTTTGTGGTTGCCGATAGGCATTTCAAATATAGGTGCTGATAGGCATTTCAGATATAGGTGCCGATAGGCATTTCAGATATAGTTGCCGATTGGCATTTTAAAAATAGGTGCCGATAGGCATTTCAGATATAGAAGCCGATAGGCATTTCAAATATAGGTGCCGATAGGCATTCCAGATATGGTTGCCGATAGGCATTTCAAATATAAGTGCTGATAGGCATTTCAGATGTAGTTTCCGATAGGCATTTCAAAAACAGTTACCGATAGGCATTTTAGATATAGGTGCCGATAGGCATTTCAGAAATAGTTGCCAATTGGCATTTTAAAAATTGGTGTCGATAGGGATTTCAGAAATAGAAGCCGATAGGCATTTCAAATATAGGTGCCGATAGGCATTCCAGATATGGTTGCCGATAGGCATTTCAAATATAGGTGCTGATAGGCATTTCAGATGTAGTTTCCGATAGGCATTTCAAAAATTGGTGCCGAAACGCATTTCAGATATAAGTGCCGATAGGCATATCAGATATAGTTGCCGATAGGCATTTAAAATATAGGTGCCGATAGGCTTTTCAAATATAGGTGTCGATAGGCATTTCAGATATAAATGCCGAAAGGCATTTCAGATATAAGTGCCGATAGGCATTTCTTTTGTGGTTGCCGATAGGCATTTCAAATATAGGTGCTGATAGGCATTTCATATGTAGTTTTCGATAGGCATTTCAAAAATAGGTGCCGATAGGCATTTCAGATATAGGTGCCGATAGGCAGTTCAGGTATAGTTGCCGATTGGCATTTTAAAAATAGGTGTCGATAGGCATTTCAGATATAGAAGCCGATAGGCATTTCAAATATAGGTGCCGATAGGCATTCCAGATATGGTTGCCGATAGGCATTTGAAATATTGGTGCTGATAGGCATTTCAGATGTAGTTTCCGATAGGCATTTCAAAAATTGGTGCCGATAGGCATTTCAGATATAGGTGCCGATAGGCATTTCAGATATAGTTGCCGATTGGCATTTTAAAAATAGGTGCCGATAGGCATTTCAGATATAGAAGCCGATAGGTATTTCAAATATAGGTGTCCATAGGCATTTCAGATATGGTTGCCGATAGGCATTTGAAATATTGGTGCTGATAGGCATTTCAGATGTAGTTTCCGATAGGCATTTCAACAATAGGTGCCGATAGGCATTTCAGATATTGGTGCCGATAGGCATTACAGATATAGTTGCCGATTGACATTTTAAAAATAGGTGCCGATAGGCATTTCAGATATAGAAGCCGATAGGCATTTCAAATATTTGTGCCGATAGGCATTCCAGATATGGTTGCCGATAGGCATTTCAAATATAAGTGCTGATAGGCATTTCAGTTGTAGTTTCCGATAGGCATTTCAAAAATAGGTGCCGATAGGCATTTCAGATATAGGTGATGATAGGCATTTCAGATATAGTTGCCAATTGGCATTTTAAAAATAGGTGCCGATAGGCAATTCAGATATAGAAGCCGATAGGTATTTCAAATATAGGTGTCGATAGGCATTTCAGATATGGTTGCCGATAGGCATTTCAAATATAGGTGCTGATAGGCATTTCAGATGTAGTTTCCGATAGGCATTTCAAAAATAGGTGCCGATAGGCATTTCTGATATAGGTGCCAATAGGCATTTCAGATATAGTTGCCGATTGGCATTTTAAAAATAGGTGTCGATAGGCATTTCAGATATAGAAGCCGATAGGCCTTTCAAATATAGGTGCCGATAGGCATTCCAGATATGGTTGCCGATAGGCATTTCAAATATAGGTGCTGATAGGCATTCCAGATGTAGTCACCGATAGGCATTTCAAAAATTGGTGCCGATAGGCATTTCAGATATAGGTGCCGATAGGCATTTCAGATATAGTTACCGATTGGCATTTTAAAAATAGGTGCCGATAGGGATTTCAGTTATAGAAGCCGGTAAGTATTTCAAATATAGGTGTCGATAGGCATTTCAGATATGGTTGCCGATAGGCATTTCAAATATAGGTGCTGATAGGCATTTCTGATGTAGTTTTCGATAGGCATTTCAAAAATAGGTGCCGATAGGCATTTCAGATATAGGTGCCGATAGGCATTTCAGATATAGTTGCCGATTGGCATTCTAAAAATAGGTGCCGATAGGCATTTCAGATATAGAAGCCGATAGGCATTTCAAATATAGGTGCCGATAGGCATTCCAGATATGGTTGCCGATAGGCATTTCAAATATTGGTGCTGATAGGCATTTCAGATGTAGTTTCCGATAGGCATTTCAAAAATAGGTGCTGATAGGCATTTCAGATATGGTTGCCGATAGGCATTTCAAATATAGGTGCTGATAGGCATTTCAGATGTAGTTTCCGATAGGCATTTCAAAAATAGGTACCGATAGGCATTTTAGATATAGGTGCCGATAGGCATTTCAGAAATAGTTGCCAATTGGCATTTTAAAAATTGGTGTCGATAGGGATTTCAGAAATAGAAGCCGATAGGCATTTCAAATATAGGTGCCGATAGGCATTCCAGATATGGTTGCCGATAGGCATTTCAAATATATGTGCTGATAGGCATTTCAGATGTAGTTTCCGATAGGCATTTCAAAAATTGGTGCCGATAGGCATTTCAGATATAAGTGCCGATAGGCATTTCAGATATAGTTGCCGATTGGCATTTTAGAAATAAGTGCCGATAGGCATTTCAGATATAGAAGCCGATAGGTCTTTCAAATATAGGTGTCGATAGGCATTTCAGATATGGTTGCCGATAGGCATTTCAAATATAGGTGCTGATAGGCATTTCAGATGTAGTTTCCGATAGGCATTTCAAAAATAGGTGCCGATAGGCATTCCAGATATAGGTGCCGATAGGAATTTCAGATATAGTTGCCGATTGGCATTTTTAAAATAGGTGCCGATAGGCATTTTAGATGTAGTTTCCGATAGGCATTTCAAAAATTGGTGCCGAAAGGCATTTCAGATATAAGTGCCGATAGGCATATCAGATATAGTTTTTGATAGGCATTTAAAATATAGGTGCCGATAGGCATTTCAAATATAGGTGTCGATAGGCATTTCAGATATAAATGCCGAAAGGCATTTCAGATATAAGTGCCGATAGACATTTCTTTTGTGGTTGCCGATAGGCATTTCAAATATAGGTGCTGATATGCATTTCAGATGTAGTTTTCGATAGGCATTTCAAAAATAGGTGCCGATAGGCATTTCAGATATAGGTGCCGATAGGCACTTCAGATATAGTTGCCGATTGGCATTTTAAAAATAGGTGTCGATAGGCATTTCAGATATAGAAGCCGATAGGCATTTCAAATATAGGTGCCGATAGGCATTCCAGATATGGTTGCCGATAGGCATTTGAAATATAGGTGCTGATAGGCATTTCAGATGTAGTTTCCGATAGGCATTTCAAAAATTGGTGCTGATAGGCATTTCAGATATAGGTGCCGATAGGCATTTCAGATATAGTTGCCGATTGGCATTTTAAAAATAGGTGCCGATAGGCATTTCAGATATAGAAGCCGATAGGTATTTCAAATATAGGTGTCCATAGGCATTTCAGATATGGTTGCCGATAGGCATTTCAAATATTGGTGCTGATAGGCATTTCAGATGAAGTTTCCGATAGGCATTTCAAAAATAGGTGCCGATAGGCATTTCAGATGTTGGTGCCGATAGGCATTACAGATATAGTTGCCGATTGGCATTTTAAAAATAGGTGCCGATAGGCATTTCAGATATAGAAGCCGATAGGCATTTCAGATATTTGTGCCGATAGGCATTCCAGATATGGTTGCCGATAGGCATTTCAAATATAGGTGCTGATAGGCATTTCAGATGTAGTTTCCGATAGGCATTTCAAAAATAGGTGCCGATAGGCATTTCAGATATAGGTGATGATAGGCATTTCAGATATAGTTGCCGATTGGCATTTTAAAAATAGGTGCCGATAGGCATTTCAGATATAGAAGCCGATAGGCATTTCAAATATAGGTGCCGATAGGCATTCCAGATACAGTTGCCGATAGGCATTTCAAATATAAGTGCTGATAGGCATTTCAGATGTAATTTCTGATAGGCATTTCAAAAATAGGTGCCGATAGGCATTTCAGATATAGGGGCCGATAGGCATTTCAGATATAGTTGCCGATTGGCATTTTAAAAATAGGTGCCGATTGGCATTTCAGATATAGAAGCCGATAGGCATTTCAAATATAGGTGCCGATAAGCATTCCAGATATGGTTGCCGATAGGCATTTCAAATATAGGTGCTGATAGGCATTTCAGATGTAGTTTCCGATAGGCATTTCAAAAATTGGTGCCGATAGGCATTTCAGATATAGGTGCCGATAGGCATTTCAGATATAGTTGCCGATTGGCATTTTAAAAATAGGTGCCGATATTCATTTCAGATATAGAAGCCGATAGGTATTTCAAATATAGGTGTCCATAGGCATTTCAGATATGGTTGCCGATAGGCATTTCAAATATTGGTGCTGATAGGCATTTCAGATGTAGTTTCCGATAGGCATTTCAACAATAGGTGCCGATAGGCATTTCAGATATTGGTGCCGATAGGCATTACAGATATAGTTGCCGATTGGCATTTTAAAAATAGGTGTCGATAGGCATTTCAGATATAGAAGCCGATAGGCATTTCAAATATAAGTGCCGATAGGCATTCCAGATATAGTTGCCGATAGGCATTTCAAATATTTGTGCTGATAGGCATTCCAGATGTAGTCTCCGATAGGCATTTCAAAAATTGGTGCCGATAGGCATTTCAGATATAGGTGCCAATAGGCATTTTAGATATAGTTACCGATTGGCATTTTAAAAATAGGTGCCGATAGGCATTTCAGTTATAGAAGCCGATAGGTATTTCAAATATAGGTGTCGATAGGCATTTCAGATACGGTTGCCGATAGGCATTTCAAATATAGGTGCTGATAGGCATTTCTGATGTAGTTTCCGATAGGCATTTCAAAAATAGGTGCCGATAGGCATTTCAGATATAGGTGCCGATAGGCATTTCAGATATAGTTGCCGATTGGCATTTTAAAAATAGGTGCCGATAGGCATTTCAGATATAGAAGCCGATAGGCATTTCAAATATAGGTGCCGATAGGCATTCCAGATATGGTTGCCGAAGGCATTTCAAATATTGGTGCTGATAATCATTTCAGATGTAGTTTCCGATAGGCATTTCAGATGTAGTTTCCGATAGGCATTTCAAAAATTGGTGCCGATAGGCATTTCAGATATAGGTGATGATAGGCATTTCAGATATAGTTGCCGATTGGCATTTTAAAAATAGGTGCCGATAGGCATTTCAGATATATAAGCCGATAGGTATTTCAAATATAGGTGTAGATAGGCATTTCAGATATGGTTGCCGATAGGCATTTCAAATATTGGTGCTGATTGGCATTTTAGATGTAGTTTCCGATAGGCATTTCAAAAATAGGTGCCGAAAGGCATTTCAGATATAGGTGCCGATAGGCATTACAGATATAGTTGCCGATTAGCATTTTAAAAATAGGTGCCGATAGGCATTTCAGATATAAAAGCCGATAGGCATTTCAAATATAGGTGTCGATAGGCATTTCAGATATGGTTGCCGATAGGCATTTCAAATATAGGAGCAGATAGGCATTTCAGATGTAGTTTCCGAAAGGCATTTCAAAAATAGGTGCCGATAGGCATTTCAGATATAGGTGCCGATAGGCATTTCAGATATAGTTGCCGATTGGCATTTTAAAAATAGGTGTCGATAGGCATTTCAGATATAGAAGCCGATAGGCATTTCAAATATAGGTGCCGATAGGCATTCCAGATATGGTTGCCGATAGGCATTTCAAATATAAGTGCTGATAGGCATTTCAGATGTAGTTTCCGATAGGCATTTCAAAAACAGGTACCGATAGGCATTTTAGATATAGGTGCCGATAGGCATTTCAGAAATAGTTGCCAATTGGCATTTTAAAAATTGGTGTCGATAGGGATTTCAGAAATAGAAGCCGATAGGCATTTCAAATATAGGTGCCGATAGGCATTTCAGATATGGTTGCCGATAGGCATTTCAAATATATGTGCTGATAGGCATTTCAGATGTAGTTTCCGATAGGCATTTCAAAAATTGGTGCCGATAGGCATTTCAGATATAAGTGCCGATAGGCATTTCAGATATAGTTGCCGATTGGCATTTTAGAAATAAGTGCCGATAGGCATTTCAGATATAGAAGCCGATAGGTCTTTCAAATATAGGTGTCGATAGGCATTTCAAATATAGGTGCTGATAGGCATTTCAGATGTAGTTTCCGATAGGCATTTCAAAAATTGGTGCCGAAACGCATTTCAGATATAAGTGCCGATAGGCATATCAGATATAGTTGCCGATAGGCATTTAAAATATAGGTGCCGATAGGCATTTCAAATATAGGTGTCGATAGGCATTTCAGATATAAATGCCGAAAGGCATTTCAGATATAAGTGCCGATAGGCATTTCTTTTGTGGTTGCCGATAGGCATTTCAAATATAGGTGCTGATAGGCATTTCAGATGTAGTTTTCGATAGGCATTTCAAAAATAGGTGCCGATAGGCATTTCAGATATAGGTGCCGATAGGCACTTCAGATATAGTTGCCGATTGGCATTTTAAAAATAGGTGTCGATAGGCATTTCAGATATAGAAGCCGATAGGCATTTCAAATATAGGTGCCGATAGGTATTCCAGATATGGTTGCCGATAGGCATTTGAAATATAGGTGCTGATAGGCATTTCAGATGTTGTTTCCGATAGGCATTTCAAAAATTGGTGCCGATAGGCATTTCAGATATAGGTGCCGATAGGCATTTCAGATATAGTTGCCGATTGGCATTTTAAAAATAGGTGCCGATAGGCATTTCAGATATAGAAGCCGATAGGTATTTCAAATATAGGTGTCCATAGGCATTTCAGATATGGTTGCCGATAGGCATTTCAAATATAGGTGCTGATAGGCATTTCAGATGTAGTTTCCGATAGGCATTTCAAAAATTGATGCCGATAGGCATTTCAGATATAGGTGCCGATAGGCATTTCTTTTGTGGTTGCCGATAGGCATTTCAAATATTGGTGCTGATAGGCATTTCAGATGTAGTTTCCGATAGGCATTTCAAAAATAGGTGCCGATAGGCATTTCAGATATTGGTGCCGATAGTTATTACAGATATAGTTGCCGATTGGCATTTTAAAAATAGGTGCCGATAGGCATTTCAGATATAGAAGCCGATAGGCATTTCAAATATTTGTGCCGATAGGCATTCCAGATATGGTTGCCGATAGGCATTTCAAATATAGGTGCTGATAGGCATTTCAGATGTAGTTTCCGATAGGCATTTCAAAAATAGGTGCCGATAGGCATTTCAGATATAGGTGATGATAGGCATTTCAGATATTGTTGCCGATTGGCATTTTAAAAATAGGTGCCGATAGGCATTTCAGATATATAAGCCGATAGGTATTTCAAATATAGGTGTCGATAGGCATTCCAGATATGGTTGCCGATAGGCATTTCAAATATAGGTGCTGATAGGCATTTCAGATGTAGTTTCCGATAGGCATTTCAAAAATTGATGCCGATAGGCATTTCAGATATAGGTGCCGATAGGCATTTCAGATATAGTTACCGATTGGCATTTTAAAAATAGGTGCCGATAGGCATTTCAGATATAGAAGCCGATAGGCATTTCAAATATAGGTGCCGATAGGCATTCCAGATATGGTTGCCGATTGGCATTTTAAAAATAGGTGCCGATAGGCATTTCAGATATAGAAGCCGATAGGCATTTCAAATATAGGTGCCGATAGGCATTCCAGATATGGTTGCCGATAGGCATTTCAAATATTGGTGCTGATAGGCATTTCAGATGTAGTTTCCGATAGGCAGTTCAAAAATAGGTGCTGATAGGCATTTCAGATGTAGTTTCCGAGAGGCATTCCAGATGTAGTCTCCGATAGGCATTTCAAAAATTGGTGCCGATAGGCATTTCAGATATAGGTGCCGATAGGCATTTCAGATATAGGTGCCGATAGGCATTACAGATATAGTTGCCGATTAGAATTTAAAAAATAGGTGCCGATAGGCATTTCAGATATAAAAGTCGATAAGCATTTCAAATATAGGTGCCGATAGGCATTCCAGATATGGTTGCCGATAGGCATTTCAAATATAGGTGCTGATAGGCATTTCAGATGTAGTTTCCGATAGGCATTTCAAAAATAGGTGGCGATAGGCATTTTAGATATAGGTGCCGATAGGCATTTCAGATATAGTAGCCGATTGGCATTTTAAAAATAGGTGCCGATAGGCATTTCAGATATAGAAGCCGATAGGTATTTCAAATATAGGTGTCGATAGGCATTTCAGATATGGTTGCCGATAGGCATTTCAAATATTGGTGCTGATAAGCATTTCAGATGTAGTTTCCGATAGGCATTTCAAAAATAGGTGCCGATAGGCATTTCAGATATAGAAGCCGATAGGCATTTCAAATAGAGGTGCCGATAGGCATTCCAGATATGGTTGCCGAAAGGCATTTCAAATATAGGTGCCGATAGGCATTTCAGATAGAGAAGCTGATAGGCATTTCAAAAATAGGTGCCGATAGGCATTTCAGATATAGGTGCCGATAGGCATTTCAGATATAGTTGCCAATTGGCATTTTAAAAATAGGTGCCGATAGGCATATCAGATATAGAAGCCGATAGGCATATCAGATATAGTTGCCGATTGGCATTTTAAAAATAGGTGCCGATAGGCATTTCAAATATAGAAGCCGATAGGTTTTTCATATATAGGTGTCGATAGGCATTTCAGATATGGTTGCCGATAGGCATTTCAAATATAGGTGCTGATAGGCATTTCAGATGTAGTTTCCGATAGACATTTCAAAAATAGGTGCCGATAGGCATTTCAGATATAGGTGCCGATAGGCATTTCAGATATAGTAGCCGATTGGCATTTTAAAAATAGGTGCCGATAGGTATTTCAGATATAGAAGCCGATAGGCATTTTAAATATAGGTGCCGATAGGCATTCCAGATATGGTTGCCGATAGGCATTTCAAATATTGGCGCTGATAGGCATTTCAGATGTAGTTTCCGATAGGCATTTCAAAATTAGGTGCTGATAGGCATTTCAGATGTAGTTTCCGATAGGCATTTCAGATGTAGTTTCCGATAGGCATTTCAAAAATTGGTGCCGATAGGCATTTCAGATATAGGTGCTGATAGGCATTTCAAATATAGGAGTAGATAGGCATTTCAGATGTATTTTCCGAAAGGCATTTCAAAAATAGGTGCCGATAGTCATTTCAGATATAGGTGCCGATAGGCATTACAGATATAGTTGCCGATTAGCATTTTAAAAATAGGTGCCGATAGGTATTTCAGATATAGGTGCCGATAGGCATTTCAGATATAGTTGCCAATTGGCATTTTAAAAATAGGTGCCGATAGGCATTTCAGATATAGTTGCCGATTGGAATTTTAAAAACAGGTGCCGATAGGCATTTCAAATATAGGAGTAGATAGGCATTTCAGATGTATTTTCCGAAAGGCATTTCAAAAATAGGTGCCGATAGTCATTTCAGATATAGGTGCCGATAGGCATTTCAGATATAGTTGCCGATTGGCATTTTAAAAATAGGTGCCGATAGGCATTTCAGATATAGAAGCCGCTAGGCATTTCAAATGTAGGTGCCGATAGGCATTCCAGATATGGTTGCCGATAGGCATTTCAAATATAAGTGCTGATAGGCATTTCAGATGTAGTTTCCGATAGGCATTTCAAAATTAGGTGCCGATAGGCATTTTAGATATAGGTGCCGATAGGCATTTCAGATATAGTTGCCGATTGGCATTTTAAAAATTGGTGCCGATAGGCATTTCAGATATAGAAGCCGATAGGCATTTCAAATATAGGTGCCAATAGGCATTCCAGATATGGTTGCCGATAGGCATTTCAAATATAGGTGCCGATAGGCATTTAAGATATAGAAGCCGATAGGCATTTCAAAAATAGGTGCCGATAGGTATTACAGATATAGAGGCCGATAGGCATTTCAAATATAGTTGCCAATTGGCATTTTAAAAATAGGTGCCGATAGGCATTTCAGATATAGAAGCCGATAGGCATATCAGATATAGTTGCCGATTGGCTTTTTAAAAATAGGTGCCGATAGGCATTTCAGATATAGAAGCCGATAGGTTTTTCAAATATATGTGTCGATAGGCATTTCAGATATGGTTGCCGATAGGCATTTCAAATATAGGTGCTGATAGGCATTTCAGATGTAGTTTCCGATAGGCATTTCAAAAATAGGTGCCGATAGGCATTTCAGATATAGGTGCCGATAGGCATTTCAGATAGAGTTGCCGATTGGCATTTTGAAAATAGGTGCCGATAGGCATTTTAGTTGTAGTTTCCGATTGGCATTTCAAAAATAGGTGCCGATAGGCATTTCAGATATAGGTGCCGATAGGCATATCAGATATAGTTGCCGATAGGCATTTAAAATATAGGGGCCGATAGGCATTTCAAATATAGGTGTCGATAGGCATTTCAGATAAAAATGCCGAAAGGCATTTCAGATATAGGTGCCGATAGGCATTTCTGATGTGGTTGCCGATAGGCATTTTAAATATAGGTGCTGATAGGCATTTCAGATGTAGTTTTCGATAGGCATTTCAAAAATAGGTGCCGATAGGCATTTCAAATATAGGTGCCGATAGGCACTTCAGATATAGTTTCCGATTGGCATTTTAAAAATAGGTGCCGATAGGCATTTCAAATACAGAAGCAGATAGGCATTTCAAATATAGGTGCCGATAGGCATTCCAGATATGGTTGCCGATAGGCATTTCAAATATAGGTGCTGATAGGCATTTCAGATGTAGTTTCCGATAGGCATTTCAAAAATAGGTTCCGATAGGCATTTCAGATATAGGTGCCGATAGGCATTTCAGATATAGTTGCCGATTGGCATTTTAAAAATAGGTGCCGATAGGCATTTCAGATTTAGAAACCGATAGGCATTTCAAATATAGGTGCCGATAGGCATTCCAGATATGGTTGCCGATAGGCATTTCAAATATTGGTGCTGATAGGCATTTCAGATGTAGTTTCTGATAGGCATTTCAAAAATAGGTGCTGATAGGCATTTCAGATGTAGTTTCCGATAGGCATTTCAAAAATAGGTGCCGAAAGGCATTTCAGATAGAGGTGCCGATAGGCATTACAGATATAGTTGCCGATTAGCATTTTAAAAATTGGTGCCGATAGGCATTTCAGATATAAAAGCCGATAGGCATTTCAGATATAAAAGCCGATAGGCATTTCAAATATAGGTGCCGATAGGCATTCCAGATATGGTTGCCGATAGGCATTTCAAATATAGGTGCTGATAGGCATTTCAGATGTAGTTTCCGATAGGCATTTCAAAAATAGGTGGCGATAGGCATTTCAGATATAGTAGCCGATTGGCATTTTAAAAATAGGTGCCGATAGGCATTTCAGATATAGAAGCCGATAGGTATTTCAAATATAGGTGTCGATAGGCATTTCAGATATGTTTGCCGATAGGCATTTCAAATATTGGTGCTGATAGGCATTTCAGATGTAGTTTCCGATAGGCATTTCAAAAATAGGTGCCGATAGGCATTTCAGATATAGGTGCCGATAGGCATAACAGATATAGTTGCCGATTAGCATTTTGAAAATAGGTGTTGATAGGCATTTCAGATATAGAAGCCGATAGGCATTTCAAATATAGGTGCCGATAGGCATTCCAGATATGGTTGCCGATAGGCATTTCAAATATAGGTGCCGATAGGCATTTCAGATAGAGAAGCCGATTGGCATTTCAAAAATAGGTGCCGATAGGCATTTCAAATATAGGTGCCGATAGGCATTTCAGATATAGTTGCCAATTGGCATTTTAAAAATAGGTGCCGATAGGCATTTCAGATATAGAAGCCGATAGGCATATCAGATATAGTTGCCGATTGGCATTTTAAAAATAGGTGCCGATAGGCATTTCAGATATAGAAGCCGATAGGTTTTTCAAATATAGGTGTCGATAGGCATTTCAGATATGGTTGCCGATAGGCATTTCAAATATAGGTGCTGATAGGCATTTCAGATGTAGTTTCCGATAGGCATTTCAAAAATAGGTGCCGATAGGCATTTCAGATATAGGTGCCGATAGGCATTTCAGATAGAGTTGCCGATTGGCATTTTGAAAATAGGTGCCGATAGGCATTTTAGTTGTAGTTTCCGATTGGCATTTCAAAAATAGGTGCCGATAGGCATTTCAGATATAGGTGCCGATAGGCATATCAGATATAGTTGCCGATAGGCATTTAAAATATAGGGGCCGATAGGCATTTCAAATATAGGTGTCGATAGGCATTTCAGATAAAAATGCCGAAAGGCATTTCAGATATAGGTGCCGATAGGCATTTCTGATGTGGTTGCCGATAGGCATTTTAAATATAGGTGCTGATAGGCATTTCAGATGTAGTTTTCGATAGGCATTTCAAAAATAGGTGCCGATAGGCATTTCAAATATAGGTGCCGATAGGCACTTCAGATATAGTTTCCGAATGGCATTTTAAAAATAGGTGCCGATAGGCATTTCAAATACAGAAGCAGATAGGCATTTCAAATATAGGTGCCGATAGGCATTCCAGATATGGTTGCCGATAGGCATTTCAAATATAGGTGCTGATAGGCATTTCAGATGTAGTTTCCGATAGGCATTTCAAAAATAGGTTCCGATAGGCATTTCAGATATAGGTGCCGATAGGCATTTCAGATATAGTTGCCGATTGGCATTTTAAAAATAGGTGCCGATAGGCATTTCAGATATAGAAACCGATAGGCATTTCAAATATAGGTGCCGATAGGCATTCCAGATATGGTTGCCGATAGGCATTTCAAATATTGGTGCTGATAGGCATTTCAGATGTAGTTTCCGATAGGCATTTCAAAAATAGGTGCTGATAGGCATTTCAGATGTAGTTTCCGATAGGCATTTCAAAAATAGGTGCCGATAGGCATTTCAGATATAGGTGCCGATAGGCATTTCAGATATATAAGCCGATAGGTATTTCAAATATAGGTGTCGATTGGCATTTCAGATATGGTTGCCGATAGGCATTTCAAATATAGGTGCTGATAGGCATTTCAGATGTAGTTTCCGATTGGCATTTCAAAAATAGGTGCCGATAGGCATTTCAGATATAGGTGCCAATAGGCATTTCAGATATAGTTGCCGATTGGCATTTTAAAAATAGGTGTCGATAGGCATTTCAGATATAGAAGCCGATAGGCCTTTCAAATATAGGTGCCGATAGGCATTCCAGATATGGTTGCCGATAGGCATTTCAAATAGAGGTGCTGATAGGCATTCCAGATGTAGTCTCCGATAGGCATTTCAAAAATTGGTGCCGATAGGCATTTCAAATATAGGTGTTGATAGGCATTTCTGATGTAGTTTCCGATAGGCATTTCAAAAATAGGTGCCGATAGGCATTTCAGATATAGGTGCCGATAGGCATTGCAGATATAGTTGCTGATTGGCATTTTAAAAATAGGTGCCGATAGGCATTTCAGATATAAAAGCCGATAGGCATTTCAAATATAGGTGCCGACAGGCATTCCAGATATGGTTGCCGATAGGCATTTCAAATATTAGTGCTGATAGGCATTTCAGATGTAGTTTCCGATAGGCATTTCAAAAATATGTGCTGATAGGCATTTCAGATGTAGTTTCCGATAGGCATTTCAGATGTAGTTTCCGATAGGCATTTAAAAAATTGGTGCCGATAGGCATTTCAGATATAGGTGATGATAGGTATTTCAGATATAGTTGCCGATTGGCATTTTAAAAATAGGTGCCGATAGGCATTTTAGATATAGAAGCCGATAGGTATTTCAAATATAGGTGTAGATAGGCATTTCAGATATGGTTGCCGATAGGCATTTCAAATATTGGTGCTGATAGGCATTTTAGATGTAGTTTCCGATAGGCATTTCAAAAATAGGTGCCGAAAGGCATTTCAGATATAGGTGCCGATAGGCATTACAGATATAGTTGCCGATTAGCATTTTAAAAATAGGTGCCGATAGGCATTTTAGATATAAAAGCCGATAGGCATTTCAAATATAGGTGCCGATAGGCATTCCAGATATGGTTGCCGATAGGCATTTCAAATATAGGTGCTGATAAGAATTTCAGATGTAGTTTCCGATAGGCATTTCAAAAATAGGTGGCGATAGGCATTTCAGATATAGGTGCCGATAGGCATTTCAGATATAGTAGCCGATTGGCATTTTAAAAATAGGTGCCGATAGGCATTTCAGATATAGAAGCCGATAGGTATTTCAAATATAGGTGTCGATAGGCATTTCTATTGTGGTTGCCGATAGGCATTCCAAATATTGGTGCTGATAGGCATTTCAGATGTAGTTTCCGATAGGCATTTCAAAAATAGGTGCCGATAGGCATTTCAGATATAGGTGCCGATAGGCATTACAGATATAGTTGCCGATTAGCATTTTAAAAATAGGTGCCAATAGGCATTTCAGATATAAAAGTCGATAGGCATTTCAAATATAGGTGCCGATAGGCATTCCAGATATGGTTGCCGATAGGCATTTCAAATATAGGTGCTGATAGGCATTTCAGATGTAGTTTCCGATAGGCATTTCAAAAATAGGTGGCGATAGGCATTTCAGATATAGGTGCCGATAGGCATTTCAGATATAGTAGCCGATTGGCATTTTAAAAATAGGTGCCGATAGGCATTTCAGATATAGAAGCCGATAGGTATTTCAAATATAGGTGTCGATAGGCATTTCAGATATGGTTGCCGATAGGCATTTCAAATATTGGTGCTGATAAGCATTTCAGATGTAGTTTCCAATAGGCATTTCAAAAATTGGTGCCGATAGGCATTTCAGATATAGAAGCCGATAGGCATTTCAAATAGAGGTGCCGATAGGCATTCCAGATATGGTTGCCGATAGGCATTTCAAATATAGGTGCCGATAGGCATTTCAGATAGAGAAGCTGATAGGCATTTCAAAAATAGGTGCCGATAGGCATTTCAGATATAGGTGCCGATAGGCATTTCAGATATAGTTGCCAATTGGCATTTTAAAAATAGGTGCCGATAGGCATTTCAGATATAGAAGCCGATAGGCATATCAGATATAGTTGCCGATTGGCATTTTAAAAATAGGTGCCGATAGGCATTTCAGATATAGAAGCCGATAGGTTTTTCATATATAGGTGTCGATAGGCATTTCAGATATGGTTGCCGATAGGCATTTCAAATATAGGTGCTGATAGGTATTTCAGATGTAGTTTCCGATAGACATTTCAAAAATAGGTGCCGATAGGCATTTCAGATATAGGTGCCGATAGGCATTTCAGATATAGTAGCCGATTGGCATTTTAAAAATAGGTGCCGATAGGCATTTCAGATATAGAAGCCGATAGGCATTTCAAATATAGGTGCCGATAGGCATTCCAGATATGGTTGCCGATAGGCATTTCAAATATTGGTGCTGATAGGCATTTCAGATGTAGTTTCCGATAGGCATTTCAAAATTAGGTGCTGATAGGCATTTCAGATGTAGTTTCCGATAGGCATTTCAGATGTAGTTTCCGATAGGCATTTCAAAAATTGGTGCCGATAGGCATTTCAGATATAGGTGCCGATAGGCATTACAGATAAAGTTGCCGATTAGCATTTTAAAAATAGGTGCCGATAGGCATTTCAGATATAGGTGCCGATAGGCATTTCAGATATAGTTGCCAATTGGCATTTTAAAAATAGGTGCCGATAGGCATTTCAGATATAGTTGCCGATTTTAATTTTAAAAACAGGTGCCGATAGGCATTTCAGATATAGAAGCCGATAGGTATTTCAAATATAGGTGTCGATAGGCATTTCAGATATGTTTGCCGATAGGCATTTCAAATATTGGTGCTGATAGGCATTTCAGATGTAGTTTCCGATAGGCATTTCAAAAATAGGTGCCGATAGGCATTTCAGATATAGGTGCCGATAGGCATTACAGATATAGTTGCCGATTAGCATTTTGAAAATAGGTGCCGATAGGCATTTCAGATGTAGTTTCCGATAGGTATTTCAAAAATAGGTGCCGATAGGCATTTCAGATATAGGTGCCGATAGGCATTACAGATATAGTTGCCGATTAGCATTTTGAAAATAGGTGCCGATAGGCATTTCAGATATAGAAGCCGATAGGCATTTCAAATATAGGTGCCGATAGGCATTCCAGATATGGTTGCCGATAGGCATTTCAAATATAGGTGCCGATAGGCATTTCAGATTGAGAAGCCGATTGGCATTTCAAAAATAGGTGCCGATAGGCATTTCAGATATAGGTGCCGATAGGCATTTCAGATATAGTTGCCGATAGGCATTTTAAAAATAGGTGCCCATAGGCATTTCAGATATAGAAGCCGATAGGTTTTTCAAATATAGGTGTCGATAGGCATGTCAGATATGGTTGCCGATAGGCATTTCAAATATAGGTGCTGATAGGCATTTCAGATGTAGTTTCCGATAGGCATTTCAAAAATAGGTGCCGATAGGCATTTCAGATATAGGTGCCGATAGGCATTTCAGATAGAGTTGCCGATTGGCATTTTAAAAATAGGTGCCGATAGGCATTTTAGATGTAGTTTCCGATAGGCATTTCAAAAATAGGTGCTGATAGGTATTTCAGATATGGGTGCCGATAGGCATATCAGATATAGTTGCCGATAGGCATTTAAAATATAGGGGCCGATAGGCATTTCAAATATAGGTGTCGATAGGCATTTCAGATATAAATGCCGAAATGCATTTCAGATATAGGTGCTGATAGGCATTCCAGATGAAGTTTCCGATAGGCATTTAAAAAATTCGTGCCGATAGGCATTTCAGATATAGGTGCCGATAGGCATTTCAAAAATAGCTGCCGATAGGCATTTCAGTTATAGGTGCCGATAGGCATTTCAGTTATAGGTGCCGATAGGCACTTCAGATATAGTTGCCGATTGGCATTTTAAAAATAGGTGCCGATAGGCATTTCAGATATAGAAGCCGATAGGTATTTCAAATATATGTGTCGATAGGCATTTCAGATATGGTTGCCGATTGACATTAAAAAAATAGGTGCCAATAGGCATTTCAGATATAGAAGCCGATAGGTATTTCAAATATAGGTGTCGATAGGCATTTCAGATATGGTTGCCGATAGGCATTTCAAATATTGGTGCTGATAGGCATTTCAGATGTAGTTTCCGATAGGCATTTCAAAAATAGGTGCCGATAGGCATTTCAGATATAGGTGCCGATAGGCATTACAGATATAGTTGCCGCTTAGCATTTTAAAAATAGGTGCTGATAGGCATTTCAGATATAGAAGCCGATAGGCATTTCAAATATAGGTGCCGATAGGCATTTCAGATATGGTTGCCGATAGGCATTTCAAATATAGGTGCTGAAAGGCATTTCAGATGTAGTTTCCGATAGGCATTTCAAAAATAGGTGCCGATAGGCATTTCAGATATAGTTGCCAATTGGCATTTTAAAAATAGGTGCCGATAGGCATTCCAGATATGGTTGCCGATAGGCTTTTCAAATATAGGTGCCGATAGGCATTTCAAATATAGGTGCCGATAGGCATTCCAGATATGGTTGCCGATAGGCATTTCAAATATAGGTGCCGATAGGCATTTCAGATATGGTTGCCGATAGGCATTTCAAATATAGGTGCTGATAGGCATTTCAGATGTAGTTGCCAATTGGCATTTTAAAAATAGGTGCCGATAGGCATTTCAGATATAGAAGCCGATAGGCATATCAGATATAGTTGCCGATTGGCATTTTAAAAATAGGTGCCGATAGGCATTTCAGATATAGTTGCCAATTGGCATTTTAAAAATAGGTGCCGATAGGCATTTCAGATATAGAAGCCGATAGGCATATCAGATATAGTTGCCGATTGGCATTTTAAAAATAGGTGCCGATAGGCATTTCAGATATAGAAGCCGATAGGTTTTTCAAATATAGGTGTCGATAAGCATTTCAGATATGGTTGCCGATAGGCATTTCAAATATAGGTGCTGATAGGCATTTCAGATGTAGTTTCCGATAGGCATTTCAAAAATAGGTGCCGATAGGCATTTCAGATATAGGTGCCGATAGGCATTTCAGATAGAGTTGCCGATTGGCATTTTAAAAATAGGTGCCGATAGGCATTTTAGATGTAGTTTCCGATAGGCATTTCAAAAATAGGTGCTGATAGGTATTTCAGATATAGCTGCCGATAGGCATATCAGATATAGTTGCCGATAGGCATTTAAAATATAGGGGCCGATAGGCATTTCAAATATAGGTGTCGATAGGCATTTCAGATATAAATGCCGAAAGGCATTTCAGATATAGGTGCTGATAGGCATTCCAGATGTAGTTTCCGATAGGCATTTCAAAAATTGGTGCCGATAGGCATTTCAGATATAGATGCCGATAGGCATTTCAAAAATAGCTGCCGATAGGCATTTCAGTTATAGGTGCCGATAGGCACTTCAGATATAGTTGCCGATTGGCATTTTAAAAATAGGTGCCGATAGGCATTTCAGATATAGTTGCCAATTGGCATTTTAAAAATAGGTGCCGATAGGCATTCCAGATATGGTTGCCGATAGGCTTTTCAAATATAGGTGCCGATAGGCATTTCAGATATAGAAGCCGATAGGCATTTCAAAAATAGGTGCCGATAGGCAATTCTGATATAGGTGCCGATAGGCATTTCAGATATAGTTGCCAATTGGCATTTTAAAAATAGGTGCCGATAGGCATTTCAGATATAGAAGCCGATAGGCGTTTCAAATATAGGTGCCGATAGACATTCCAGATATGGCTGCCGATAGGCATTTCAAATATAGGTGCTGATAGGCATTTTAGATGTAGTTTCCGATAAGCAATTCAAAAATTGATGCCGATAGGCATTTCACATATAGGTGCCGATAGGCATTTCAGATATAGTTGCCGATTTACATTTTTAAAACAGGTGCCGATAGGCATTTCAGATATAGAAGCCGATAGGTATTTCAAATATAGGTGTCGATAAGCATTTCAGATATGGTTGCCGATAGGCATTTCAAATATAGGAGCAGATAGGCATTTCAGATGTAGTTTCCGATAGGCATTTCAAAAATAGGTGCCGATAGGCATTTCAGATATAGGTGATGATAGGCATTTCAGATATAGTTGCCGATTGGCATTTCAAATATTTGTGCCGATAGGCATTCCAGATATGGTTGCCGATAGGCATTTCAAATATAGGTGCTAATAGGCATTTCAGATGTAGTTTCCGATAGGCATTTCAAAAATAGGTGCCGATAGGCATTTCAGATATAGGTGCCGATAGGCATTTCAGATATATAAGCCGATAGGTATTTCAAATATAGGTGTCGATAGGCATTTCAGATATGGTTGCCGATAGGCATTTCAAATATAGGTGCTGATAGGCATTTCAGATGTAGTTTCCGATTGGCATTTCAAAAATAGGTGCCGATAGGCATTTCAGATATAGGTGCCAATAGGCATTTCAGATATAGTTGCCGATTGGCATTTTAAAAATAGGTGTCGATAGGCATTTCAGATATAGAAGCCGATAGGCCTTTCAAATATAGGTGCCGATAGGCATTCCAGATATGGTTGCCGATAGGCATTTCAAATAGAGGTGCTGATAGGCATTCCAGATGTAGTCTCCGATAGGCATTTCAAAAATTGGTGCCGATAGGCATTTCAAATATAGGTGTTGATAGGCATTTCTGATGTAGTTTCCGATAGGCATTTCAAAAATAGGTGCCGATAGGCATTTCAGATATAGGTGCCGATAGGCATTGCAGATATAGTTGCTGATTGGCATTTTAAAAATAGGTGCCGATAGGCATTTCAGATATAGAAGCCGATAGGCATTTCAAATATAGGTGCCGACAGGCATTCCAGATATGGTTGCCGATAGGCATTTCAAATATTAGTGCTGATAGGCATTTCAGATGTAGTTTCCGATAGGCATTTCAAAAATATGTGCTGATAGGCATTTCAGATGTAGTTTCCGATAGGCATTTCAGATGTAGTTTCCGATAGGCATTTAAAAAATTGGTGCCGATAGGCATTTCAGATATAGGTGATGATAGGTATTTCAGATATAGTTGCCGATTGGCATTTTAAAAATAGGTGCCGATAGGCATTTTAGATATAGAAGCCGATAGGTATTTCAAATATAGGTGTAGATAGGCATTTCAGATATGGTTGCCGATAGGCATTTCAAATATTGGTGCTGATAGGCATTTTAGATGTAGTTTCCGATAGGCATTTCAAAAATAGGTGCCGAAAGGCATTTCAGATATAGGTGCCGATAGGCATTACAGATATAGTTGCCGATTAGCATTTTAAAAATAGGTGCCGATAGGCATTTTAGATATAAAAGCCGATAGGCATTTCAAATATAGGTGCCGATAGGCATTCCAGATATGGTTGCCGATAGGCATTTCAAATATAGGTGCTGATAAGAATTTCAGATGTAGTTTCCGATAGGCATTTCAAAAATAGGTGGCGATAGGCATTTCAGATATAGGTGCCGATAGGCATTTCAGATATAGTAGCCGATTGGCATTTTAAAAATAGGTGCCGATAGGCATTTCAGATATAGAAGCCGATAGGTATTTCAAATATAGGTGTCGATAGGCATTTCAGATATGGTTGCCGATAGGCATTCCAAATATTGGTGCTGATAGGCATTTCAGATGTAGTTTCCGATAGGCATTTCAAAAATAGGTGCCGATAGGCATTTCAGATATAGGTGCCGATAGGCATTACAGATATAGTTGCCGATTAGCATTTTAAAAATAGGTGCCAATAGGCATTTCAGATATAAAAGTCGATAGGCATTTCAAATATAGGTGCCGATAGGCATTCCAGATATGGTTGCCGATAGGCATTTCAAATATAGGTGCTGATAGGCATTTCAGATGTAGTTTCCGATAGGCATTTCAAAAATAGGTGGCGATAGGCATTTCAGATATAGGTGCCGATAGGCATTTCAGATATAGTAGCCGATTGGCATTTTAAAAATAGGTGCCGATAGGCATTTCAGATATAGAAGCCGATAGGTATTTCAAATATAGGTGTCGATAGGCATTACAGATATGGTTGCCGATAGGCATTTCAAATATTGGTGCTGATAAGCATTTCAGATGTAGTTTCCAATAGGCATTTCAAAAATTGGTGCCGATAGGCATTTCAGATATAGAAGCCGATAGGCATTTCAAATAGAGGTGCCGATAGGCATTCCAGATATGGTTGCCGATAGGCATTTCAAATATAGGTGCCGATAGGCATTTCAGATAGAGAAGCTGATAGGCATTTCAAAAATAGGTGCCGATAGGCATTTCAGATATAGGTGCCGATAGGCATTTCAGATATAGTTGCCAATTGGCATTTTAAAAATAGGTGCCGATAGGCATTTCAGATATAGAAGCCGATAGGCATATCAGATATAGTTGCCGATTGGCATTTTAAAAATAGGTGCCGATAGGCATTTCAGATATAGAAGCCGATAGGTTTTTCATATATAGGTGTCGATAGGCATTTCAGATATGGTTGCCGATAGGCATTTCAAATATAGGTGCTGATAGGTATTTCAGATGTAGTTTCCGATAGACATTTCAAAAATAGGTGCCGATAGGCATTTCAGATATAGGTGCCGATAGGCATTTCAGATATAGTAGCCGATTGACATTTTAAAAATAGGTGCCGATAGGCATTTCAGATATAGAAGCCGATAGGCATTTCAAATATAGGTGCCGATAGGCATTCCAGATATGGTTGCCGATAGGCATTTCAAATATTGGTGCTGATAGGCATTTCAGATGTAGTTTCCGATAGGCATTTCAAAATTAGGTGCTGATAGGCATTTCAGATGTAGTTTCCGATAGGCATTTCAGATGTAGTTTCCGATAGGCATTTCAAAAATTGGTGCCGATAGGCATTTCAGATATAGGTGCCGATAGGCATTACAGATAAAGTTGCCGATTAGCATTTTAAAAATAGGTGCCGATAGGCATTTCAGATATAGGTGCCGATAGGCATTTCAGATATAGTTGCCAATTGGCATTTTAAAAATAGGTGCCGATAGGCATTTCAGATATAGTTGCCGATTTTAATTTTAAAAACAGGTGCCGATAGGCATTTCAGATATAGAAGCCGATAGGTATTTCAAATATAGGTGTCGATAGGCATTTCAGATATGTTTGCCGATAGGCATTTCAAATATTGGTGCTGATAGGCATTTCAGATGTAGTTTCCGATAGGCATTTCAAAAATAGGTGCCGATAGGCATTTCAGATATAGGTGCCGATAGGCATTACAGATATAGTTGCCGATTAGCATTTTGAAAATAGGTGCCGATAGGCATTTCAGATGTAGTTTCCGATAGGTATTTCAAAAATAGGTGCCGATAGGCATTTTAGATATAGGTGCCGATAGGCATTACAGATATAGTGGCCGATTAGCATTTTGAAAATAGGTGCCGATAGGCATTTCAGATATAGAAGCCGATAGGCATTTCAAATATAGGTGCCGATAGGCATTCCAGATATGGTTGCCGATAGGCATTTCAAATATAGGTGCCGATAGGCATTTCAGATTGAGAAGCCGATTGACATTTCAAAAATAGGTGCCGATAGGCATTTCAGATATAGGTGCCGATAGGCATTTCAGATATAGTTGCCGATTGGCATTTTAAAAATAGGTGCCCATAGGCATTTCAGATATAGAAGCCGATAGGTTTTTCAAATATAGGTGTCGATAGGCATGTCAGATATGGTTGCCGATAGGCATTTCAAATATAGGTGCTGATAGGCATTTCAGATGTAGTTTCCGATAGGCATTTCAAAAATAGGTGCCGATAGGCATTTCAGATATAGGTGCCGATAGGCATTTCAGATAGAGTTGCCGATTGGCATTTTAAAAATAGGTGCCGATAGGCATTTTAGATGTAGTTTCCGATAGGCATTTCAAAAATAGGTGCTGATAGGTATTTCAGATATGGGTGCCGATAGGCATATCAGATATAGTTGCCGATAGGCATTTAAAATATAGGGGCCGATAGGCATTTCAAATATAGGTGTCGATAGGCATTTCAGATATAAATGCCAAAATGCATTTCAGATATAGGTGCTGATAGGCATTCCAGATGAAGTTTCCGATAGGCATTTAAAAAATTGGTGCCGATAGGCATTTCAGATATAGGTGCCGATAGGCATTTCAAAAATAGCTGCCGATAGGCATTTCAGTTATAGGTGCCGATAGGCATTTCAGTTATAGGTGCCGATAGGCACTTCAGATATAGTTGCCGATTGGCATTTTAAAAATAGGTGCCGATAGGCATTTCAGATATAGAAGCCGATAGGTATTTCAAATATAGGTGTCGATAGGCATTTCAGATATGGTTGCCGATTGGCATTTCAAAAATAGGTGCCAATAGGCATTTCAGATATAGAAGCCGATAGGTATTTCAAATATAGGTGTCGATAGGCATTTCAGATATGGTTGCCGATAGGCATTTCAAATATTGGTGCTGATAGGCATTTCAGATGTAGTTTCCGATAGGCATTTCAAAAATAGGTGCCGATAGGCATTTCAGATATAGGTGCCGATAGGCATTACAGATATAGTTGCCGCTTAGCATTTTAAAAATAGGTGCCGATAGGCATTTCAGATATAGAAGCCGATAGGCATTTCAAATATAGGTGCCGATAGGCATTTCAGATATGGTTGCCGATAGGCATTTCAAATATAGGTGCTGAAAGGCATTTCAGATGTAGTTTCCGATAGGCATTTCAAAAATAGGTGCCGATAGGCATTTCAGATATAGTTGCCAATTGGCATTTTAAAAATAGGTGCCGATAGGCATTCCAGATATGGTTGCCGATAGGCTTTTCAAATATAGGTGCCGATAGGCATTTCAAATATAGGTGCCGATAGGCATTCCAGATATGGTTGCCGATAGGCATTTCAAATATAGGTGCCGATAGGCATTTCAGATATGGTTTCCGATAGGCATTTCAAATATAGGTGCTGATAGGCATTTCAGATGTAGTTGCCAATTGGCATTTTAAAAATAGGTGCCGATAGGCATTTCAGATATAGAAGCCGATAGGCATATCAGATATAGTTGCCGATTGGCATTTTAAAAATAGGTGCCGATAGGCATTTCAGATATAGTTGCCAATTGGCATTTTAAAAATAGGTGCCGATAGGCATTTCAGATATAGAAGCCGATAGGCATATCAGATATAGTTGCCGATTGGCATTTTAAAAATAGGTGCCGATAGGCATTTCAGATATAGAAGCCGATAGGTTTTTCAAATATAGGTGTCGATAAGCATTTCAGATATGGTTGCCGATAGGCATTTCAAATATAGGTGCTGATAGGCATTTCAGATGTAGTTTCCGATAGGCATTTCAAAAATAGGTGCCGATAGGCATTTCAGATATAGGTGCCGATAGGCATTTCAGATAGAGTTGCCGATTGGCATTTTAAAAATAGGTGCCGATAGGCATTTTAGATGTAGTTTCCGATAGGCATTTCAAAAATAGGTGCTGATAGGTATTTCAGATATAGCTGCCGATAGGCATATCAGATATAGTTGCCGATAGGCATTTAAAATATAGGGGCCGATAGGCATTTCAAATATAGGTGTCGATAGGCATTTCAGATATAAATGCCGAAAGGCATTTCAGATATAGGTGCTGATAGGCATTCCAGATGTAGTTTCCGATAGGCATTTCAAAAATAGGTGCCGATAGGCATTTCAGATGTAGATGCCGATAGGCATTTCAAAAATAGCTGCCGATAGGCATTTCAGTTATAGGTGCCGATAGGCACTTCAGATATAGTTGCCGATTGGCATTTTAAAAATAGGTGCCGATAGGCATTTCAGATATAGTTGCCAATTGGCATTTTAAAAATAGGTGCCGATAGGCATTCCAGATATGGTTGCCGATAGGCTTTTCAAATATAGGTGCCGATAGGCATTTCAGATATAGAAGCCGATAGGCATTTCAAAAATAGGTGCCGATAGGCAATTCTGATATAGGTGCCGATAGGCATTTCAGATATAGTTGCCAATTGGCATTTTAAAAATAGGTGCCGATAGGCATTTCAGATATAGAAGCCGATAGGCGTTTCAAATATAGGTGCCGATAGACATTCCAGATATGGCTGCCGATAGGCATTTCAAATATAGGTGCTGATAGGCATTTTAGATGTAGTTTCCGATAAGCAATTCAAAAATTGATGCCGATAGGCATTTCACATATAGGTGCCGATAGGCATTTCAGATATAGTTGCCGATTTACATTTTTAAAACAGGTGCCGATAGGCATTTCAGATATAGAAGCCGATAGGTATTTCAAATATAGGTGTCGATAAGCATTTCAGATATGGTTGCCGATAGGCATTTCAAATATAGGAGCAGATAGGCATTTCAGATGTAGTTTCCGAAAGGCATTTCAAAAATAGGTGGCGATAGGCATTTCAGATATAGGTGCCGATAGGCATTTCAGATATAGTTGCCGATTGGCATTTTAAAAATAGGTGCCGATAGGTATTTCAGATATAGAAACCGATAGGCATTTCAAATATAGGTGCCGATAGGCATTCCAGATATGGTTGCCGATAGGCATTTCAAATATAAGTGCTGATAGGCATTTCAGATGTAGTTTCCGATAGGCATTTCAAAAATAAGTACCGATAGGCATTTCAGATATAGGTGCCGATAGGCATTTTAGATATAGTTGCCAATTGGCATTTTAAAAATAGGTGTCGATAGGCATTTAAGATATAGTTGCCGATTGGCATTTTAAAAATAGGTGCCGATAGGCATTTCAGATATAGAAGCCGATAGGTTTTTCAAATATAGGTGTAGATAGGCATTTCAGATATAGAAGCCGATAGGCATTTCAAATATAGGTGCCAATAGGCATTCCAGATATAATTGCCGATAGGCAATTCAAATAAAGGTGCTGATAGGCATTTCAGATGTAGTTGCCGATAGGCATTTCAAAAATACGTGCCGATAGGCATTTCAGATATAGGTGCCGATAGGCATTTCAGATATAGTTGCCGATTGGCATTTTAAAAATAGGTGCCGGTAGGCATTTTAGATATAGGTGCCGATAGGCATTTCAGATATAGTTGCCGATTGGCATTTTAAAAATAGGTGCCGATAGGCATTTCAGATATAGAAGCCGATAGGCATTTCAAATATAGGTGCCGATAGGCATTCCAGATATGTTTGCCGATAGGCAATTCAAATAAAGGTGCTGATAGGCATTTCAGATGTAGTTGCCGATAGGCATTTCAAAAATAGGTGCCGATAGGCATTTCGGATATAGGTGCCGATAGGCATTTCAGATATAGTTGCCGATTGGCATTTTAAAAATAGGTGCCGATAGGCATTTCAGATATAGGTGCCGATAGGCATTTCAGATATAGTTGCCGATTGGCATTTTAAAAATAGGTGCCGATAGGCATTTCAGATATAGAAGCCGATAGGTATTTCAAATATAGGTGTCGATAGGCATTTCAGATATGGTTGCCGATAGGCATTTCAAATATTGTTGCTGATAGGCATTTCAGATGTAGTTTCCGATAGGCATTTCAAAAATAGGTGCCGATAGGCATTTCAGATATAGGTGCCGATAGGCATTTCAGATATAGTTGCCGATTGGCATTTCAAAAATAGGTGCCAATAGGCATTTCAGATATAGAAGCCGATAGGTATTTCAAATATAGGTGTCGATAGGCATTTCAGATATGGTTGCCGATAGGCATTTCAAATATTGGTGCTGATAGGCATTTCAGATGTAGTTTCCGATAGGCATTTCAAAAATAGGTGCCGATAGGCATTTCAGATATAGGTGCCAATAGGCATTACAGATATAGTTGCCGATTAGCATTTTAAAAATAGGTGCCGATGGGCATTTCAGATATAGAAGCCGATAGGCATTTCAAATATAGGTGCCGATAGGCATTTCAGATATGGTTGCCGATAGGCATTTCAAATATAGGTGCTGATAGGCATTTCAGATGTAGTTTCCGATAGGCATTTCAAAAATAGGTGCCGATAGGCATTTCAGATATAGGTGCCGATAGGCATTTCAGATATAGTTGCCGATTGGCATTTTAAAAATAGGTGCCGATAGGCATTTCAGATATAGAAGCCGATAGGCATTTCAAAAATAGGTGCCGATAGGCATTCCAGATATCGTTGCCGATAGGCATTTCAAATATAGGTGCTGATAGGCATTTCAGATGTAGTTTTCGATAGGCATTTCAAAAATAGGTGCCGATAGGCATTTCAGATATAGGTGCCGATAGGCATTACAGATATAGTTGCCGATTGGCATTTTAAAAATAGGTGCCGATAGGCATTTCAGATATATAAGCCGATAGGCATTTCAAATATAGGTGCCGATAAGCATTCCAGATATGGTTGCCGATAGGCATTTCAAATATAAGTGCTGATAGGCATTTCAGATGTACTTTCCGATAGGCATTTCAAAAATTGGTGCCGATAGGCATTTTAGATATAGGTGCCGATAGGCATTTCAGATATAGTTGCCGATTGGAATTTTAAAAATAGGAGCCGATAGGCATTTCAGATATAGAAGCCGATAGGCATATCAAATATAGGTGCCGATAGGCATTCCAGATATGGTTGCCGATAGGCATTTCAAATATAGTTGCTGATAGGCATTTCAGATGTAGTTTCCGATAGGCATTTCAAAAATAGGTGCCGATAGGCATTTCAGATATAGGTTCCGATAGGCATTTCAGATATAGTTGCCGATTAGCATTTTAAAAATAGGTGCCGATAGGCATTTCAGATATAGAAGCAGATAGGCATTTCAAATATAGGTGCCGATAAGCATTTCAGATATGGTTGCCGATAGGCATTTCAAATATAGGTGCTGATAGGCATTTCAGATGTAGTTTTCGATAGGCATTTCAAAAATAGGTGCCGATAGGCCTTTCAGATATAGGTGCCGATAGGCACTTCAGATATAGTTGCCGATTGGCATTTTAAAAATAGGTGTCGATAGGCATTTCAGATATAGAAGCCGATAGGCATTTCAAATATAGGTGCCGATAGGCATTCCAGATATGTTTGCCGATAGGCATTTGAAATATAGGTGCTGATAGGCATTTCAGATGTAGTTTCCGATAGGCATTTCAAAAATAGGTGCTGATAGGCATTTCAGATATTGGTGCCGATAGGCATTACAGATATAGTTGCCGATTGGCATTTTAAAAATAGGTGCCGATAGGCATTTCAGATATAGAAGCCGATAGGCAATTTAAATATTTGTGCCGATAGGCATTCCAGATATGGTTGCCGATAGGCATTTCAAATATAGGTGCTGATAGGCATTTCAGATGTAGTTTTTGATAGGCATTTCAAAAATAGGTGCCAATAGGCATTTCAGATATAGGTGATGATAGGCATTTCAGATATAGTTGCCGATTGGCATTTTAAAAATAGGTGCCGATAGGCATTTCAGATATATAAGCCGATAGGTATTTCAAATATAGATGTCGATAGGCATTTCAGATATAGTTGCCGATAGGCATTTCAAATATAGGTGCTGATAGGCATTTCAGATGTAGTTTCCGATAGGCATTTCAAAAATAGGTGCCGATATGCATTTCAGATATAGGTGCCAATAGGCATTTTAGATATAGTTGCCGATTGGCATTTTAAAAATAGGTGTCGATAGGCATTTCAGATATAGAAGCCGATAGGCCTTTCAAATATAGGTGCCGATAGGCATTCCAGATATGGTTGCCGATAGGCATTTTAAAAATAGGTGCCGATAGGCATTTCAGATATAGGTGCCGATAGGCATTTCAGATATAGTTACCGAATGCATTTTAAAAATAGGTGCCGATAGGCATTTCAGTTATAGAAGCCGATAAGTATTTCAAATATAGGTGTCGATAGGCATTTCAGATATGGTTGCCGATAGGCATTTCAAATATAGATGCTGATAGGCATTTCTGATGTAGTTTCCGATAGGCATTTCAAAAATAGGTGCCGATAGGCATTTCAGATATAGGTGCCGATAGGCACTTCAGATATAGTTGCCGATTGGCATTTTAAAAATAGGTGTCGATAGGCATTTCAGATATAGAAGCCGATAGGCATTTCAAATATAGGTGCCGATAGGCATTCCAGATATGGTTGCCGATAGGCATTTGAAATGTAGGTGCTGATAGGCATTTCAGATGTAGTTTCCGATAGGCATTTCAAAAATTGGTGCCAATTGGCATTTCAGATATAGGTGCCGATAGGCATTTCAGATATAGTTGCCGATTGGCATTTTAAAAATAGGTGCCGATAGGCATTTCAGATATAGAAGCCGATAGGTATTTCAAATATAGGTGTCCATAGGCATTTCAGATATGGTTGCCGATAGGCATTTAAAATATTGGTGCTGATAGGCATTTCAGATGTAGTTTCCGATAGGCATTTCAAAAATAGGTGCCGATAGGTATTTCAGATATTGGTGCCGATAGGCATTACAGATATAGTTGCCGATTGGCATTTTAAAAATAGGTGCCGATAGGCATTATAGATATAGAAGCCGATAGGCATTTCAAATATTTGTGCCGATAGGCATTCCAGATATGGTTGCCGATAGGCATTTCAAATATAGGTGCTGATAGGCATTTCAGATGTAGTTTCCGATAGGCATTTCAAAAATAGGTGCCGATAGGCATTTCAGATATAGGTGATGATAGGCATTTCAGATATAGTTGCCGATTGGCATTTCAAATATTTGTGCCGATAGGCATTCCAGATATGGTTGCCGATAGGCATTTCAAATATAGGTGCTAATAGGCATTTCAGATGTAGTTTCCGATAGGCATTTCAAAAATAGGTGCCGATAGGCATTTCAGATATAGGTGCCGATAGGCATTTCAGATATATAAGCCGATAGGTATTTCAAATATAGGTGTCGATAGGCATTTCAGATATGGTTGCCGATAGGCATTTCAAATATAGGTGCTGATAGGCATTTCAGATGTAGTTTCCGATTGGCATTTCAAAAATAGGTGCCGATAGGCATTTCAGATATAGGTGCCAATAGGCATTTCAGATATAGTTTCCGATTGGCATTTTAAAAATAGGTGTCGATAGGCATTTCACATATAGAAGCCGATAGGCCTTTCAAATATAGGTGCCGATAGGCATTCCAGATATGGTTGCCGATAGGCATTTCAAATAGAGGTGCTGATAGGCATTCCAGATGTAGTCTCCGATAGGCATTTCAAAAATTGGTGCCGATAGGCATTTCAAATATAGGTGTTGATAGGCATTTCTGATGTAGTTTCCGATAGGCATTTCAAAAATAGGTGCCGATAGGCATTTCAGATATAGGTGCCGATAGGCATTTCAGATATAGTTGCCGATTGGCATTTTAAAAATAGGTGCCGATAGGCATTTCAGATATAGAAGCCGATAGGCATTTCAAATATAGGTGCCGATAGGCATTCCAGATATGGTTGCCGATAGGCATTTCAAATATTGGTGCTGATAGGCATTTCAGATGTAGTTTCCGATAGGCATTTCAAAAATATGTGCTGATAGGCATTTCAGATGTAGTTTCCGATAGGCATTTCAGATGTAGTTTCCGATAGGCATTTAAAAAATTGGTGCCGATAGGCATTTCAGATATAGGTGATGATAGGCATTTCAGATATAGTTGCCGATTGGCATTTTAAAAATAGGAGCCGATAGGCATTTTAGATTAAGAAGCCGATAGGTATTTCAAATATAGGTGTAGATAGGCATTTCAGATATGGTTGCCGATAGGCATTTCAAATATTGGTGCTGATAGGCATTTTAGATGTAGTTTCCGATAGGCATTTCAAAAATAGGTGCCGAAAGGCATTTCAGATATAGGTGCCGATAGGCATTTCAGATATAGTAGCCGATTGGCATTTTAAAAATAGGTGCCGATAGGCATTTCAGATATAGAAGCCGATAGGTATTTCAAATATAGGTGTCGATAGGCATTTCAGATATGGTTGCCGATAGGCATTCCAAATATTGGTGCTGATAGGCATTTCAGATGTAGTTTCCGATAGGCATTTCAAAAATAGGTGCCGATAGGCATTTTAGATATAGGTGCCGATAGGCATTACAGATATAGTTGCCGATTAGCATTTTAAAAATAGGTGCCAATAGGCATTTCAGATATAAAAGTCGATAGGCATTTCAAATATAGGTGCCGATAGGCATTCCAGATATGGTTGCCGATAGGTATTTCAAATATAGGTGCTGATAGGCATTTCAGATGTAGTTTCCGATAGGCATTTCAAAAATAGGTGGCGATAGGCATTTCAGATATAGGTGCTGATAGGCATTTCAGATATAGTAGCCGATTGGCATTTTAAAAATAGGTGCCGATATGCATTTCAGATATAGAAGCCGATAGGTATTTCAAATATAGGTGTCGATAGGCATTTCAGATATGGTTGCCGATAGGCATTTCAAATATTGGTGCTGATAAGCATTTCAGATGTAGTTTCCAATAGGCATTTCAAAAATTGGTGCCGATAGGCATTTCAGATATAGAAGCCGATAGGCATTTCAAATAGAGGTGCCGATAGGCATTCCAGATATGGTTGCCGATAGGCATTTCAAATATAGGTGCCGATAGGCATTTCAGATAGAGAAGCTGATAGGCATTTCAAAAATAGGTGCCGATAGGCATTTCAGATATAGGTGCCGATAGGCATTTCAGATATAGTTGCCAATTGGCATTTTAAAAATAGGTGCCGATAGGCATTTCAGATATAGAAGCCGATAGGCATATCAGATATAGTTGCCGATTGGCATTTTAAAAATAGGTGCCGATAGGCATTTCAGATATAGAAGCCGATAGGTTATTCATATATAGGTGTCGATAGGCATTTCAGATATGGTTGCCGATAGGCATTTCAAATATAGGTGCTGATAGGTATTTCAGATGTAGTTTCCGATAGACATTTCAAAAATAGGTGCCGATAGGCATTTCAGATATAGGTGCCGATAGGCATTTCAGATATAGTAGCCGATTGGCATTTTAAAAATAGGTGCCGATAGGCATTTCAGATATAGAAGCCGATAGGCATTTCAAATATAGGTGCCGATAGGCATTCCAGATATGGTTGCCGATAGGCATTTCAAATATTGGTGCTGATAGGCATTTCAGATGTAGTTTCCGATAGGCATTTCAAAATTAGGTGCTGATAGGCATTTCAGATGTAGTTTCCGATAGGCATTTCAGATGTAGTTTCCGATAGGCATTTCAAAAATTGGTGCCGATAGGCATTTCAGATATAGGTGACGATAGGCATTACAGATAAAGTTGCCGATTAGCATTTTAAAAATAGGTGCCGATAGGCATTTCAGATATAGGTGCCGATAGGCATTTCAGATATAGTTGCCAATTGGCATTTTAAAAATAGGTGCCGATAGGCATTTCAGATATAGTTGCCGATTGGAATTTTAAAAACAGGTGCCGATAGGCATTTCAGATATAGAAGCCGATAGGTATTTCAAATATAGGTGTCGATAGGCATTTCAGATATGTTTGCCGATAGGCATTTCAAATATTGGTGCTGATAGGCATTTCAGATGTAGTTTCCGATAGGCATTTCAAAAATAGGTGCCGATAGGCATTTCAGATATAGGTGCCTATAGGCATTACAGATATAGTTGCCGATTAGCATTTTGAAAATAGGTGCCGATAGGCATTTCAGATATAGAAGCCGATAGGCATTTCAAATATAGGTGCCGATAGGCATTCCAGATATGGTTGCCGATAGGCATTTCAAATATAGGTGCCGATAGGCATTTCAGATTGAGAAGCCGATTGGCATTTCAAAAATAGGTGCCGATAGGCATTTCAGATATAGGTGCCGATAGGCATTTCAGATATAGTTGCCGATTGGCATTTTAAAAATAGGTGCCCATAGGCATTTCAGATATAGAAGCCGATAGGTTTTTCAAATATAGGTGTCGATAGGCATGTCAGATATGGTTGCCGATAGGCATTTCAAATATAGGTGCTGATAGGCATTTCAGATGTAGTTTCCGATAGGCATTTCAAAAATAGGTGCCGATAGGCATTTCAGATATAGGTGCCGATAGGCATTTCAGATAGAGTTGCCGATTGGCATTTTAAAAATAGGTGCCGATAGGCATTTTAGATGTAGTTTCCGATAGGCATTTCAAAAATAGGTGCTGATAGGTATTTCAGATATGGGTGCCGATAGGCATATCAGATATAGTTGCCGATAGGCATTTAAAATATAGGGGCCGATAGGCATTTCAAATATAGGTGTCGATAGGCATTTCAGATATAAATGCCGAAATGCATTTCAGATATAGGTGCTGATAGGCATTCCAGATGAAGTTTCCGATAGGCATCTAAAAAATTGGTGCCGATAGGCATTTCAGATATAGGTGCCGATAGGCACTTCAGATATAGTTGCCGATTGGCATTTTAAAAATAGGTGCCGATAGGCATTTCAGATATAGAAGCCGATAGGTATTTCAAATATAGGTGTCGATAGGCATTTCAGATATGGTTGCCGATTGGCATTTCAAAAATAGGTGCAAATAGGCATTTCAGATATAGAAGCCGATAGGTATTTCAAATATAGGTGTCGATAGGCATTTCAGATATAAATGCCGAAAGGCATTTCAGATATAGGTGCTGATAGGCATTCCAGATGTAGTTTCCGATAGGCATTTCAAAAATTGGTGCCGATAGGCATTTCAGATATAGGTGCCGATAGGCATTTCAAAAATAGCTGCCGATAGGCATTTCAGTTATAGGTGCCGATAGGCACTTCAGATATAGTTGCCGATTGGCATTTTAAAAATAGGTGCCGATAGGCATTTCAGATATAGTTGCCAATTGGCATTTTAAAAATAGGTGCCGATAGGCATTCCAGATATGTTTGCCGATAGGCTTTTCAAATATAGGTGCCGATAGGCATTTCAGATATAGAAGCCGATAGGCATTTCAAAAATAGGTGCCGATAGGCAATTCTGATATAGGTGCCGATAGGCATTTCAGATATAGTTGCCAATTGGCATTTTAAAAATAGGTGCCGATAGGCATTTCAGATATAGAAGCCGATGGGCGTTTCAAATATAGGTGCCGATAGACATTCCAGATATGGCTGCCGATAGGCATTTCAAATATAGGTGCTGATAGGCATTTTAGATGTAGTTTCCGATAAGCAATTCAAAAATTGATGCCGATAGGCATTTCACATATAGGTGCCGATAGGCATTTCAGATATGGTTGCCGATTTACATTTTAAAAACAGGTGCCGATAGGCATTTCAGATATAGAAGCCGATAGGTATTTCAAATATAGGTGTCGATAAGCATTTCAGATATGGTTGCCGATAGGCATTTCAAATATAGGAGCAGATAGGCATTTCAGATGTAGTTTCCGAAAGGCATTTCAAAAATAGGTGCCGATAGGCATTTCAGATATAGGTGCCGATAGGCATTTCAGATATAGTTGCCGATTGGCATTTTAAAAATAGGTGCCGATAGGTATTTCAGATATAGAAACCGATAGGCATTTCAAATATAGGTGCCGATAGGCATTCCAGATATGGTTGCCGATAGGCATTTCAAATATAAGTGCTGATAGGCATTTCAGATATAGGTGCCGGTAGGCATTTCAGATATAGTTGCCAATTGGCATTTTAAAAATAGGTGTCGATAGGCATTTAAGATATAGTTGCCGATTGGCATTTTAAAAATAGGTGCCGATAGGCATTTCAGATATAGAAGCCGATAGGTTTTTCAAATATAGGTGTAGATAGGCATTTCAGATATAGAAGCCGATAGGCATTTCAAATATAGGTGCCAATAGGCATTCCAGATATGGTTGCCGATAGGCAATTCAAATAAAGGTGCTGATAGGCATTTCAGATGTAGTTGCCGATAGGCATTTCAAAAATACGTGCCGATAGGCATTTCAGATATAGGTGCCGATAGGCATTTCAGATATAGTTGCCGATTGGCATTTTAAAAATAGGTGCCGATAGGCATTTCAGATATAGAAGCCGATAGGCATTTCAAATATAGGTGCCGATAGGCATTCCAGATATGTTTGCCGATAGGCAATTCAAATAAAGGTGCTGATAGGCATTTCAGATGTAGTTGCCGATAGGCATTTCAAAAATAGGTGCCGATAGGCATTTCGGATATAGGTGCCGATAGGCATTTCAGATATAGTTGCCGATTGGCATTTTAAAAATAGGTGCCGATAGGCATTTCAGATATAGGTGCCGATAGGCATTTCAGATATAGTTGCCGATTGGCATTTTAAAAATAGGTGCCGATAGGCATTTCAGATATAGAAGCCGATAGGTATTTCAAATATAGGTGTCGATAGGCATTTCAGATATGGTTGCCGATAGGCATTTCAAATATTGTTGCTGATAGGCATTTCAGATGTAGTTTCCGATAGGCATTTCAAAAATAGGTGCCGATAGGCATTTCAGATATAGGTGCCGATAGGCATTTCAGATATAGTTGCCGATTGGCATTTCAAAAATAGGTGCCAATAGGCATTTCAGATATAGAAGCCGATAGGTATTTCAAATATAGGTGTCGATAGGCATTTCAGATATGGTTGCCGATAGGCATTTCAAATATTGGTGCTGATAGGCATTTCAGATGTAGTTTCCGATAGGCATTTCAAAAATAGGTGCCGATAGGCATTTCAGATATAGTTGCCGATTGGAATTTTAAAAATAGGAGCCGATAGGCATTACAGATATAGAAGCCGATAGGCATATCAAATATAGGTGCCGATAGGCATTCCAGATATGGTTGCCGATAGGCATTTCAAATATAGGTGCTGATAGGCATTTCAGATGTAGTTTCCGATAGGCATTTCAAAAATAGGTGCCGATAGGCATTTCAGATATAGGTTCCGATAGGCATTTCAGATATAGTTGCCGATTAGCATTTTAAAAATAGGTGCCGATAGGCATTTCAGATATAGAAGCAGATAGGCATTTCAAATATAGGTGCCGATAAGCATTTCAGATATGGTTGCCGATAGGCATTTCAAATATAGGTGCGGATAGGCATTTCAGATGTAGTTTCCGATAGGCATTTCAAAAATAGGTGCCGATAGGCATTTCAGATATAGGTGCCGATAGGCATTTCAGATATAGTTGCCGATTGGCATTTTAAAAATAGGTGCCGATAGGCATTTCAGATATAGAAGCCGATAGGCATTTCAAATATAGGTGCCGATAGGCATTCCAGATATGGTTGCCGATAGGCATTTCAAATATAAGTGCTGATAAGCATTTCAGATGTAGTTTCCGATAGGCATTTTAAAAATAGGTACCGATAGGCATTTTAGATATAGGTGCCGATAGGCATTTCAGAAATAGTTGCCAATTACCATTTTAAAAATTGGTGTCGATATGGATTTCAGAAATAGAAGCCGATAGGCATTTCAAATATAGGTGCCGATAGGCATTCCAGATATGGTTGCCGATAGGCATTTCAAATATATGTGCTGATAGGCATTTCAGATGTAGTTTCCGATAGGCATTTCAAAAATTGGTGCCGATAGGCATTTCAGATATAAGTGCCGATAGGCATTTCAGATATAGTTGCCGATTGGCATTTTAGAAATAAGTGCCGATAGGCATTTCAGATATAGAAGCCGATATTTATTTCAAATATAGGTGTCGATAGGCATTTCAGATATGGTTGCCGATAGGCATTTCAAATATAGGAGCAGATAGGCATTTCAGATGTAGTTTCCGAAAGGCATTTCAAAAATAGGTGCCGATAGGCATTTCAGATATAGGTGCCGATAGGCATTTCAGATATAGTTGCCGATTGGCATTTTAAAAATAGGTGCCGATAGGCATTTCAGATATAGAAGCCGACAGGCATTTCAAATATAGGTGCCGATAGGCATTCCAGATATGGTTGCCGATAGGCATTTCAAATATAAGTGCTGATAGGCATTTCAGATGTAGTTTCCGATAGGCATTTCAAAAATAGGTACCGATAGGCATTTTAGATATAGGTGCCGATAGGCATTTCAGAAATAGTTGCCAATTGGCATTTTAAAAATTGGTGTCGATAGGGATTTCAGAAATAGAAGCCGATAGGCATTTCAAATATAGGTGCCGATAGGCATTCCAGATATGGTTGCCGATAGGCATTTCAAATATAGGTGCTGATAGACATTTCAGATGTAGTTTCCGATAGGCATTTCAAAAATTGGTGCCGATAGGCATTTCAGATATAGGTGCCGATAGGCATTTCAGATATAGTTGCCGATTGGCATTTTAGAAATAAGTGCCGATAGGCATTTCAGATATAGAAGCCGATAGGTCTTTCAAATATAGGTGTCGATAGGCATTTCAGATATGGTTGCCGATAGGCATTTCAAATATAGGTGCTGATAGGCATTTCAGATGTAGTTTTCGATAGGCATTTCAAAAATTGGTGCCGATAGGCATTTTAGATATAGGTGCCGATAGGCATTGCAGATATAGTTGCCGATTGGCATTTTAAAAATAGGTGCCGATTGGCATTTCAGATATAGAAGCCGATAGGTATTTCAAATATAGGTGTCCATAGGCATTTCAGATAAGGTTGCCGATAGGCATTTCAAATATTGGTGCTGATAGGCATTTCAGATGTAGTTTCCGATAGGCATTTCAAAAATAGGTGCCGATAGGCATTTCAGATATTGGTGCCGATAGGCATTTCTTTTGTGGTTGCCGATAGGCATTTCAAATATAGGTGCTGATAGGCATTTCAGATGTAGTTTTCGATAGGCATTTCAAAAAAAGGTGCCGATAGGCATTTCAGATATAGGTGCCGATAGGCACTTCAGATAGAGTTGCCGATTGGCATTTTAAAAATAGGTGTCGATAGGCATTTCAGATATAGAAGCCAATAGGCATTTCAAATATAGGTGCCGATAGGCATTCCAGATATGGTTGCCGATAGGCATTTCAAATATAGGTGCTGATAGGCATTTCAGATGTAGTTTTCGATAGGCATTTCAAAAATTGGTGCCGATAGGCATTTTAGATATAGGTGCCGATAGGCATTGCAGATATAGTTGCCGATTGGCATTTTAAAAATAGGTGCCGATAGGCATTTCAGATATAGAAGCCGATAGGTATTTCAAATATAGGTGTCCATAGGCATTTCAGTTAAGGTTGCCGATAGGCATTTCAAATATTGGTGCTGATAGGCATTTCAGATGTAGTTTCCGATAGGCATTTCAAAAATAGGTGCCGATAGGCATTTCAGATATTGGTGCCGATAGGCATTACAGATATAGTTGCCGATTGGCATTTTAAAAATAGGTGCCGATAGGCATTTCAGATATAGAAGCCGATAGGCATTTCAAATATTTGTGCCGATAGGCATTCCAGATATGGTTGCCGATAGGCATTTCAAATATAGGTGCTGATAGGCATTTCAGATGTAGTTTCCGATAGGCATTTCAAAAATAGGTGCCGATAGGCATTCCAGATATAGGTGATGATAGGCATTTCAGATATAGTTGCCGATTGGCATTTTAAAAATAGGTGCCGATAGGCATTTCAGATATAGAAGCCGATAGGCATTTCAAATATAGGTGCCGATAGGCATTCCAGATATGGTTGCCGATAGGCATTTCAAATATAGGTGCTGATAAGCATTTCAGATGTAGTTTCCGATAGGCATTTCAAAAATAGGTGCCGATAGGCATTTCAGATATAGGGGCCGATAGGCATTTCAGATATAGTTGCCGATTGGCATTTTAAAAATAGGAGCCGATAGGCATTTCAGATATAGAAGCCGATAGGCATTTCAAATATGGGTGCCGATAAGCATTCCAGATATGGTTGCCGATAGGCATTTCAAATATAGGTGCTGATAGGCATTTCAGATGTAGTTTCCGATAGGCATTTCAAAAATAGGTGCCGATAGGCATTCCAGATATAGGTGATGATAGGCATTTCAGATATAGTTGCCGATTGGCATTTTAAAAATAGGTGCCGATAGGCATTTCAGATATAGAAGCCGATAGGCATTTCAAATATAGGTGCCGATAGGCATTCCAGATATGGTTGCCGATAGGCATTTCAAATATTGGTGCTGATAGGCATTTCAGATGTAGTTTTCGATAGGCATTTCAAAAATAGGTGCCGATAGGCATTTCAGATATAGGTGCCGATAGGCACTTCAGATATAGTTGCCGATTGGCATTTTAAAAATAGGTGCCGATAGGCATTTCAGATATAGAAGCCGATAGGCATTTCAAATATAGGTGCCGATAGGCATTCCAGATATGGTTGCCGATAGGCATTTCAAATATAGGTGCTGATAGGCATTTCAGATGTAGTTTTTGATAGCCATTTCAAAATTAGGAGCCGATAGCCATTTCAGATATAGGTTCCGATAGGCATTTCAGATATAGTTGCCGATTGGCATTTTAAAAATAGGTGCCGGTAGGCATTTCAGATATAGAAGCCGATAGGCATTTCGAATATAGGTGCCGATAGGCATTCCAGATATGGTTGCCGATAGGCATTTCAAATAAAGGTGCTGATAGGCATTTCAGATGTAGTTTCCGATAGGCCTTTAAAAAATTGGTGCCGATAGGCATTTCAGATATAGGTGCCGATAGGCATTTCAGATATAGTTGCCGATTGGCATTTAAAAAATAGGTGCCGATAGGCATTTCAGATATAGAAGCCGATAGGTATTTCAAATATAGGTGTCGATAGGCATTTCAGATATGGTTGCGGATAGGCATTTCAAATATAGGTGCTGATAGGCATTTCAGATGTAGTTTCCGATAGGCATTTCAAAAATAGGTGCCGATAGGCATTTCAGATATAGGTGCCGATAGGCATTTCAGATATAGTTGCCGATTGGCATTTTAAAAATAGTTGTCGATAGGCATGTCAGATATAGAAGCCGATAGGCATTTCAAATATAGGTGCCGATAGGCATTCCAGATATGGTTGCCGATAGGCATTTCACATATAGGTGCTGATAGGCATTTTAGATGTAGTTTCCGATAGGCATTTCAAAAATTGATGCTATAGGCATTTCAGATATACGTACCGATAGGCATTTCAGATATAGTTGCCGATTGGCATTTTAAAAACAGGTGCTGATAGGCATTTCAGATATAGAAGCCGATAGGTATTTCAAATATAGGTGTCGATAGGCATTTCAGATATGGTTGCCGATAGGCATTTCAAATATAGGAGCAGATAGGCATTTCAGATGTAGTTTCCGAAAGGCATTTCAAAAATAGGTGCCGATAGGCATTTCAGATATAGGTGCCGATAGGCATTTCAGATATAGTTGCCGATTGGCATTTTAAAAATAGGTGCCGATAGGCATTTCAGATATAGAAGCCGACAGGCATTTCAAATATAGGTGCCGATAGGCATTCCAGATATGGTTGCCGATAGGCATTTCAAATATAAGTGCTGATAGGCATTTCAGATGTAGTTTCCGATAGGCATTTCAAAAATAGGTACCGATAGGCATTTTAGATATAGGTGCCGATAGGCATTTCAGATATAGTTGCCGATTGGCATTTTAGAAATAAGTGCCGATAGGCATTTCAGATATAGAAGCCGATAGGTCTTTCAAATATAGGTGTCGATAGGCATTTCAGATATGGTTGCCGATAGGCATTTCAAATATAGGTGCTGATAGGCATTTTAGATGTAGTTTCCGATAGGCATTTCAAAAATAGGTGCCGATAGGCATTTCAGATATAGGTGCCGATAGGCATTTCAGATATAGTTGCCGATTGGCATTTTTAAAATAGGTGCCGATAGGCATTTTAGATGTAGTTTCCGATAGGCATTTCAAAAATTGGTGCCGAAAGGCAATTCAGATATAAGTGCCGATAGGCATATCAGATATAGTTGCCGATAGGCATTTAAAATATAGGTGCCGTAGGCATTTCAAATATAGGTGTCGATAGGCATTTCAGATATAAATGCCGAAAGGCATTTCAGATATAAGTGCCGATAGGCATTTCTTTTGTGGTTGCCGATAGGCATTTCAAATATAGGTGCTGATAGGCATTTCAGATGTAGTTTTCGATAGGCATTTCAAAAAAAGGTGCTGATAGGCATTTCAGATATAGGTGCCGATAGGCATTACAGATATAGTTGCCGATTGGCATTTTAAAAATAGGTGCCGATAGGCATTTCAGATATAGAAGCCGATAGGCATTTCAAATGTTTGTGCCGATAGGCATTCCAGATATGGTTGCCGATAGGCATTTCAAATATAGGTGCCGATAGGCATTCCAGATATCGTTGCCGATAGGCATTTCAAATATAGGTGCTGATAAGCATTTCAGATGTAGTTTCCGATAGGCATTTCAAAAATAGGTGCCGATAGGCATTTCAGATATAGGGGCCGATAGGCATTTCAGATATAGTTGCCGATTGGCATTTTAAAAATAGGCGCCGATAGGCATTTCAGATATAGAAGCCGATAGGCATTTCAAATATAGGTGCCGATAAGCATTCCAGATATGGTTGCCGATAGGCATTTCAAATATAGGTGCTGATAGGCATTTCAGATGTAGTTTCCGATAGGCATTTCAAAAATTGGTGCCGATAGGCATTTTAGATATAGGTGCCGATAGGCATTTCAGATATAGTTGCCGATTGGCATTTTAAAAATAGGTGCCGATAGGCATTTCAGATATAGAAGCCGATAGGTATTTCAAATATAGGTGTCCATAGGCATTTCAGATAAGGTTGCCGATAGGCATTTCAAATATTGGTGCTGATAGGCATTTCAGATGTAGTTTCCGATAGGCATTTCAAAAATAGGTGCCGATAGGCATTTCAGATATTGGTGCCGATAGGCATTACAGATATAGTTGCCGATTGGCATTTTAAAAATAGGTGCCGATAGGCATTTCAGATATAGAAGCCGATAGGCATTTCAAATATTTGTGCCGATAGGCATTCCAGATATGGTTGCCGATAGGCATTTCAAATATAGGTGCCGATAGGCATTCCAGATATCGTTGCCGATAGGCATTTCAAATATAGGTGCTGATAAGCATTTCAGATGTAGTTTCCGATAGGCATTTCAAAAATAGGTGCCGATAGGCATTTCAGATATAGGGGCCGATAGGCATTTCAGATATAGTTGCCGATTGGCATTTTAAAAATAGGTGCCGATAGGCATTTCAGATATAGAAGCCGATAATCATTTCAAATATAGGTGCCGATAAGCATTCCAGATATGGTTGCCGATAGGCATTTCAAATATAGGTGCTGATAGGCATTTCAGATGTAGTTTCCGATAGGCATTTCAAAAATTGGTGCCGATAGGCATTTCAGATATAGGTGATGATAGGCATTTCAGATATAGTTGCCGATTGGCATTTTAAAAATAGGTGCCGATAGGCATTTCAGATATAGAAGCCGATAGGTATTTCAAATATAGGTGTCGATAGGCATTTCAGATATGGTTGCCGATAGGCATTTCAAATATTGGTGCTGATAGGCATTTTAGATGTAGTTTCCGATAGGCATTTCAAAAATAGGTGCCGAAAGGCATTTCAGATATAGGTGACGATAGGCATTACAGATATAGTTGCCGATTAGCATTTTAAAAATAGGTGCCGATAGGCATTTCAGATATAAAAGCCGAAAGGCATTTCAAATATAGGTGCCGATAGGCATTCCAGATATGGTTGCCGATAGGCATTTCAAATATAGGTGCTGATAGGCATTTCAGATGTAGTTTCCGATAGGCATTTCGAAAATAGGTGGCGATAGACATTTCAGCTATAGGTGCCGATAGGCATTTCAGATATAGTAGCCGATTGGCATTTTAAAAATAGGTGCCGATAGGCGTTTCAGATATAGAAGCCGATAGGTATTTCAAATATAGGTGTCGATACGCATTTCAGATATGGTTGCCGATAGGCATTTCAAATATTGGTGCTGATAGGCATTTCAGATGTAGTTTCCGATAGGCATTTCAAAAATAGGTGCCGATAGGCATTTCAGATATAGGTGCCGATAGGCATTACAGATATAGTTGCCGATTAGCATTTTAAAAATAGGTGCCGATAGGCATTTCAGATATAAAAGCCGATAGGCATTTCAAATATAGGTGCCGATAGGCATTCCAGATATGGTTGCCGATAGGCATTTCAAATATAGGTGCTGATAGGCATTTCAGATGTAGTTTCCGGTAGGCATTTCAAAAATAGGTGGCGATAAGCATTTCAGATATAGGTGCCGATAGGCATTTCAGATATAGTAGCCGATTGGCATTTAAAAAATAGGTGCTGATAGGCATTTCAGATATAGAAGCCGATAGGTATTTCAAATATAGGTGTCGATAGGCATTTCAGATATGGTTGCCGATAGGCATTTCAAATATAGGAGCAGATAGGCATTTCAGATGTAGTTTCCGAAAGGCATTTTAAAAATAGGTGCCGATAGGCATTTCAGATATAGGTGCCGATAGGCATTTCAGATATAGTTGCCGATTGGCATTTTAAAAATAGGTGCCGATAGGCATTTCAGATATAGAAGGAGATAGGCATAACAAATATAGGTGCCGATAGGCATTCCAGATATGGTTGCCGATAGGCATTTCAAATATAAGTGCTGATAGGCATTTCAGATGTAGTTGCCGATAGGCATTTCAAAAATTGGTGCCGATAGGCATTTCAGATATAGGTGCCGATAGGCATTTCAGATATAGTTGCCGATTGGCATTTTAAAAATAGGTGCCGATAGGCATTTCTGATATAGAAGCCGATAGGTATATCAAATATAGGTGTCGATAGGCATTTCAGATATGGTTGCCGAGGCATTTCAAATATAGGTGCTGATAGGCATTTCAGATGTAGTTTCCGATAGGCATTTCAAAAATAGGTGCCGATAGGCATTTCAGAAAATCCATAGACATTTCAGATATAGTTGCCGATTGGCATTCTAAAAATAGGTGCCGATAGGCATCTTAGATGTAGTTTCCGATAGGCATTTCAAAAATAGGTACCGATAGGCATTTCAGATATAATTGCCGATAGGTTTATCAGATAAAGTTGCCGATAGGCATTTAAAATATAGGTGCCGATAGGCATTTCAAATATAGGTGCCGATAGGCATTCCAGATATGGTTGCCGATAGGCATTTCAAATATAGGTGCTGATAGGCATTTCAGTTGTAGTTTCCGATAGGCATTTCAAAAATAGGTGGCGATAGGCATTTCAGATATAGGTGCCGATAGGCATTTCAGATATAGTAGCCGATTGGCATTTTAAAAATAGGTGCCGATAGGCGTTTCAGATATAGAAGCCGATAGGTATTTCAAATATAGGTGTCGATAGGCATTTCAGATATGGTTGCCGATAGGCATTTCAAATATTAGTGCTGATAGGCATTTCAGATGTAGTTTCCGATAGGCATTTCAAAAATAGGTGCCGATAGGCATTTCAGATATAGGTGCCGATAGGCATTACAGATATAGTTGCCGATTAGCATATTAAAAATAGGTGCCGATAGGCATTTCAGATATAAAAGCCGATAGGCATTTCAAATATAGGTGCCGATAGGCATTACAGATATGGTTGCCGATAGGCATTTCAAATATTAGTGCTGATAGGCATTTCAGATGTAGTTTCCGATAGGCATTTCAAAAATAGGTGCCGAAAGGCATTTCAGATATAGGTGCCGATAGGCATTACAGATATAGTTGCCGATTAGCATATTAAAAATAGGTGCCGATAGGCATTTCAGATATAAAAGCCGATAGGCATTTCAAATATAGGTGCTGATAGGCATTTCAGATGTAGTTTCCGATAGGCATTTAAAAAATAGGTGGCGATAGGCATTTCAGATATAGATGCCGATAGGCATTTCAGATATAGTAGCCGATTGGCATTTTAAAAATAGGTGCCGATAGGCATTTCAGATATAGAAGGAGATAGGCATTTCAAATATAGGTGCCGATAGGCATTCCAGATATGGTTGCCGATAGGCATTTCAAATATAAGTGCTGATAGGCATTTCAGATGTAGTTGCCGATAGGCATTTCAAAAATTGGTGCCGATAGGCATTTCAGATATAGGTGCCGATAGGCATTTCAGATATAGTTGCCGATAGGCTTATCAGATAAAGTTGCCGATAGGCATTTAAAATATAGGTGCCGATAGGCATTTAAAATATAGGTGCCGATAGGCATTCCAGATATGGTTGCCGATAGGCATTTCAAATATAGGTGCTGATAGGCATTTCAGACGTAGTTTCCGATAGGCATTTCAAAAATAGGTGGCGATAGGCATTTCAGATATAGGTGCCGATAGGCATTTCTGATATAGAAGCCGATAGGTATATCAAATATAGGTGTCGATAGGCATTTCAGATATGGTTGCCGAGGCATTTCAAATATAGGTGATGATAGGCATTTCAGATGTAGTTTCCTATCGGCATTTCAAAAATAGGTGCCGATAGGCATTTCAGAAAATCCATAGAGATTTCAGATATAGTTGCCGATTGGCATTCTAAAAATAGGTGCCGATAGGCATTTTAGATGTAGTTTTCGATAGGCATTTCAAAAATAGGTGCCGATAGGCATTTCAAATATAGCTGTCGATAGGCATTTCAGATACATGTGCCGATAGGCATTTCTGATGTGGTTGCCGATAGGCATTTCAAATATTGGTGCTGATAGGCATTTCAGATGTAGTTTTCGATAGGCATTTCAAAAATAGGTGCCGATAGGCATTTCAGATATAGGTGCCGATAGGCCCTTCAGATATAGTTGCCGATTGGCATTTTAAAAATTGGTGCCGATAGGCATTTCAGATATAGAAGCCGATAGGCATTTCAAATATAGGTGCCGATAGGCATTCCAGATATGGTTGCCGATAGGCATTTCAAATATAGGTGCTGATAGGCATTTCAGATGTAGTTTTTGATAGCCATTTCAAAAATAGGAGCCGATAGCCATTTCAGATATAGGTTCCGATAGGCATTTCAGATATAGTTGCCGATTGGCATTTTAAAAATAGGTGCCGATAGGCATTTCAGATATAGAAGCCGATAGGCATTTCAAATATAGGTGCCGATAGGCATTCCAGATATGGTTGCCGATGGGCATTTCAAATAAAGGTGCTGATAGTCATTTCAGATGTAGTTTCCGATAGGCATTTATAAAATAGGTGCCGATAGGCATTTCAGATATAGGTCCTGAAAGGCATTTCAGATATAGTTGCCGATTGGCATTTTAAAAATAGTTGTCGATAGGCATGTCAGATATAGAAGCCGATAGGCATTTCAAATATAGGTGCCGATAGGCATTCCAGATATGGTTGCCTATAGGCATTTCAAATATAGGTCCTGATAGGCATTTTAGATGTAGTTTCCGATAGGCATTTCAAAAATTGATGCTATAGGCATTTCAGATATAGGTGCCGATAGGCATTTCAGATATAGTTGCCGATTGGCACTTTAAAAACAGGTGCCGATAGGCATTTCAGATATAGAAGATGATAGGTATTTCAAATATAGGTGTCGATAGGCATTTCAGATATGGTTGCCGATAGGCATTTCAAATATAGGAGCAGATAGGCATTTCAGATGTAGTTTCCGAAAGGCATTTCAAAAATAGGTGCCGATAGGCATTTCAGATATAGGTGCCGATAGGCATTTCAGATATAGTTTCCGATTGGCATTTTAAAAATAAGTGCCGATAGGCATTTCAGATATAGAAGCCGATAGGCATTTCAAATATAGGTGCCGATAGGCATTCCAGATATGGTTGCCGATAGGCATTTCAAATATAAGTGCTGATAGGCATATCAGATGTAGTTTCCGATAGGCATTTCAAAAATAGGTACCGATAGGCATTTTAGATATAGGTGCCGATAGGCATTTCAGAAATAGTTGCCAATTGGCATTTTAAAAATTGGTGTCGATAGGGATTTCAGAAATAGAAGCCGATAGGCATTTCAAATATAGGTGCCGATAGGCATTCCAGATATGGTTGCCGATAGGCATTTCAAATATATGTGCTGATAGGCATTTCAGATGTAGTTTCCGATAGGCATTTCAAAAATTGGTGCCGATAGGCATTTCAGATATAAGTGCCGATAGGCATTTCAGATATAGTTGCCGATTGGCATTTTAGAAATAAGTGCCGATAGGCATTTCAGATATAGAAGCCGATAGGTCTTTCAAATATAGGTGTCGATAGGCATTTCAGATATGGTTGCCGATAGTCATTTCAAATATAGGTGCTGATAGGCATTTCAGATATAGTTTCCGATAGGCATTTCAAAAATAGGTGCTGATAGGCATTTCAGATATAGGTGCCGATAGGCATTTCAGATATAGTTGCCGATTGGCATTTTTAAAATAGGTGCCGATAGGCATTTTAGATGTAGTTTCCGATAGGCATTTCAAAAATTGGTGCCGAAAGGCATATCAGATATAAGTGCCGATAGGCATATCAGATATAGTTGTCGATAGGCATTTATAATATAGGTGCCGATAGGCATTTCAAATATAGGTGTCGATAGGCATTTCAGATATAAATGCCGAAAGGCATTTCAGATATAAGTGTCGATAGACATTTCTTTTGTGGTTGCCGATAGGCATTTCAAATATAGGTGCTGATAGGCATTTCAGATGTAGTTTTCGATAGGCATTTCAAAAATAGGTGCCGATAGGCATTTCAGATATAGGTGCCGATAGGCACTTCAGATATAGTTGCCGATTGGCATTTTAAAAATAGGTGTCGATAGGCATTTCAGATATAGAAGCCGATAGGCATTTCAAATATAGGTGCCGATAGGCATTCCAGATATGGTTGCCGATAGGCATTTGAAATATAGGTGCTGATAGGCATTTCAGATGTAGTTTCCGATAGGCATTTCAAAAATTGGTGCCGATAGGCATTTCAGATATAAGTGCCGATAGGCATTTCAGATATAGTTGCCGATTGGCATTTTAAAAATAGGTGCCGATAGGCATTTCAGATATAGAAGCCGATAGGTATTTCAAATATAGGTGTCCATAGGCATTTCAGATATGGTTGCCGATAGGCATTTCAAATATTGGTGCTGATAGGCATTTCAGATGTAGTTTCCGATAGGCATTTCAAAAATAGGTGCCGATAGGCGTTTCAGATATTGGTGCCGATAGGCATTACAGATATAGTTGCCGATTGGCATTTTAAAAATAGGTGCCGATAGGCATTTCAGATATAGAAGCCGAAAGGCATTTCAAATATTTGTGCCGATAGGCATTCCAGATACGGTTGCCGATAGGCATTTCAAATATAGGTGCTGATAGGCATTTCAGATGTATTTTCCGATAGGCATTTCAAAAATAGGTGCCGATAGGCATTTCAGATATAGGGGCCGATAGGCATTTCAGATATAGTTGCCGATTGGCATTTTAAAAATAGGTGCCGATAGGCATTTCAGATATAGAAGCCGATAGGCATTTCAAATATAGGTGCCGATAAGCATTCCAGATATAGTTGCCGATAGGCATTTCAAATATAGGTGCTGATAGGCATTTCAGATGTAGTTTCCGATAGGCATTTCAAAAATTGGTGCCGATAGCCATTTCAGATATAGGTGCCGATTTGCATTTCAGATATAGTTGACGATTGGCATTTTAAAAATAGGTGCCGATAGGCATTTCAGATATAGAAGCCGATAGGTATTTCAAATATAGGTGTCGATAGGCATTTCAGATATGGTTGCCGATAGGCATTTCAAATATAGGTGCTGATAGGCATTTCAGATGTAGTTTCCGATAGGCATTTCAAAAATAGGTGCCGATAGGCATTTCAGATATAGGTGCCAATAGGCATTTCAGATATAGTTGCCGATTGGCATTTTAAAAATAGGTGTCGATAGGCATTTCAGATATAGAAGCCGATAGGCATTTCAAATATAGGTGTCGATAGGCATTCCAGATATGGTTGCCGATAGGCAATTCAAATAAAGGTGCTGATAGGCATTCCAGATGTAGTCACCGATAGGCATTTCAAAAATTGGTGCCGATAGGCATTTCAGATATAGGTGCCGATAGGCATTTTAGATATAGTTACCGATTGGCATTTTTAAAATAGGTGCCGATAGGCATTTCAGTTATAGAAGCCGATAGGTATTTCAAATATAGGTGTCGATAGGCATTTCAGATATGGTTGCCGATAGGCATTTCAAATATAGGTGCTGATAGGCATTTCTGATGTAGTTTCCGATAGGCATTTCAAAAATAGGTGCCGATAGGCATTTCAGATATAGGTGCCGATAGACATTTCAGATATAGTTGCCGATTGGCATTTTAAAAATAGGTGCCGATAGGCATTTCAGATATAGAAGCCGATAGGCATTTCAAATATAGGTGCCGATAGGCTTTCCAGATATGGTTGCCGATAGGCATTTCAAATATTAGTGCTGATAGGCATTTCAGATGTAGTTTCCGATAGGCATTTCAAAAATAGGTGCTGATAGGCATTTCAGATGTAATTTCCGATGGGCATTTCAGATGTAGTTTCCGATAGGCATTTCAAAAATTGGTGCCGATAGGCATTTCAGATATAGGTGATGATAGGCATTTCAGATATAGTTGCCGATTGGCATTTTAAAAATAGGTGCCGATAGGCATTTCAGATATAGAAGCCGATAGGTATTTCAAATATAGGTGTAGATAGGCATTTCAGATATGGTTGCCGATAGGCATTTCAAATATTGGTGCTGATAGGCATTTTAGATGTAGTTTCCGATAGGCATTTCAAAAATAGGTGCCGAAAGGCATTTCAGATATAGGTGCCGATAGGCATTACAGATATAGTTGCCGATTAGCATTTTAAAAATAGGTGTCGATAGGCATTTCAGATATAAAAGCCGATTGGCATTTCAAATATAGGTGTCGATAGGCATTTCAGATATGGTTGCCGATAGGCATTTCAAATATAGGTGCTGATAGGCATTTCAGATGTAGTTTCCGATAGGCATTTCAAAAATTGGTGCCGAAACGCATTTCAGATATAAGTGCCGATAGGCATATCAGATATAGTTGCCGATAGGCATTTAAAATATAGGTGCCGATAGGCATTTCAAATATAGGTATCGATAGGCATTTCAGATATAAATGCCGAAAGGCATTTCAGATATAAGTGCCGATAGGCATTTCTTTTGTGGTTGCCGATAGGCATTTCAAATATAGGTGCTGATAGGCATTTCAGATATAGGTGCCGATAGGCATTTCAGATATAGTTGCCGATTGGCATTTTAAAAATAGGTGCCGATAGGCATTTCAGATATAGAAGCCGATAGGCATTTCAAATATAGGTGCCGATAGGCATTCCAGATATGGTTGCCGATAGGCATTTCAAATATAAGTGCTGATAGGCATTTCAGATGTAGTTTCCGATAGGCATTTCAAAAACAGTTACCGATAGGCATTTTAGATATAGGTGCCGATAGGCATTTCAGAAATAGTTGCCAATTGGCATTTTAAAAATTGGTGTCGATAGGGATTTCAGAAATAGAAGCCGATAGGCATTTCAAATATAGGTGCCGATAGGCATTCCAGATATGGTTGCCGATAGGCATTTCAAATATATGTGCTGATAGGCATTTCAGATGTAGTTTCCGATAGGCATTTCAAAAATTGGTGCCGATAGGCATTTTAGATATAAGTGCCGATAGGCATTTCAGATATAGTTGCCGATTGGCATTTTAGAAATAAGTGCCGATAGGCATTTCAGATATAGAAGCCGATAGGTCTTTCAAATATAGGTGTCGATAGGCATTGCAGATATGGTTGCCGATAGGCATTTCAAATATAGGTGCTGATAGGCATTTCAGATGTAGTTTCCGATAGGCATTTCAAAAATTGGTGCCGAAACGCCTTTCAGATATAAGTGCCGATAGGCATATCAGATATAGTTGCCGATAGGCATTTAAAATATAGGTGCCGATAGGCTTTTCAAATATAGGTGTCGATAGGCATTTCAGATATAAATGCCGAAAGGCATTTCAGATATAAGTGCCGATAGGCATTTCTTTTGTGGTTGCCGATAGGCATTTCAAATATAGGTGCTGATAGGCATTTCAGATGTAGTTTTCGATAGGCATTTCAAAAATAGGTGCCGATAGGCATTTCAGATATAGGTGCCGATAGGCACTTCAGGTATAGTTGCCGATTGGCATTTTAAAAATAGGTGTCGATAGGCATTTCAGATATAGAAGCCGATAGGCATTTCAAATATAGGTGCCGATAGGCATTCCAGATATGGTTGCCGATAGGCATTTCAAATATAGGTGCTGATAGGCATTTCAGATGTAGTTTTCGATAGGCATTTCAAAAATTGGTGCCGATAGGCATTTTAGATATAGGTGCCGATAGGCATTTCAGATATAGTTGCCGATTGGCATTTTAAAAATAGGTGCCGATAGGCATTTCAGATATAGAAGCCGATAGGTATTTCAAATATAGGTGTCCATAGGCATTTCAGATAAGGTTGCCGATAGGCATTTCAAATATTGGTGCTGATAGGCATTGCAGATGTAGTTTCCGATAGGCATTTCAAAAATAGGTGCCGATAGGCATTGCAGATATTGGTGCCGATAGGCATTACAGATATAGTTGCCGATTGGCATTTTAAAAATAGGTGCCGATAGGCATTTCAGATATAGAAGCCGATAGGCATTTCAAATATAGGTGCCGATAGGCATTCCAGATATGGTTGCCGATAGGCATTTGAAATATTGGTGCTGATAGGCATTTCAGATGTAGTTTCCGATAGGCATTTCAAAAATTGGTGCCGATAGGCATTTCAGATATAGGTGCCGATAGGCATTTCAGATAAAGTTGCCGATTGGCATTTTAAAAATAGGTGCCGATAGGCATTTCAGATATAGAAGCCGATAGGTATTTCAAATATAGGTGTCCATAGGCATTTCAGATATGGTTGCCGATAGGCATTTCAAATATTGGTGCTGATAGGCATTTCAGATGTAGTTTCCGATAGGCATTTCAAAAATAGGTGCCGATAGGCATTTCAGATATTGGTGCCGATAGGCATTACAGATATAGTTGCCGATTGGCATTTTAAAAATAGGTGCCGATAGGCATTTCAGATATAGAAGCCGATAGGCATTTCAAATATTTGTGCCGATAGGCATTCCAGATATGGTTGCCGATAGGCATTTCAAATATAGGTGCTGATAGGCATTTCAGATGTAGTTTCCGATAGGCATTTCAAAAATAGGTGCCGATAGGCATTTCAGATATAGAAGCCGATAGGTATTTCAAATATAGGTGTCGATAGGCATTTCAGATATGGTTGCCGATAGGCATTTCAAATATTGGTGCTGATAGGCATTTAAGATGTAGTTTCCGATAGGCATTTCAAAAATAGGTGCCGATAGGCAATTCAGATATAGTAGCCGATTGGCATTTAAAAAATAGGTGCTGATAGGCATTTCAGATATAGAAGCCGATAGGTATTTCAAATATAGGTGTCGATAGGCATTTCAGATATGGTTGCCGATAGGCATTTCAAATATAGGAGCAGATAGGCATTTCAGATGTAGTTTCCGAAAGGCATTTCAAAAATAGGTGCCGATAGGCATTTCAGATATAGGTGCCGATAGGCATTTCAGATATAGATGCCGATTGGCATTTTAAAAATAGGTGCCGATAGGCATTTCAGATATAGAAGGAGATAGGCCTTTCAAATATAGGTGCCGATAGGGATTCCAGATATGGTTGCCGATGGGCATTTCAAATATAGGTGTTGATAGGCATTCCAGATGTAGTCTCCGATAGGCATTTCAAAAATTGGTGCCGATAGGCATTTCAGATATAGGTGCCGATAGGCATTTCAGATATAGTTACCGATTGGCATTTTAAAAATAGGTGCCGATAGGCATTTCAGTTATAGAAGCAGATAGGCATTTCAAATATAGGTGCCGATAGGCATTCCAGATATGGTTGCCGATAGGCATTTCAAATATTGGTGCTGATAGGCAGTTCAGATGTAGTTTCCGACAGGCATTTCAAAAATAGGTGCTGATAGGCATTTCAGATATAGGTGATGATAGGCATTTCAGATATAGTTGCCGATTGGCATTTTAAAAATAGGTGCCGATAGGCATTTCAGATATAGAAGCCGATAGGTATTTCAAATATAGGTGTCGATAGGCATTTCAGATATGGTTGCCGATAGGCATTTCAAATATTGGTGCTGATAGGCATTTTAGATGTAGTTTCCGATAGGCATTTCAAAAATAGGTGCCGAAAGGCATTTCAGATATAGGTGACGATAGGCATTACAGATATAGTTGCCGATTAGCATTTTAAAAATAGGTGCCGATAGGCATTTCAGATATAAAAGCCGAAAGGCATTTCAAATATAGGTGCCGATAGGCATTCCAGATATGGTTGCCGATAGGCATTTCAAATATAGGTGCTGATAGGCATTTCAGATGTAGTTTCCGATAGGCATTTCGAAAATAGGTGGCGATAGGCATTTCAGATATAGGTGCCGATAGGCATTTCAGATATAGTAGCCGATTGGCATTTTAAAAATAGGTGCCGATAGGCATTTCAGATATAGAAGCCGATAGGTATTTCAAATATAGGTGTCGATACGCATTTCAGATATGGTTGCCGATAGGCATTTCAAATATTGGTGCTGATAGGCATTTCAGATGTAGTTTCCGATAGGCATTTCAAAAATAGGTGCCGATAGGCATTTCAGATATAGTAGCCGATTGGCATTTAAAAAATAGGTGCTGATAGGCATTTCAGATATAGAAGCCGATAGGTATTTCAAATATAGGTGTCGATAGGCAATTCAGATATGGTTGCCGATAGGCATTTCAAATATAGGAGCAGATAGGCATTTCAGATGTAGTTTCCGAAAGGCATTTCAAAAATAGGTGCCGATAGGCATTTCAGATATAGGTGCCGATAGGCAATTCAGATATAGTTGCCGATTGGCATTTTAAAAATAGGTGCCGATAGGCATTTCATATATAGAAGGAGATAGGCATAACAAATATAGGTGCCGATAGGCATTCCAGATATGGTTGCCGATAGGCATTTCAAATATAAGTGCTGATAGGCATTTCAGATGTAGTTGCCGATAGGCATTTCAAAAATTGGTGCCGATAGGCATTTCAGATATAGGTGCCGATAGGCATTTTAGATATAGTTGCCGATTGGCATTTTAAAAATAGGTGCCGATAGGCATTTCTGATATAGAAGCCGATAGGTATATCAAATATAGGTGTCGATAGGCATTTCAGATATGGTTGCCGAGGCATTTCAAATATAGGTGCTGATAGGCATTTCAGATGTAGTTTCCGATAGGCATTTCAAAAATAGGTGCCGATAGGCATTTCAGAAAATCCACAGACATTTCAGATATAGTTGCCGATTGGCATTCTAAAAATAGGTGCCGATAGGCATTTTTGATGTAGTTTCCGATAGGCATTTCAAAAATAGGTGCCGATAGGCATTTCAGATATAGTTGCCGATAGGTTTCTCAGATAAAGTTGCCGATAGGCATTTAAAATATAGGTGCCGATAGGCATTTCAAATATAGGTGCCGATAGGCATTCCAGATATGGTTGGTGATAGGCATTTCAAATATAGGTGCTGATAGGCATTTCAGATGTAGTTTCCGATAGGCATTTCAAAAATAGGTGGCGATAGGCATTTCAGATATAGGTGCCGATAGGCATTTCAGATATAGTAGCCGATTGGCATTTTAAAAATAGGTGCCGATAGGCGTTTCAGATATAGAAGCCGATAGGTATTTCAAATATAGGTGTCGATAGGCATTTCAGATATGGTTGCCGATAGGCATTTCAAATATTGGTGCTGATAGGCATTTCAGATGTAGTTTCCGATAGGCATTTCAAAAATAGGTGCCGATAGGCATTTCAGATATAGGTGCCGATAGGCATTACAGATATAGTTGCCGATTAGCATATTAAAAATAGGTGCCGATAGGCATTTCAGATATAAAAGCCGATAGGCATTTCAAATATAGGTGCCGATAGGCATTCCAGATATGGTTGCCGATAGGCATTTCAAATATAGGTGCTGATAGGCATTTCAGATGTAGTTTCCGATTGGCATTTTAAAAACAGGTGCCGATAGGCATTTCAGATATAGAAGCCGATAGGTATTTCAAATATAGGTGTCGATAGGCATTTCAGATATGGTTGCCGATAGGCATTTCAAATATAGGAGCAGATAGGCATTTCAGATGTAGTTTCCGAAAGGCATTTCAAAAATAGGTGCCGATAGGCATTTCAGATATAGGTGCCGATAGGCATTTCAGATATAGTTGCCGATTGGCATTTTAAAAATAGGTGCCGATAGGCATTTCAGATATAGAAGCCGACAGGCATTTCAAATATAGGTGCCGATAGGCATTCCAGATATGGTTGCCGATAGGCATTTCAAATATAAGTGCTGATAGGCATTTCAGATGTAGTTTCCGATAGGCATTTCAAAAATAGGTACCGATAGGCATTTTAGATATAGGTGCCGATAGGCATTTCAGATATAGTTGCCGATTGGCATTTTAGAAATAAGTGCCGATAGGCATTTCAGATATAGAAGCCGATAGGTCTTTCAAATATAGGTGTCGATAGGCATTTCAGATATGGTTGCCGACAGGCATTTCAAATATAGGTGCTGATAGGCATTTTAGATGTAGTTTCCGATAGGCATTTCAAAAATAGGTGCCGATAGGCATTTCAGATATAGGTGCCGATAGGCATTTCAGATATAGTTGCCGATTGGCATTTTTAAAATAGGTGCCGATAGGCATTTTAGGTGTAGTTTCCGATAGGCATTTCAAAAATTGGTGCCGAAAGGCAATTCAGATATAAGTGCCGATAGGCATATCAGATATAGTTGCCGATAGGCATTTAAAATATAGGTGCCGTAGGCATTTCAAATATAGGTGTCGATAGGCATTTCAGATATAAATGCCGAAAGGCATTTCAGATATAAGTGCCGATAGGCATTTCTTTTGTGGTTGCCGATAGGCATTTCAAATATAGGTGCTGATAGGCATTTCAGATGTAGTTTTCGATAGGCATTTCAAAAAAAGGTGCTGATAGGCATTTCAGATATAGGTGCCGATAGGCATTACAGATATAGTTGCCGATTGGCATTTTAAAAATAGGTGCCGATAGGCATTTCAGATATAGAAGCCGATAGGCATTTCAAATATTTGTGCCGATAGGCATTCCAGATATGGTTGCCGATAGGCATTTCAAATATAGGTGCCGATAGGCATTCCAGATATCGTTGCCGATAGGCATTTCAAATATAGGTGCTGATAAGCATTTCAGATGTAGTTTCCGATAGGCATTTCAAAAATAGGTGCCGATAGGCATTTCAGATATAGGGGCCGATAGGCATTTCAGATATAGTTGCCGATTGGCATTTTAAAAATAGGTGCCGATAGGCATTTCAGATATAGAAGCCGATAGGCATTTCAAATATAGGTGCCGATAAGCATTCCAGATATGGTTGCCGATAGGCATTTCAAATATAGGTGCTGATAGGCATTTCAGATGTAGTTTCCGATAGGCATTTCAAAAATAGGTACCGATAGGCATTTTAGATATAGGTGCCGATAGGCATTTCAGAAATAGTTGCCAATTGGCATTTTAAAAATTGGTGTCGATAGGGATTTCAGAAATAGAAGCCGATAGGCATTTCAAATATAGGTGCCGATAGGCATTCCAGATATGGTTGCCGATAGGCATTTCAAATATATGTGCTGATAGGCATTTCAGATGTAGTTTCCGATAGGCATTTCAAAAATTGGTGCCGATAGGCATTTCAGATATAAGTGCCGATAGGCATTTCAGATATAGTTGCCGATTGGCATTTTAGAAATAAGTGCCGATAAGCATTTCAGATATAGAAGCCGATAGGTCTTTCAAATATAGGTGTCGATAGGCATTTCAGATATGGTTGCCGATAGTCATTTCAAATATAGGTGCTGATAGGCATTTCAGATATAGTTTCCGATAGGCATTTCAAAAATAGGTGCTGATAGGCATTTCAGATATAGGTGCCGATAGGCATTTCAGATATAGTTGCCGATTGGCATTTTTAAAATAGGTGCCGATAGGCATTTTAGATGTAGTTTCCGATAGGCATTTCAAAAATTGGTGCCGAAAGGCATATCAGATATAAGTGCCGATAGGCATATCAGATATAGTTGTCGATAGGCATTTATAATATAGGTGCCGATAGGCATTTCAAATATAGGTGTCGATAGGCATTTCAGATATAAATGCCGAAAGGCATTTCAGATATAAGTGTCGATAGACATTTCTTTTGTGGTTGCCGATAGGCATTTCAAATATAGGTGCTGATAGGCATTTCAGATGTAGTTTTCGATAGGCATTTCAAAAATAGGTGCCGATAGGCATTTCAGATATAGGTGCCGATAGGCACTTCAGATATAGTTGCCGATTGGCATTTTAAAAATAGGTGTCGATAGGCATTTCAGATATAGAAGCCGATAGGCATTTCAAATATAGGTGCCGATAGGCATTCCAGATATGCTTGCCGATAGGCATTTGAAATATAGGTGCTGATAGGCATTTCAGATGTAGTTTCCGATAGGCATTTCAAAAATTGGTGCCGATAGGCATTTCAGATATAAGTGCCGATAGGCATTTCAGATATAGTTGCCGATTGGCATTTTAAAAATAGGTGCCGATAGGCATTTCAGATATAGAAGCCGATAGGTATTTCAAATATAGGTGTCCATAGGCATTTCAGATATGGTTGCCGATAGGCATTTCAAATATTGGTGCTGATAGGCATTTCAGATGTAGTTTCCGATAGGCATTTCAAAAATAGGTGCCGATAGGCATTTCAGATATTGGTGCCGATAGGCATTACAGATATAGTTGCCGATTGGCATTTTAAAAATAGGTGCCGATAGGCATTTCAGATATAGAAGCCGAAAGGCATTTCAAATATTTGTGCCGATAGGCATTCCAGATACGGTTGCCGATAGGCATTTCAAATATAGGTGCTGATAGGCATTTCAGATGTATTTTCCGATAGGCATTTCAAAAATAGGTGCCGATAGGCATTTCAGATATAGGGGCCGATAGGCATTTCAGATATAGTTGCCGATTGGCATTTTAAAAATAGGTGCCGATAGGCATTTCAGATATAGAAGCCGATAGGCATTTCAAATATAGGTGCCGATAAGCATTCCAGATATAGTTGCCGATAGGCATTTCAAATATAGGTGCTGATAGGCATTTCAGATGTAGTTTCCGATAGGCATTTCAAAAATTGGTGCCGATAGCCATTTCAGATATAGGTGCCGATTTGCATTTCAGATATAGTTGACGATTGGCATTTTAAAAATAGGTGCCGATAGGCATTTCAGATATAGAAGCCGATAGGTATTTCAAATATAGGTGTCGATAGGCATTTCAGATATGGTTGCCGATAGGCATTTCAAATATAGGTGCTGATAGGCATTTCAGATGTAGTTTCCGATAGGCATTTCAAAAATAGGTGCCGATAGGCATTTCAGATATAGGTGCCAATAGGCATTTCAGATATAGTTGCCGATTGGCATTTTAAAAATAGGTGTCGATAGGCATTTCAGATATAGAAGCCGATAGGCATTTCAAATATAGGTGTCGATAGGCATTCCAGATATGGTTGCCGATAGGCAATTCAAATAAAGGTGCTGATAGGCATTCCAGATGTAGTCTCCGATAGGCATTTCAAAAATTGGTGCCGATAGGCATTTCAGATATAGGTGCCGATAGGCATTTTAGATATAGTTACCGATTGGCATTTTTAAAATAGGTGCCGATAGGCATTTCAGTTATAGAAGCCGATAGGTATTTCAAATATAGGTGTCGATAGGCATTTCAGATATGGTTGCCGATAGGCATTTCAAATATAGGTGCTGATAGGCATTTCTGATGTAGTTTCCGATAGGCATTTCAAAAATAGGTGCCGATAGGCATTTCAGATATAGGTGCCGATAGACATTTCAGATATAGTTGCCGATTGGCATTTTAAAAATAGGTGCCGATAGGCATTTCAGATATAGAAGCCGATAGGCATTTCAAATATAGGTGCCGATAGGCTTTCCAGATATGGTTGCCGATAGGCATTTCAAATATAGGTGCTGATAGGCATTTCAGATGTAGTTTCCGATAGGCATTTCAAAAATTGGTGCCGAAACGCATTTCAGATATAAGTGCCGATAGGCATATCAGATATAGTTGCCGATAGGCATTTAAAATATAGGTGCCGATAGGCATTTCAAATATAGGTGTCGATAGGCATTTCAGATATAAATGCCGAAAGGCATTTCAGATATAAGTGCCGATAGGCATTTCTTTTGTGGTTGCCGATAGGCATTTCAAATATAGGTGCTGATAGGCATTTCAGATATAGGTGCCGATAGGCATTTCAGATATAGTTGCCGATTGGCATTTTAAAAATAGGTGCCGATAGGCATTTCAGATATAGAAGCCGATAGGCATTTCAAATATAGGTGCCGATGGGCATTCCAGATATGGTTGCCGATAGGCATTTCAAATATAAGTGCTGATAGGCATTTCAGATGTAGTTTCCGATAGGCATTTCAAAAACAGTTACCGATAGGCATTTTAGATATAGGTGCCGATAGGCATTTCAGAAATAGTTGCCAATTGGCATTTTAAAAATTGGTGTCGATAGGGATTTCAGAAATAGAAGCCGATAGGCATTTCAAATATAGGTGCCGATAGGCATTCCAGATATGGTTGCCGATAGGCATTTCAAATATATGTGCTGATAGGCATTTCAGATGTAGTTTCCGATAGGCATTTCAAAAATTGGTGCCGATAGGCATTTTAGATATAAGTGCCGATAGGCATTTCAGATATAGTTGCCGATTGGCATTTTAGAAATAAGTGCCGATAGGCATTTCAGATATAGAAGCCGATAGGTCTTTCAAATATAGGTGTCGATAGGCATTGCAGATATGGTTGCCGATAGGCATTTCAAATATAGGTGCTGATAGGCATTTCAGATGTAGTTTCCGATAGGCATTTCAAAAATTGGTGCCGAAACGCATTTCAGATATAAGTGCCGATAGGCATATCAGATATAGTTGCCGATAGGCATTTAAAATATAGGTGCCGATAGGCTTTTCAAATATAGGTGTCGATAGGCATTTCAGATATAAATGCCGAAAGGCATTTCAGATATAAGTGCCGATAGGCATTTCTTTTGTGGTTGCCGATAGGCATTTCAAATATAGGTGCTGATAGGCATTTCAGATGTAGTTTTCGATAGGCATTTCAAAAATAGGTGCCGATAGGCATTTCAGATATAGGTGCCGATAGGCACTTCAGGTATAGTTGCCGATTGGCATTTTAAAAATAGGTGTCGATAGGCATTTCAGATATAGAAGCCGATAGGCATTTCAAATATAGGTGCCGATAGGCATTCCAGATATGGTTGCCGATAGGCATTTCAAATATAGGTGCTGATAGGCATTTCAGATGTAGTTTTCGATAGGCATTTCAAAAATTGGTGCCGATAGGCATTTTAGATATAGGTGCCGATAGGCATTTCAGATATAGTTGCCGATTGGCATTTTAAAAATAGGTGCCGATAGGCATTTCAGATATAGAAGCCGATAGGTATTTCAAATATAGGTGTCCATAGGCATTTCAGATAAGGTTGCCGATAGGCATTTCAAATATTGGTGCTGATAGGCATTGCAGATGTAGTTTCCGATAGGCATTTCAAAAATAGGTGCCGATAGGCATTTCAGATATTGGTGCCGATAGGCATTACAGATATAGTTGCCGATTGGCATTTTAAAAATAGGTGCCGATAGGCATTTCAGATATAGAAGCCGATAGGCATTTCAAATATAGGTGCCGATAGGCATTCCAGATATGGTTGCCGATAGGCATTTGAAATATTGGTGCTGATAGGCATTTCAGATGTAGTTTCCGATAGGCATTTCAAAAATTGGTGCCGATAGGCATTTCAGATATAGGTGCCGATAGGTATTTCAGATAAAGTTGCCGATTGGCATTTTAAAAATAGGTGCCGATAGGCATTTCAGATATAGAAGCCGATAGGTATTTCAAATATAGGTGTCCATAGGCATTTCAGATATGGTTGCCGATAGGCATTTCAAATATTGGTGCTAATAGGCATTTCAGATGTAGTTTCCGATAGGCATTTCAAAAATAGGTGCCGATAGGCATTTCAGATATTGGTGCCGATAGGCATTACAGATATAGTTGCCGATTGGCATTTTAAAAATAGGTGCCGATAGGCATTTCAGATATAGAAGCCGATAGGCATTTCAAATATTTGTGCCGATAGGCATTCCAGATATGGTTGCCGATAGGCATTTCAAATATAGGTGCTGATAGGCATTTCAGATGTAGTTTCCGATAGGCATTTCAAAAATAGGTGCCGATAGGCATTTCAGATATAGAAGCCGATAGGTATTTCAAATATAGGTGTCGATAGGCATTTCAGATATGGTTGCCGATAGGCATTTCAAATATTGGTGCTGATAGGCATTTCAGATGTAGTTTCCGATAGGCATTTCAAAAATAGGTGCCGATAGGCAATTCAGATATAGTAGCCGATTGGCATTTAAAAAATAGGTGCTGATAGGCATTTCAGATATAGAAGCCGATAGGTATTTCAAATATAGGTGTCGATAGGCATTTCAGATATGGTTGCCGATAGGCATTTCAAATATAGGAGCAGATAGGCATTTCAGATGTAGTTTCCGAAAGGCATTTCAAAAATAGGTGCCGATAGGCATTTCAGATATAGGTGCCGATAGGCATTTCAGATATAGAAGGAGATAGGCCTTTCAAATATAGGTGCCGATAGGGATTCCAGATATGGTTGCCGATGGGCATTTCAAATATAGGTGCTGATAGGCATTCCAGATGTAGTCTCCGATAGGCATTTCAAAAATTGGTGCCGATAGGCATTTCAGATATAGGTGCCAATAGGCATTTCGGATATAGTTACCGATTGGCATTTTAAAAATAGGTGCCGATAGGCATTTCAGTTATAGAAGCAGATAGGCATTTCAAATATAGGTGCCGATAGGCATTCCAGATATGGTTGCCGATAGGCATTTCAAATATTGGTGCTGATAGGCAGTTCAGATGTAGTTTCCGATAGGCATTTCAAAAATAGGTGCTGATAGGCATTTCAGATGTAGTTTCCGATAGGCATTTCAGATGTAGTTTCCGATAAGCATTTCAAAAATTGGTGCCGATAGGCATTTCAGATATAGGTGATGATAGGCATTTCAGATATAGTTGCCGATTGGCATTTTAAAAATAGGTGCCGATAGGCATTTCAGATATAGAAGCCGATAGGTATTTCAAATATAGGTGTCGATAGGCATTTCAGATATGGTTGCCGATAGGCATTTCAAATATTGGTGCTGATAGGCATTTTAGATGTAGTTTCCGATAGGCATTTCAAAAATAGGTGCCGAAAGGCATTTCAGATATAGGTGACGATAGGCATTACAGATATAGTTGCCGATTAGCATTTTAAAAATAGGTGCCGATAGGCATTTCAGATATAAAAGCCGAAAGGCATTTCAAATATAGGTGCCGATAGGCATTCCAGATATGGTTGCCGATAGGCATTTCAAATATAGGTGCTGATAGGCATTTCAGATGTAGTTTCCGATAGGCATTTCGAAAATAGGTGGCGATAGGCATTTCAGATATAGGTGCCGATAGGCATTTCAGATATAGTAGCCGATTGGCATTTTAAAAATAGGTGCCGATAGGCATTTCAGATATAGAAGCCGATAGGTATTTCAAATATAGGTGTCGATACGCATTTCAGATATGGTTGCCGATAGGCATTTCAAATATTGGTGCTGATAGGCATTTCAGATGTAGTTTCCGATAGGCATTTCAAAAATAGGTGCCGATAGGCATTTCAGATATAGTAGCCGATTGGCATTTAAAAAATAGGTGCTGATAGGCATTTCAGATATAGAAGCCGATAGGTATTTCAAATATAGGTGTCGATAGGCAATTCAGATATGGTTGCCGATAGGCATTTCAAATATAGGAGCAGATAGGCATTTCAGATGTAGTTTCCGAAAGGCATTTCAAAAATAGGTGCCGATAGGCATTTCAGATATAGGTGCCGATAGGCAATTCAGATATAGTTGCCGATTGGCATTTTAAAAATAGGTGCCGATAGGCATTTCATATATAGAAGGAGATAGGCATAACAAATATAGGTGCCGATAGGCATTCCAGATATGGTTGCCGATAGGCATTTCAAATATAAGTGCTGATAGGCATTTCAGATGTAGTTGCCGATAGGCATTTCAAAAATTGGTGCCGATAGGCATTTCAGATATAGGTGCCGATAGGCATTTTAGATATAGTTGCCGATTGGCATTTTAAAAATAGGTGCCGATAGGCATTTCTGATATAGAAGCCGATAGGTATATCAAATATAGGTGTCGATAGGCATTTCAGATATGGTTGCCGAGGCATTTCAAATATAGGTGCTGATAGGCATTTCAGATGTAGTTCCTGATAGGCATTTCAAAAATAGGTGCCGATAGGCATTTCAGAAAATCCATAGACATTTCAGATATAGTTGCCGATTGGCATTCTAAAAATAGGTGCCGATAGGCATTTTAGATGTAGTTTCCGATAGGCATTTCAAAAATAGGTGCCGATAGGCATTTCAGATATAGTTGCCGATAGGTTTCTCAGATAAAGTTGCCGATAGGCATTTAAAATATAGGTGCCGATAGGCATTTCAAATATAGGTGCCGATAGGCATTCCAGATATGGTTGGCGATAGGCATTTCAAATATAGGTGCTGATAGGCATTTCAGATGTAGTTTCCGATAGGCATTTCAAAAATAGGTGGCGATAGGCATTTCAGATATAGGTGCCGATAGGCATTTCAGATATAGTAGCCGATTGGCATTTTAAAAATAGGTGCCGATAGGCGTTTCAGATATAGAAGCCGATAGGTATTTCAAATATAGGTGTCGATAGGCATTTCAGATATGGTTGCCGATAGGCATTTCAAATATTGGTGCTGATAGGCATTTCAGATGTAGTTTCCGATAGGCATTTCAAAAATAGGTGCCGATAGGCATTTCAGATATAGGTGCCGATAGGCATTACAGATATAGTTGCCGATTAGCATATTAAAAATAGGTGCCGATAGGCATTTCAGATATAAAAGCCGATAGGCATTTCAAATATAGGTGCCGATAGGCATTCCAGATATGGTTGCCGATAGGCATTTCAAATATAGGTGCTGATAGGCATTTCAGATGTAGTTTCCGATTGGCATTTTAAAAACAGGTGCCGATAGGCATTTCAGATATAGAAGCCGATAGGTATTTCAAATATAGGTGTCGATAGGCATTTCAGATATGGTTGCCGATAGGCATTTCAAATATAGGAGCAGATAGGCATTTCAGATGTAGTTTCCGAAAGGCATTTCAAAAATAGGTGCCGATAGGCATTTCAGATATAGGTGCCGATAGGCATTTCAGATATAGTTGCCGATTGGCATTTTAAAAATAGGTGCCGATAGGCATTTCAGATATAGAAGCCGACAGGCATTTCAAATATAGGTGCCGATAGGCATTCCAGATATGGTTGCCGATAGGCATTTCAAATATAAGTGCTGATAGGCATTTCAGATGTAGTTTCCGATAGGCATTTCAAAAATAGGTACCGATAGGCATTTTAGATATAGGTGCCGATAGGCATTTCAGATATAGTTGCCGATTGGCATTTTAGAAATAAGTGCCGATAGGCATTTCAGATATAGAAGCCGATAGGTCTTTCAAATATAGGTGTCGATAGGCATTTCAGATATGGTTGCCGATAGGCATTTCAAATATAGGTGCTGATAGGCATTTTAGATGTAGTTTCCGATAGGCATTTCAAAAATAGGTGCCGATAGGCATTTCAGATATAGGTGCCGATAGGCATTTCAGATATAGTTGCCGATTGGCATTTTTAAAATAGGTGCCGATAGGCATTTTAGATGTAGTTTCCGATAGGCATTTCAAAAATTGGTGCCGAAAGGCAATTCAGATATAAGTGCCGATAGGCATATCAGATATAGTTGCCGATAGGCATTTAAAATATAGGTGCCGTAGGCATTTCAAATATAGGTGTCGATAGGCATTTCAGATATAAATGCCGAAAGGCATTTCAGATATAAGTGCCGATAGGCATTTCTTTTGTGGTTGCCGATAGGCATTTCAAATATAGGTGCTGATAGGCATTTCAGATGTAGTTTTCGATAGGCATTTCAAAAAAAGGTGCTGATAGGCATTTCAGATATAGGTGCCGATAGGCATTACAGATATAGTTGCCGATTGGCATTTTAAAAATAGGTGCCGATAGGCATTTCAGATATAGAAGCCGATAGGCATTTCAAATATTTGTGCCGATAGGCATTCCAGATATGGTTGCCGATAGGCATTTCAAATATAGGTGCCGATAGGCATTCCAGATATCGTTGCCGATAGGCATTTCAAATATAGGTGCTGATAAGCATTTCAGATGTAGTTTCCGATAGGCATTTCAAAAATAGGTGCCGATAGGCATTTCAGATATAGGGGCCGATAGGCATTTCAGATATAGTTGCCGATTGGCATTTTAAAAATAGGTGCCGATAGGCATTTCAGATATAGAAGCCGATAGGCATTTCAAATATAGGTGCCGATAAGCATTCCAGATATGGTTGCCGATAGGCATTTCAAATATAGGTGCTGATAGGCATTTCAGATGTAGTTTCCGATAGGCATTTCAAAAATTGGTGCCGATAGGCATTTCAGATATAGGTGATGATAGGCATTTCAGATATAGTTGCCGATTGGCATTTTAAAAATAGGTGCCGATAGGCATTTCAGATATAGAAGCCGATAGGTATTTCAAATATAGGTGTCGATAGGCATTTCAGATATGGTTGCCGATAGGCATTTCAAATATTGGTGCTGATAGGCATTTTAGATGTAGTTTCCGATAGGCATTTCAAAAATAGGTGCCGAAAGGCATTTCAGATATAGGTGACGATAGGCATTACAGATATAGTTGCCGATTAGCATTTTAAAAATAGGTGCCGATAGGCATTTCAGATATAAAAGCCGAAAGGCATTTCAAATATAGGTGCCGATAGGCATTCCAGATATGGTTGCCGATAGGCATTTCAAATATAGGTGCTGATAGGCATTTCAGATGTAGTTTCCGATAGGCATTTCGAAAATAGGTGGCGATAGGCATTTCAGCTATAGGTGCCGATAGGCATTTCAGATATAGTAGCCGATTGGCATTTTAAAAATAGGTGCCGATAGGCGTTTCAGATATAGAAGCCGATAGGTATTTCAAATATAGGTGTCGATACGCATTTCAGATATGGTTGCCGATAGGCATTTCAAATATTGGTGCTGATAGGCATTTCAGATGTAGTTTCCGATAGGCATTTCAAAAATAGGTACCGATAGGCATTTCAGATATAGGTGCCGATAGGCATTACAGATATAGTTGCCGATTAGCATTTTAAAAATAGGTGCCGATAGGCATTTCAGATATAAAAGCCGATAGGCATTTCAAATATAGGTGCCGATAGGCATTCCAGATATGGTTGCCGATAGGCATTTCAAATATAGGTGCTGATAGGCATTTCAGATGTAGTTTCCGATAGGCATTTCAAAAATAGGTGGCGATAGGCATTTCAGATATAGGTGCCGATAGGCATTTCAGATATAGTAGCCGATTGGCATTTAAAAAATAGGTGCTGATAGGCATTTCAGATATAGAAGCCGATAGGTATTTCAAATATAGGTGTCGATAGGCATTTCAGATATGGTTGCCGATAGGCATTTCAAATATAGGAGCAGATAGGCATTTCAGATGTAGTTTCCGAAAGGCATTTTAAAAATAGGTGCCGATAGGCATTTCAGATATAGGTGCCGATAGGCATTTCAGATATAGTTGCCGATTGGCATTTTAAAAATAGGTGCCGATAGGCATTTCAGATATAGAAGGAGATAGGCATAACAAATATAGGTGCCGATAGGCATTCCAGATATTGTTGCCGATAGGCATTTCAAATATAAGTGCTGATAGGCATTTCAGATGTAGTTGCCGATAGGCATTTCAAAAATTGGTGCCGATAGGCATTTCAGATATAGGTGCCGATAGGCATTTCAGATATAGTTGCCGATTGGCATTTTAAAAATAGGTGCCGATAGGCATTTCTGATATAGAAGCCGATAGGTATATCAAATATAGGTGTCGATAGGCATTTCAGATATGGTTGCCGAGGCATTTCAAATATAGGTGCTGATAGGCATTTCAGATGTAGTTTCCGATAGGCATTTCAAAAATAGGTGCCGATAGGCATTTCAGAAAATCCATAGACATTTCAGATATAGTTGCCGATTGGCATTCTAAAAATAGGTGCCGATAGGCATCTTAGATGTAGTTTCCGATAGGCATTTCAAAAATAGGTGCCGATAGGCATTTCAGATATAATTGCCGATAGGTTTATCAGATAAAGTTGCCGATAGGCATTTAAAATATAGGTGCCGATAGGCATTTCAAATATAGGTGCCGATAGGCATTCCAGATATGGTTGCCGATAGGCATTTCAAATATAGGTGCTGATAGGCATTTCAGTTGTAGTTTCCGATAGGCATTTCAAAAATAGGTGGCGATAGGCATTTCAGATATAGGTGCCGATAGGCATTTCAGATATAGTAGCCGATTGGCATTTTAAAAATAGGTGCCGATAGGCGTTTCAGATATAGAAGCCGATAGGTATTTCAAATATAGGTGTCGATAGGCATTTCAGATATGGTTGCCGATAGGCATTTCAAATATTAGTGCTGATAGGCATTTCAGATGTAGTTTCCGATAGGCATTTCAAAAATAGGTGCCGATAGGCATTTCAGATATAGGTGCCGATAGGCATTACAGATATAGTTGCCGATTAGCATATTAAAAATAGGTGCCGATAGGCATTTCAGATATAAAAGCCGATAGGCATTTCAAATATAGGTGCCGATAGGCATTCCAGATTTGGTTGCCGATAGGCATTTCAAATATAGGTGCTGATAGGCATTTCAGATGTAGTTTCCGATAGGCATTTAAAAAATAGGTGGCGATAGGCATTTCAGATATAGATGCCGATAGGCATTTCAGATATAGTAGCCGATTGGCATTTTAAAAATAGGTGCCGATAGGCATTTCAGATATAGAAGGAGATAGGCATTTCAAATATAGGTGCCGATAGGCATTCCAGATATGGTTGCCGATAGGCATTTCAAATATAAGTGCTGATAGGCATTTCAGATATAGTTGCCGATAGGCATTTCAAAAATTGGTGCCGATAGGCATTTCAGATATAGGTGCCGATAGGCATTTCAGATATAGTTGCCGATAGGCTTATCAGATAAAGTTGCCGATAGGCATTTAAAATATAGGTGCCGATAGGCATTTAAAATATAGGTGCCGATAGGCATTCCAGATATGGTTGCCGATAGGCATTTCAAATATAGGTGCTGATAGGCATTTCAGATGTAGTTTCCGATAGGCATTTCAAAAATAGGTGGCGATAGGCATTTCAGATATAGGTGCCGATAGGCATTTCAGATATAGTAGCCGATTGGCATTTTAAAAATAGGTGCCGATAGGCGTTTCAGATATAGAATCCGATAGGTATTTCAAAATGTAGGTGTCGATAGGCATTTCAGATATGGTTGCCGATAGGCATTTCAAATATAGGAGCAGATAGGCATTTCAGATGTAGTTTCCGAAAGGCACTTCAAAAATAGGTGCCGATAGGCATTTCAGATATAGGTGCCGATAGGCATTTCAGATATAGTTGCCGATTGGCATTTTAAAAATAGGTGCCGATAGGCATTTCAGATATAGAAGGAGATAGGCATTTCAAATATAGGTGCCGATAGGCATTCCAGATATGGTTGCCGATAGGCATTTCAAATATAAGTGCTGATAGGCATTTCAGATGTAGTTGCCGATAGGCATTTCAAAAATTGGTGCCGATAGGCATTTCAGATATAGGTGCCGATAGGCATTTCAGATATAGTTGCCGATTGGCATTTTAAAAATAGGTGCCGATAGGCATTTCTGATATAGAAGCCGATAGGTATATCAAATATAGGTGTCGATAGGCATTTCAGATATGGTTGCCGAGGCATTTCAAATATAGGTGATGATAGGCATTTCAGATGTAGTTTCCTATCGGCATTTCAAAAATAGGTGCCGATAGGCATTTCAGAAAATCCATAGAGATTTCAGATATAGTTGCCGATTGGCATTCTAAAAATAGGTGCCGATAGGCATTTTAGATGTAGTTTTCGATAGGCATTTCAAAAATAGGTGCCGATAGGCATTTCAGATATAGTTGCCGATAGGCTTATCAGATAAAGTTGCCGATAGGCATTTAAAATATAGGTGCCGATAGGCATTTCAAATATAGCTGTCGATAGGCATTTCAGATACATGTGCCGATAGGCATTTCTGATGTGGTTGCCGATAGGCATTTCAAATATTGGTGCTGATAGGCATTTCAGATGTAGTTTTCGATAGGCATTTCAAAAATAGGTGCCGATAGGCATTTCAGATATAGGTGCCGATAGGCCCTTCAGATATAGTTGCCGATTGGCATTTTAAAAATTGGTGCCGATAGGCATTTCAGATATAGAAGCCGATAGGCATTTCAAATATAGGTGCCGATAGGCATTCCAGATATGGTTGCCGATAGGCATTTCAAATATAGGTGCTGATAGGCATTTCAGATGTAGTTTTTGATAGCCATTTCAAAAATAGGAGCCGATAGCCATTTCAGATATAGGTTCCGATAGGCATTTCAGATATAGTTGCCGATTGGCATTTTAAAAATAGGTGCCGATAGGCATTTCAGATATAGAAGCCGATAGGCATTTCAAATATAGGTGCCGATAGGAATTCCAGATATGGTTGCCGATGGGCATTTCAAATAAAGGTGCTGATAGGCATTTCAGATGTAGTTTCCGATAGGCATTTATAAAATAGGTGCCGATAGGCATTTCAGATATAGGTCCTGAAAGGCATTTCAGATATAGTTGCCGATTGGCATTTTAAAAATAGTTGTCGATAGGCATGTCAGATATAGAAGCCGATAGGCATTTCAAATATAGGTGCCGATAGGCATTCCAGATATGGTTGCCTATAGGCATTTCAAATATAGGTCCTGATAGGCATTTTAGATGTAGTTTCCGATAGGCATTTCAAAAATTGATGCTATAGGCATTTCAGATATAGGTGCCGATAGGCATTTCAGATATAGTTGCCGATTGGCACTTTAAAAACAGGTGCCGATAGGCATTTCAGATATAGAAGCCGATAGGTATTTCAAATATAGGTGTCGATAGGCATTTCAGATATGGTTGCCGATAGGCATTTCAAATATAGGAGCAGATAGGCATTTCAGATGTAGTTTCCGAAAGGCATTTCAAAAATAGGTGCCGATAGGCATTTCAGATATAGGTGCCGATAGGCATTTCAGATATAGTTTCCGATTGGCATTTTAAAAATAAGTGCCGATAGGCATTTCAGATATAGAAGCCGATAGGCATTTCAAATATAGGTGCCGATAGGCATTCCAGATATGGTTGCCGATAGGCATTTCAAATATAAGTGCTGATAGGCATATCAGATGTAGTTTCCGATAGGCATTTCAAAAATAGGTACCGATAGGCATTTTAGATATAGGTGCCGATAGGCATTTCAGAAATAGTTGCCAATTGGCATTTTAAAAATTGGTGTCGATAGGGATTTCAGAAATAGAAGCCGATAGGCATTTCAAATATAGGTGCCGATAGGCATTCCAGATATGGTTGCCGATAGGCATTTCAAATATATGTGCTGATAGGCATTTCAGATGTAGTTTCCGATAGGCATTTCAAAAATTGGTGCCGATAGGCATTTCAGATATAAGTGCCGATAGGCATTTCAGATATAGTTGCCGATTGGCATTTGAGAAATAAGTGCCGATAGGCATTTCAGATATAGAAGCCGATAGGTCTTTCAAATATAGGTGTCGATAGGCATTTCAGATATGGTTGCCGATAGTCATTTCAAATATAGGTGCTGATAGGCATTTCAGATATAGTTTCCGATAGGCATTTCAAAAATAGGTGCTGATAGGCATTTCAGATATAGGTGCCGATAGGCATTTCAGATATAGTTGCCGATTGGCATTTTTAAAATAGGTGCCGATAGGCATTTTAGATGTAGTTTCCGATAGGCATTTCAAAAATTGGTGCCAAAAGGCATATCAGATATAAGTGCCGATAGGCATATCAGATATAGTTGTCGATAGGCATTTATAATATAGGTGCCGATAGGCATTTCAAATATAGGTGTCGATAGGCATTTCAGATATAAATGCCGAAAGGCATTTCAGATATAAGTGTCGATAGACATTTCTTTTGTGGTTGCCGATAGGCATTTCAAATATAGGTGCTGATAGGCATTTCAGATGTAGTTTTCGATAGGCATTTCAAAAATAGGTGCCGATAGGCATTTCAGATATAGGTGCCGATAGGCACTTCAGATATAGTTGCCGATTGGCATTTTAAAAATAGGTGTCGATAGGCATTTCAGATATAGAAGCCGATAGGCATTTCAAATATAGGTGCCGATAGGCATTCCAGATATGGTTGCCGATAGGCATTTGAAATATAGGTGCTGATAGGCATTTCAGATGTAGTTTCCGATAGGCATTTCAAAAATTGGTGCCGATAGGCATTTCAGATATAAGTGCCGATAGGCATTTCAGATATAGTTGCCGATTGGCATTTTAAAAATAGGTGCCGATAGGCATTTCAGATATAGAAGCCGATAGGTATTTCAAATATAGGTGTCCATAGGCATTTCAGATATGGTTGCCGATAGGCATTTCAAATATTGGTGCTGATAGGCATTTCAGATAAAGTTTCCGATAGGCATTTCAAAAATAGGTGCCGATAGGCATTTCAGATATTGGTGCCGATAGGCATTACAGATATAGTTGCCGATTGGCATTTTAAAAATAGGTGCCGATAGGCATTTCAGATATAGAAGCCGAAAGGCATTTCAAATATTTGTGCCGATAGGCATTCCAGATACGGTTGCCGATAGGCATTTCAAATATAGGTGCTGATAGGCATTTCAGATGTATTTTCCGATAGGCATTTCAAAAATAGGTGCCGATAGGCATTTCAGATATAGGGGCCGATAGGCATTTCAGATATAGTTGCCGATTGGCATTTTAAAAATAGGTGCCGATAGGCATTTCAGATATAGAAGCCGATAGGCATTTCAAATATAGGTGCCGATAAGCATTCCAGATATAGTTGCCGATAGGCATTTCAAATATAGGTGCTGATAGGCATTTCAGATGTAGTTTCCGATAGGCATTTCAAAAATTGGTGCCGATAGCCATTTCAGATATAGGTGCCGATTTGCATTTCAGATATAGTTGACGATTGGCATTTTAAAAATAGGTGCCGATAGGCATTTCAGATATAGAAGCCGATAGGTATTTCAAATATAGGTGTCGATAGGCATTTCAGATATGGTTGCCGATAGGCATTTCAAATATAGGTGCTGATAGGCATTTCAGATGTAGTTTCCGATAGGCATTTCAAAAATAGGTGCCGATAGGCATTTCAGATATAGGTGCCAATAGGCATTTCAGATATAGTTGCCGATTGGCATTTTAAAAATAGGTGTCGATAGGCATTTCAGATATAGAAGCCGATAGGCATTTCAAATATAGGTGTCGATAGGCATTCCAGATATGGTTGCCGATAGGCATTTCAAATAAAGGTGCTGATAGGCATTCCAGATGTAGTCTCCGATAGGCATTTCAAAAATTGGTGCCGATAGGCATTTCAGATATAGGTGCCGATAGGCATTTTAGATATAGTTACCGATTGGCATTTTTAAAATAGGTGCCGATAGGCATTTCAGTTATAGAAGCCGATAGGTATTTCAAATATAGGTGTCGATAGGCATTTCAGATATGGTTGCCGATAGGCATTTCAAATATAGGTGCTGATAGGCATTTCTGATGTAGTTTCCGATAGGCATTTCAAAAATAGGTGCCGATAGGCATTTCAGATATAGGTGCCGATAGACATTTCAGATATAGTTGCCGATTGGCATTTTAAAAATAGGTGCCGATAGGCATTTCAGATATAGAAGCCGATAGGCATTTCAAATATAGGTGCCGATAGGCTTTCCAGATATGGTTGCCGATAGGCATTTCAGATATAGGTGATGATAGGCATTTCAGATATAGTTGCCGATTGGCATTTTAAAAATAGGTGCCGATAGGCATTTCAGATATAGAAGCCGATAGGTATTTCAAATATAGGTGTAGATAGGCATTTCAGATATGGTTGCCGATAGGCATTTCAAATATTGGTGCTGATAGGCATTTTAGATGTAGTTTCCGATAGGCATTTCAAAAATAGGTGCCGAAAGGCATTTCAGATATAGGTGCCGATAGGCATTACAGATATAGCTGCCGATTAGCATTTTAAAAATAGGTGCCGATAGGCATTTCAGATATAAAAGCCGATAGGCATTTCAAATATAGGTGTCGATAGGCATTTCAGATATGGTTGCCGATAGGCATTTCAAATATAGGTGCTGATAGGCATTTCAGATGTAGTTTCCGATAGGCATTTCAAAAATTGGTGCCGAAACGCATTTCAGATATAAGTGCCGATAGGCATATCAGATATAGTTGCCGATAGGCATTTAAAATATAGGTGCCGATAGGCATTTCAAATATAGGTGTCGATAGGCATTTCAGATATAAATGCCGAAAGGCATTTCAGATATAAGTGCCGATAGGCATTTCTTTTGTGGTTGCCGATAGGCATTTCAAATATAGGTGCTGATAGGCATTTCAGATATAGGTGCCGATAGGCATTTCAGATATAGTTGCCGATTGGCATTTTAAAAATAGGTGCCGATAGGCATTTCAGATATAGAAGCCGATAGGCATTTCAAATATAGGTGCCGATAGGCATTCCAGATATGGTTGCCGATAGGCATTTCAAATATAAGTGCTGATAGGCATTTCAGATGTAGTTTCCGATAGGCATTTCAAAAACAGTTACCGATAGGCATTTTAGATATAGGTGCCGATAGGCATTTCAGAAATAGTTGCCAATTGGCATTTTAAAAATTGGTGTCGATAGGGATTTCAGAAATAGAAGCCGATAGGCATTTCAAATATAGGTGCCGATAGGCATTCCAGATATGGTTGCCGATAGGCATTTCAAATATATGTGCTGATAGGCATTTCAGATGTAGTTTCCGATAGGCATTTCAAAAATTGGTGCCGATAGGCATTTTAGATATAAGTGCCGATAGGCATTTCAGATATAGTTGCCGATTGGCATTTTAGAAATAAGTGCCGATAGGCATTTCAGATATAGAAGCCGATAGGTCTTTCAAATATAGGTGTCGATAGGCATTGCAGATATGGTTGCCGATAGGCATTTCAAATATAGGTGCTGATAGGCATTTCAGATGTAGTTTCCGATAGGCATTTCAAAAATTGGTGCCGAAACGCATTTCAGATATAAGTGCCGATAGGCATATCAGATATAGTTGCCGATAGGCATTTAAAATATAGGTGCCGATAGGCTTTTCAAATATAGGTGTCGATAGGCATTTCAGATATAAATGCCGAAAGGCATTTCAGATATAAGTGCCGATAGGCATTTCTTTTGTGGTTGCCGATAGGCATTTCAAATATAGGTGCTGATAGGCATTTCAGATGTAGTTTTCGATAGGCATTTCAAAAATAGGTGCCGATAGGCATTTCAGATATAGGTGCCGATAGGCACTTCAGGTATAGTTGCCGATTGGCATTTTAAAAATAGGTGTCGATAGGCATTTCAGATATAGAAGCCGATAGGCATTTCAAATATAGGTGCCGATAGGCATTCCAGATATGGTTGCCGATAGGCATTTCAAATATAGGTGCTGATAGGCATTTCAGATGTAGTTTTCGATAGGCATTTCAAAAATTGGTGCCGATAGGCATTTTAGATATAGGTGCCGATAGGCATTTCAGATATAGTTGCCGATTGGCATTTTAAAAATAGGTGCCGATAGGCATTTCAGATATAGAAGCCGATAGGTATTTCAAATATAGGTGTCCATAGGCATTTTAGATAAGGTTGCCGATAGGCATTTCAAATATTGGTGCTGATAGGCATTGCAGATGTAGTTTCCGATAGGCATTTCAAAAATAGGTGCCGATAGGCATTTCAGATATTGGTGCCGATAGGCATTACAGATATAGTTGCCGATTGGCATTTTAAAAATAGGTGCCGATAGGCATTTCAGATATAGAAGCCGATAGGCATTTCAAATATAGGTGCCGATAGGCATTCCAGATATGGTTGCCGATAGGCATTTGAAATATTGGTGCTGATAGGCATTTCAGATGTAGTTTCCGATAGGCATTTCAAAAATTGGTGCCGATAGGCATTTCAGATATAGGTGCCGATAGGCATTTCAGATAAAGTTGCCGATTGGCATTTTAAAAATAGGTGCCGATAGGCATTTCAGATATAGAAGCTGATAGGTATTTCAAATATAGGTGTCCATAGGCATTTCAGATATGGTTGCCGATAGGCATTTCAAATATTGGTGCTGATAGGCATTTCAGATGTAGTTTCCGATAGGCATTTCAAAAATAGGTGCCGATAGGCATTTCAGATATTGGTGCCGATAGGCATTACAGATATAGTTGCCGATTGGCATTTTAAAAATAGGTGCCGATAGGCATTTCAGATATAGAAGCCGATAGGCATTTCAAATATTTGTGCCGATAGGCATTCCAGATATGGTTGCCGATAGGCATTTCAAATATAGGTGCTGATAGGCATTTCAGATGTAGTTTCCGATAGGCATTTCAAAAATAGGTGCCGATAGGCATTTCAGATATAGAAGCCGATAGGTATTTCAAATATAGGTGTCGATAGGCATTTCAGATATGGTTGCCGATAGGCATTTCAAATATTGGTGCTGATAGGCATTTCAGATGTAGTTTCCGATAGGCATTTCAAAAATAGGTGCCGATAGGCAATTCAGATATAGTAGCCGATTGGCATTTAAAAAATAGGTGCTGATAGGCATTTCAGATATAGAAGCCGATAGGTATTTCAAATATAGGTGTCGATAGGCATTTCAGATATGGTTGCCGATAGGCATTTCAAATATAGGAGCAGATAGGCATTTCAGATGTAGTTTCCGAAAGGCATTTCAAAAATAGGTGCCGATAGGCATTTCAGATATAGGTGCCGATAGGCATTTCAGATATAGATGCCGATTGGCATTTTAAAAATAGGTGCCGATAGGCATTTCAGATATAGAAGGAGATAGGCCTTTCAAATATAGGTGCCGATAGGGATTCCAGATATGGTTGCCGATGGGCATTTCAAATATAGGTGCTGATAGGCATTCCAGATGTAGTCTCCGATAGGCATTTCAAAAATTGGTGCCGATAGGCATTTCAGATATAGGTGCCGATAGGCATTTCAGATATAGTTACCGATTGGCATTTTAAAAATAGGTGCCGATAGGCATTTCAGTTATAGAAGCAGATAGGCATTTCAAATATAGGTGCCGATAGGCATTCCAGATATGGTTGCCGATAGGCATTTCAAATATTGGTGCTGATAGGCAGTTCAGATGTAGTTTCCGATAGGCATTTCAAAAATAGGTGCTGATAGGCATTTCAGATGTAGTTTCCGATAGGCATTTCAGATGTAGTTTCCGATAAGCATTTCAAAAATTGGTGCCGATAGGCATTTCAGATATAGGTGATGATAGGCATTTCAGATATAGTTGCCGATTGGCATTTTAAAAATAGGTGCCGATAGGCATTTCAGATATAGAAGCCGATAGGTATTTCAAATATAGGTGTCGATAGGCATTTCAGATATGGTTGCCGATAGGCATTTCAAATATTGGTGCTGATAGGCATTTTAGATGTAGTTTCCGATAGGCATTTCAAAAATAGGTGCCGAAAGGCATTTCAGATATAGGTGACGATAGGCATTACAGATATAGTTGCCGATTAGCATTTTAAAAATAGGTGCCGATAGGCATTTCAGATATAAAAGCCGAAAGGCATTTCAAATATAGGTGCCGATAGGCATTCCAGATATGGTTGCCGATAGGCATTTCAAATATAGGTGCTGATAGGCATTTCAGATGTAGTTTCCGATAGGCATTTCGAAAATAGGTGGCGATAGGCATTTCAGATATAGGTGCCGATAGGCATTTCAGATATAGTAGCCGATTGGCATTTTAAAAATAGGTGCCGATAGGCATTTCAGATATAGAAGCCGATAGGTATTTCAAATATAGGTGTCGATACGCATTTCAGATATGGTTGCCGATAGGCATTTCAAATATTGGTGCTGATAGGCATTTCAGATGTAGTTTCCGATAGGCATTTCAAAAATAGGTGCCGATAGGCATTTCAGATATAGTAGCCGATTGGCATTTAAAAAATAGGTGCTGATAGGCATTTCAGATATAGAAGCCGATAGGTATTTCAAATATAGGTGTCGATAGGCAATTCAGATATGGTTGCCGATAGGCATTTCAAATATAGGAGCAGATAGGCATTTCAGATGTAGTTTCCGAAAGGCATTTCAAAAATAGGTGCCGATAGGCATTTCAGATATAGGTGCCGATAGGCAATTCAGATATAGTTGCCGATTGGCATTTTAAAAATAGGTGCCGATAGGCATTTCATATATAGAAGGAGATAGGCATAACAAATATAGGTGCCGATAGGCATTCCAGATATGGTTGCCGATAGGCATTTCAAATATAAGTGCTGATAGGCATTTCAGATGTAGTTGCCGATAGGCATTTCAAAAATTGGTGCCGATAGGCATTTCAGATATAGGTGCCGATAGGCATTTTAGATATAGTTGCCGATTGGCATTTTAAAAATAGGTGCCGATAGGCATTTCTGATATAGAAGCCGATAGGTATATCAAATATAGGTGTCGATAGGCATTTCAGATATGGTTGCCGAGGCATTTCAAATATAGGTGCTGATAGGCATTTCAGATGTAGTTTCCGATAGGCATTTCAAAAATAGGTGCCGATAGGCATTTCAGAAAATCCATAGACATTTCAGATATAGTTGCCGATTAGCATTCTAAAAATAGGTGCCGATAGGCATTTTAGATGTAGTTTCCGATAGGCATTTCAAAAATAGGTGCCGATAGGCATTTCAGATATAGTTGCCGATAGGTTTCTCAGATAAAGTTGCCGATAGGCATTTAAAATATAGGTGCCGATAGGCATTTCAAATATAGGTGCCGATAGGCATTCCAGATATGGTTGGCGATAGGCATTTCAAATATAGGTGCTGATAGGCATTTCAGATGTAGTTTCCGATAGGCATTTCAAAAATAGGTGGCGATAGGCATTTCAGATATATGTGCCGATAGGCATTTCAGATATAGTAGCCGATTGGCATTTTAAAAATAGGTGCCGATAGGCGTTTCAGATATAGAAGCCGATAGGTATTTCAAATATAGGTGTCGATAGGCATTTCAGATATGGTTGCCGATAGGCATTTCAAATATTGGTGCTGATAGGCATTTCAGATGTAGTTTCCGATAGGCATTTCAAAAATAGGTGCCGATAGGCATTTCAGATATAGGTGCCGATAGGCATTACAGATATAGTTGCCGATTAGCATATTAAAAATAGGTGCCGATAGGCATTTCAGATATAAAAGCCGATAGGCATTTCAAATATAGGTGCCGATAGGCATTCCAGATATGGTTGCCGATAGGCATTTCAAATATAGGTGCTGATAGGCATTTCAGATGTAGTTTCCGATAGGCATTTCAAAAATAGGTGGCGATAGGCATTTCAAATATAGGTGCCGATAGGCATTTCAGATATAGGTGCCGATAGGCATTTCAGATATAGTAGCCGATTGGCATTTTAAAAATAGGTGCCGATAGGCATTTCAGATATAGAAGGAGATAGGCATTTCAAATATAGGTGCCGATAGGCATTCCAGATATGGTTGCCGATAGGCATTTCAAATATAAGTGCTGATAGGCATTTCAGATGTAGTTGCCGATAGGCATTTCAAAAATTGGTGCCGATAGGCATTTCAGATATAGGTGCCGATAGGCATTTCAGATATAGTTGCCGATAGGCTTATCAGATAAAGTTGCCGATAGGCATTTAAAATATAGGTGCCGATAGGCATTTCAAATATAGGTGCCGATAGGCATTCCAGATATGGTTGCCGATAGGCATTTCAAATATAGGTGCTGATAGGCATTTCAGATGTAGTTTCCGATAGGCATTTCAAAAATAGGTGGCGATAGGCATTTCAGATATAGGTGCCGATAGGCATTTCAGATATAGTAGCCGATTGGCATTTTAAAAATAGGTGCCGATAGGCGTTTCAGATATAGAAGCCGATAGGTATTTCAAATATAGGTGTCGATAGGCATTTCAGATATGGTTGCCGATAGGCATTTCAAATATAGGAGCAGATAGGCATTTCAGATGTAGTTTCCGACAGGCACTTCAAAAATAGGTGCCGATAGGCATTTCAGATATAGGTGCCGATAGGCATTTCAGATATAGTTGCCGATTGGCATTTTAAAAATAGGTGCCGATAGGCATTTCAGATATAGAAGGAGATAGGCATTTCAAATATAGGTGCCGATAGGCATTCCAGATATGGTTGCCGATAGGCATTTCAAATATAAGTGCTGATAGGCATTTCAGATGTAGTTGCCGATAGGCATTTCAAAAATTGGTGCCGATAGGCATTTCAGATATAGGTGCCGATAGGCATTTCAGATATAGTTGCCGATTGGCATTTTAAAAATAGGTGCCGATAGGCATTTCTGATATAGAAGCCGATAGGTATATCAAATATAGGTGTCTATAGGCATTTCAGATATGGTTGCCGAGGCATTTCAAATATAGGTGATGATAGGCATTTTAGATGTAGTTTCCTATAGGCATTTTAAAAATAGGTGCCGATAGGCATTTCAGAAAATCCATAGAGATTTCAGATATAGTTGCCGATTGGCATTCTAAAAATAGGTGCCGATAGGCATTTTAGATGTAGTTTTCGATAGGCATTTCAAAAATAGGTGCCGATAGGCATTTCAGATATAGTTGCCGATAGGCTTATCAGATAAAGTTGCCGATAGGCATTTAAAATATAGGTGCCGATAGGCATTTCAAATATAGGTGTCGATAGGCATTTCAGATACATGTGCCGATAGGCATTTCTGATGTGGTTGCCGATAGGCATTTCAAATATTGGTGCTGATAGGCATTTCAGATGTAGTTTTCGATAGGCATTTCAAAAATAGGTGCCGATAGGCATTTCAGATATAGGTGCCGATAGGCACTTCAGATATAGTTGCCGATTGGCATTTTAAAAATTGGTGCCGATAGGCATTTCAGATATAGAAGCCGATAGGCATTTCAAATATAGGTGCCGATAGGCATTCCAGATATGGTTGCCGATAGGCATTTCAAATATAGGTGCTGATAGGCATTTCAGATGTAGTTTTTGATAGCCATTTCAAAAATAGGAGCCGATAGCCATTTCAGATATAGGTTCCGATAGGCATTTCAGATATAGTTGCCGATTGGCATTTTAAAAATAGGTGCCGATAGGCATTTCAGATATAGAAGCCGATAGGCATTTCAAATATAGGTGCCGATAGGCATTCCAGATATGGTTGCCGATAGGCATTTCAAATAAAGGTGCTGATAGGCATTTCAGATGTAGTTTCCGATAGGCATTTATAAAATAGGTGCCGATAGGCATTTCAGATATAGGTCCTGAAAGGCATTTCAGATATAGTTGCCGATTGGCATTTTAAAAATAGTTGTCGATAGGCATGTCAGATATAGAAGCCGATAGGCATTTCAAATATAGGTGCCGATAGGCATTCCAGATATGGTTGCCGATAGGCATTTCAAATATAGGAGCAGATAGGCATTTCAGATGTAGTTTCCGAAAGGCATTTCAAAAATAGGTGCCGATAGGCATTTCAGATATAGGTGCCGATAGGCATTTCAGATATAGTTGCCGATTGGCATTTAAAAAATAGGTGCCGTTAGGCATTTCAGATATAGAAGCCGATAGGTATTTCAAATATAGGTGTCGATAGGCATTTCAGATATGGTTGCGGATAGGCATTTCAAATATAGGTGCTGATAGGCATTTCAGATGTAGTTTCCGATAGGCATTTATAAAATAGGTGCCGATAGGCATTTCAGATATAGGTCCTGAAAGGCATTTCAGATATAGTTGCCGATTGGCATTTTAAAAATAGTTGTCGATAGGCATGTCAGATATAGAAGCCGATAGGCATTTCAAATATAGGTGCCGATAGGCATTCCAGATATGGTTGCCGATAGGCATTTCAAATATAGGAGCAGATAGGCATTTCAGATGTAGTTTCCGAAAGGCATTTCAAAAATAGGTGCCGATAGGCATTTCAGATATAGGTGCCGATAGGCATTTCAGATATAGTTGCCGATTGGCATTTTAAAAATAGGTGCCGATAGGCATTTCAGATATAGAAGCCGATAGGCATTCCAAATATAGGTGCCGATAGGCATTCCAGATATGGTTGCCGATAGGCATTTCAAATATAAGTGCTGATAAGCATTTCAGATGTAGTTTCCGATAGGCATTTCAAAAATAGGTACCGATAGGCATTTTAGATATAGGTGCCGATAGGCATTTCAGAAATAGTTGCCAATTGGCATTTTAAAAATTGGTGTCGATAGGGATTTCAGAAATAGAAGCCGATAGGCATTTCAAATATAGGTGCCGATAGGCATTCCAGATATGGTTGCCGATAGGCATTTCAAATATATGTGCTGATAGGCATTTCAGATGTAGTTTCCGATAGGCATTTCAAAAATTGGTGCCGATAGGCATTTCAGATATAAGTGCCGATAGGCATTTCAGATATAGTTGCCAATTGGCATTTTAGAAATAAGTGCCGATAGGCATTTCAGATATAGAAGCCGATAGGTCTTTCAAATATAGGTGTCGATAGGCATTTCAGATATGGTTGCCGATAGGCATTTCAAATATAGGTGCTGATAGGCATTTCAGATATAGTTTCCGAAAGGCATTTCAAAAATAGGTGCCGATAGGCATTTCAGATATAGGTGCCGATAGGCATTTCAGATATAGTTGCCGATTGGCATTTTTAAAATAGGTGCCGATAGGCATTTTAGAAGTAGTTTCCGATAGGCATTTCAAAAATTGGTGCCGAAAGGCATATCAGATATAAGTGCCGATAGGCATATCAGATATAGTTGCCGATAGGCATTTATAATATAGGTGCCGATAGGCATTTCAAATATAGGTGTCGATAGGCATTTCAGATATAAATGCCGAAAGGCATTTCAGATATAAGTGCCGATAGACATTTCTTTTGTGGTTGCCGATAGGCATTTCAAATATAGGTGCTGATAGGCATTTCAGATGTAGTTTTCGATAGGCATTTCAAAAATAGGTGCCGATAGGCATTTCAGATATAGGTGCCGATAGGCACTTCAGATATAGTTGCCGATTGGCATTTTAAAAATAGGTGTCGATAGGCATTTCAGATATAGAAGCCGATAGGCATTTCAAATATAGGTGCCGATAGGCATTCCAGATATGGTTGCCGATAGGCATTTGAAATATAGGTGCTGATAGGCATTTCAGATGTAGTTTCCGATAGGCATTTCAAAAATTGGTGCCGATAGGCATTTCAGATATAAGTGCCGATAGGCATTTCAGATATAGTTGCCGATTGGCATTTTAAAAATAGGTGCCGATAGGCATTTCAGATATAGAAGCCGATAGGTATTTCAAATATAGGTGTCCATAGGCATTTCAGATATGGTTGCCGATAGGCATTTCAAATATTGGTGCTGATAGGCATTTCAGATGTAGTTTCCGATAGGCATTTCAAAAATAGGTGCCGATAGGCATTTCAGATATTGGTGCCGATAGGCATTACAGATATAGTTGCCGATTGGCATTTTAAAAATAGGTGCCGATAGGCATTTCAGATATAGAAGCCGAAAGGCATTTCAAATATTTGTGCCGATAGGCATTCCAGATACGGTTGCCGATAGGCATTTCAAATATAGGTGCTGATAGGCATTTCAGATGTATTTTCCGATAGGCATTTAAAAAATAGGTGCCGATAGGCATTTCAAATATAGGGGCCGATAGGCATTTCAGATATAGTTGCCGATTGGCATTTTAAAAATAGGTGCCGATAGGCATTTCAGATATAGAAGCCGATAGGCATTTCAAATAAAGGTGCCGATAAGCATTCCAGATATGGTTGCCGATAGGCATTTCAAATATAGGTGCTGATAGGCATTTCAGATGTAGTTTCCGATAGGCATTTCAAAAATTGGTGCCGATAGCCATTTCAGATATAGGTGCCGATTTGCATTTCAGATATAGTTGACGATTGGCATTTTAAAAATAGGTGTCGATAGGCATTTCAGATATAGAAGCCGATAGGTATTTCAAATATGGTTGCCGATAGGCATTTCAAATATAGATGCTGATAGGCATTTCAGATGTAGTTTCCGATAGGCATTTCAAAAATAGGTGCCGATAGGCATTTCAGATATAGGTGCCAAAGGCATTTCAGATATAGTTGCCGATTGGCATTTTAAAAATAGGTGTCGATAGGCATTTCAGATATAGAAGCCGATAGGCATTTCAAATATAGGTGCCGATAGGCATTCCAGATATGGTTGCCGATAGGCATTTCAAATATAGGTGCTGATAGGCATTCCAGATGTAGTCTCCGATAGGCATTTCAAAAATTGGTGCCGATAGGCATTTCAGATATAGGTGCCGATAGGCATTTTAGATATAGTTACCGATTGGCATTTTTAAAATAGGTGCCGATAGGCATTTCAGTTATAGAAGCCGATAGGTATTTCAAATATAGGTGTCGATAGGCATTTCAGATATGGTTGCCGATAGGCATTTCAAATATAGGTGCTGATAGGCATTCCTGATGTAGTTTCCGATAGGCATTTTAAAAATAGGTGCCGATAGGCATTTCAGATATAGGTGCCGATAGGCATTTCAGATATAGTTGCCGATTGGCATTTTAAAAATAGGTGCTGATAGGCATTTCAGATATAGAAGCCGATAGGCATTTCAAATATAGGTGCCGATAGGCTTTCCAGATATGGTTGCCGATAGGCATTTCAAATATTGGTGCTGATAGGCATTTCAGATGTAGTTTCCGATAGGCATTTCAAAAATAGGTGCTTATAGGCATTTCAGATGTAATTTCCGATAGGCATTTCAGATGTAGTTTCCGATAGGCATTTCAAAAATTGGTGCCGATAGGCATTTCAGATATAGGTGCCGATAGGCATTTCAGATATAAAAGCCGATAGGCATTTCAAATATAGGTGCCGATAGGCATTCCAGATATGGTTGCCGATAGGCATTTCAAATATAAGTGCTGATAGGCATTTCAGATGTAGTTTCCGATAGGCATTTCAAAAACAGTTACCGATAGGCATTTTAGATATAGGTGCCGATAGGCATTTCAGAAATAGTTGCCAATTGGCATTTTAAAAATTGGTGTCAATAGGGATTTCAGAAATAGAAGCCGATAGGCATTTCAAATATAGGTGCCGATAGGCATTCCAGATATGGTTGCCGATAGGCATTTCAAATATATGTGCTGATAGGCATTTCAGATGTAGTTTCCGATAGGCATTTCAAAAATTGGTGCCGATAGGCATTTCAGATATAAGTGCCGATAGGCATTTCAGATATAGTTGCCGATTGGCATTTTAGAAATAAGTGCCGATAGGCATTTCAGATATAGAAGCCGATAGGTCTTTCAAATATAGGTGTCGATAGGCATTTCAGATATGGTTGCCGATAGGCATTTCAAATATAGGTGCTGATAGGCATTTCAGATGTAGTTTCCGATAGGCATTTCAAAAATTGGTGCCGAAACGCATTTCATATATAAGTGCCGATAGGCATATCAGATATAGTTGCCGATAGGCATTTAAAATATAGGTGCCGATAGGCTTTTCAAATATAGGTGTCGATAGGCATTTCAGATATAAATGCCGAAAGGCATTTCAGATATAAGTGCCGATAGGCATTTCTTTTGTGGTTGCCGATAGGCATTTCAAATATAGGTGCTGATAGGCATTTCAGACGTAGTTTTCGATAGGCATTTCAAAAATAGGTGCCGATAGGCATTTCAGATATAGGTGCCGATAGGCACTTCAGGTATTGTTGCCGATTGGCATTTTAAAAATAGGTGTCGATAGGCATTTCAGATATAGAAGCCGATAGGCATTTCAAATATAGGTGCCGATAGGCATTCCAGATATGGTTGCCGATAGGCATTTGAAATATTGGTGCTGATAGGCATTTCAGATGTAGTTTCCGATAGGCATTTCAAAAATTGGTGCCGATAGGCATTTCAGATATAGGTGCCGATAGGCATTTCAGATATAGTTGCCGATTGGCATTTTAAAAATAGGTGCCGATAGGCATTTCAGATATAGAAGCCGATAGGTATTTCAAATATAGGTGTCCATAGGCATTTCAGATATGGTTGCCGATAGGCATTTCAAATATAGGTGCTGATAGGCATTTCAGATGTAGTTTCCGATAGGCATTTCAAAAATAGGTGCCGATAGGCATTTCAGATATAGGTGCCAATAGGCATTTCAGATAAAGTTGCCGATTGGCATTTTAAAAATAGGTGTCGATAGGCATTTCAGATATAGAAGCCGATAGGCCTTTCAAATATAGGTGCCGATAGGCATTCCAGATATGGTTGCCGATAGGCATTTCAAATATAGGTGCTGATAGGCATTCCAGATGTAGTCTCCGATAGGCATTTCAAAAATTGGTGCCGATAGGCATTTCAGATATAGGTGCCGATAGGCATTTCAGATATAGTTACCGATTGGCATTTTAAAAATAGGTGCCGATAGGGATTTCAGTTATAGAAGCCGATAAGTATTTCAAATATAGGTGTCGATAGGCATTTCAGATATGGTTGCCGATAGGCATTTCAAATATAGGTGCTGATAGGCATTTCTGATGTAGTTTCCGATAGGCATTTCAAAAATAGGTGCCGATAGGCATTTCAGATATAGGTGCCGATAGGCATTTCAGATATAGTTGCCGATTGGCATTTTAAAAATAGGTGCCGATAGGCATTTCAGATATAGAAGCCGATAGGCATTTCAAATATAGGTGCCGATAGGCATTCCAGTTATGGTTGCCGATAGGCATTTCAAATATTGGTGCTGATAGGCATTTCAGATGTAGTTTCCGATAGGCATTTCAAAAATAGGTGCTGATAGGCATTTCAGATATGGTTGCCGATAGGCATTTCAAATATAAGTGCTGATAGGCATTTCAGATGTAGTTTCCGATAGGCATTTCAAAAATAGGTACCGATAGGCATTTTAGATATAGGTGCCGATAGGCATTTCAGAAATAGTTGCCAATTGGCATTTTAAAAATTGGTGTCGATAGGGATTTCAGAAATAGAAGCCGATAGGCATTTCAAATATAGGTGCCGATAGGCATTCCAGATATGGTTGCCGATAGGCATTTCAAATATATGTGCTGATAGGCATTTCAGATGTAGTTTCCGATAGGCATTTCAAAAATTGGTGCCGATAGGCATTTCAGATATAAGTGCCGATAGGCATTTCAGATATAGTTGCCGATTGGCATTTTAGAAATAAGTGCCGATAGGCATTTCAGATATAGAAGCCGATAGGTCTTTCAAATATAGGTGTCGATAGGCATTTCAGATATGGTTGCCGATAGGCATTTCAAATATAGGTGCTGATAGGCATTTCAGATGTAGTTTCCGATAGGCATTTCAAAAATAGGTGCCGATAGGCATTCCAGATATAGGTGCCGATAGGAATTTCAGATATAGTTGCCGATTGGCATTTTTAAAATAGGTGCCGATAGGCATTTTAGATGTAGTTTCCGATAGGCATTTCAAAAATTGGTGCCGAAAGGCATTTCAGATATAAGTGCCGATAGGCATATCAGATATAGTTGCCGATAGGCATTTAAAATATAGGTGCCGATAGGCATTTCAAATATAGGTGTCGATAGGCATTTCAGAGATAAATGCCGAAAGGCATTTCAGATATAAGTGCCGATAGACATTTCTTTTGTGGTTGCCGATAGGCATTTCAAATATAGGTGCTGATAGGCATTTCAGATGTAGTTTTCGATAGGCATTTCAAAAATAGGTGCCGATAGGCATTTTAGATATAGGTGCCGATAGGCACTTCAGATATAGTTGCCGATTGGCATTTTAAAAATAGGTGTCGATAGGCATTTCAGATATAGAAGCCGATAGGCATTTCAAATATAGGTGCCGATAGGCATTCCAGATATGGTTGCCGATAGGCATTTGAAATATAGGTGCTGATAGGCATTTCAGATGTAGTTTCCGATAGGCATTTCAAAAATTGGTGCTGATAGGCATTTCAGATATAGGTGCCGATAGGCATTTCAGATATAGTTGCCGATTGGCATTTTAAAAATAGGTGCCGATAGGCATTTCAGATATAGAAGCCGATAGGTATTTCAAATATAGGTGTCCATAGGCATTTCAGATATGGTTGCCGATAGGCATTTCAAATATTGGTGCTGATAGGCATTTCAGATGTAGTTTCCGATAGGCATTTCAAAAATAGGTGCCGATAGGCATTTCAGATATTGGTGCCGATAGGCATTACAGATATAGTTGCCGATTGGCATTTTAAAAATAGGTGCCGATAGGCATTTCAGATATAGAAGCCGATAGGCATTTCAAATATTTGTGCCGATAGGCATTCCAGATATGGTTGCCGATAGGCATTTCAAATATAGGTGCTGATAGGCATTTCAGATGTAGTTTCCGATAGGCATTTCAAAAATAGGTGCCGATAGGCAATACAGATATAGGTGATGATAGGCATTTCAGATATAGTTGCCGATTGGCATTTTAAAAATAGGTGCCGATAGGCATTTCAGATATAGAAGCCGATAGGCATTTCAAATATAGGTGCCGATAGGCATTCCAGATACGGTTGCCGATAGGCATTTCAAATATAGGTGCTGATAGGCATTTCAGATGTAATTTCCGATAGGCATTTCAAAAATAGGTGCCGATAGGCATTTCAGATATAGGGGCCGATAGGCATTTCAGATATAGTTGCCGATTGGCATTTTAAAAATAGGTGCCGATTGGCATTTCAGATATAGAAGCCGATAGGCATTTAAAATATAGGTGCCGATAAGCATTCCAGATATGGTTGCCGATAGGCATTTCAAATATAGGTGCTGATAGGCATTTCAGATGTAGTTTCCGATAGGCATTTCAAAAATTGGTGCCGATAGCCATTTCAGATATAGGTGCCGATTTGCATTTCAGATATAGTTGACGATTGGCATTTTAAAAATAGGTGCCGATAGGCATTTCAGATATAGAAGCCGATAGGTATTTCAAATATAGGTGTCGATAGGCATTTCAGATATGGTTGCCGATAGGCATTTCAAATATAGGTGCTTATAGGCATTTCAGATGTAGTTTCCGATAGGCATTTCAAAAATAGGTGCCGATAGGCATTTCAGATATAGGTGCCAATAGGCATTTCAGATATAGTTGCCGATTGGCATTTTAAAAATAGGTGTCGATAGGCATTTCAGATATAGAAGCCGATAGGCATTTTAAATATAGGTGCCGATAGGCATTCCAGATATGGTTGCCGATAGGCATTTCAAATATTTGTGCTGATAGGCATTCCAGATGTAGTCTCCGATAGGCATTTCAAAAATTGGTGCCGATAGGCATTTCAGATATAGGTGCCGATAGGCATTTTAGATATAGTTACCGATTGGCATTTTAAAAATAGGTGCCGATAGGCATTTCAGTTATAGAAGCCGATAGGTATTTCAAATATAGGTGTCGATAGGCATTTCAGATATGGTTGCCGATAGGCATTTCAAATATAGGTGCTGATAGGCATTTCTGATGTAGTTTCCGATAGGCATTTCAAAAATAGGTGCCGATAGGCATTTCAGATATAGGTGCCGATAGGCATTTCAGATATAGTTGCCGATTGGCATTTTAAAAATAGGTGCCGATAGGCATTTCAGATATAGAAGCCGATAGGCATTTCAAATATAGGTGCCGATAGGCATTCCAGATATGGTTGCCGAAGGCATTTCAAATATTGGTGCTGATAGGCATTTCAGATGTAGTTTCCGATAGGCATTTCAGATGTAGTTTCCGATAGGCATTTCAGATGTAGTTTCCGATAGGCATTTCAAAAATTGGTGCCGATAGGCATTTCAGATATAGGTGATGATAGGCATTTCAGATATAGTTGCCGATTGGCATTTTAAAAACAGGTGCCGATAGGCATTTCAGATATAGAAGCCGATAGGTATTTCAAATATAGGTGTAGATAGGCATTTCAGATATGGTTGCCGATAGGCATTTCAAATATTGGTGCTGATTGGCATTTTAGATGTAGTTTCCGATAGGCATTTCAAAAATAGGTGCCGAAAGGCATTTCAGATATAGGTGCCGATAGGCATTACAGATATAGTTGCCGATTAGCATTTTAAAAATAGGTGCCGATAGGCATTTCAGATATAAAAGCCGATAGGCATTTCAAATATAGGTGTCGATAGGCATTTCAGATATGGTTGCCGATAGGCATTTCAAATATAGGAGCAGATAGGCATTTCAGATGTAGTTTCCGAAAGGCATTTCAAAAATAGGTGCCGATAGGCATTTCAGATATAGGTGCCGATAGGCATTTCAGATATAGTTGCCGATTGGCATTTTAAAAATAGGTGTCGATAGGCATTTCAGATATAGAAGCCGATAGGCATTTCAAATATAGGTGCCGATAGGTATTCCAGATATGGTTGCCGATAGGCATTTGAAATATAGGTGCTGATAGGCATTTCAGATGTAGTTTCCGATAGGCATTTTAAAAATAGGTGTCGATAGGCATTTCAGATATAGAAGCCGATAGGCATTTCAAATATAGGTGCCGATAGGTATTCCAGATATGGTTGCCGATAGGCATTTGAAATATAGGTGCTGATAGGCATTTCAGATGTAGTTTCCGATAGGCATTTCAAAAATTGGTGCCGATAGGCATTTCAGATATAGGTGCCGATAGGCATTTCAGATATAGTTGCCGATTGGCATTTTAAAAATAGGTGCCGATAGGCATTTCAGATATAGAAGCCGATAGGTATTTCAAATATAGGTGTCCATAGGCATTTCAGATATGGTTGCCGATAGGCATTTCAAATATTGGTGCTGATAGGCATTTCAGATGTAGTTTCCGATAGGCATTTCAAAAATAGGTGCCGATAGGCATTTCAGATATTGGTGCCGATAGGCATTTCTGATGTGGTTGCCGATAGGCATTTCAAATATAGGTGCTGATAGGCATTTCAGATGTAGTTTTCGATAGGCATTTCAAAAATAGGTGCCGATAGGCATTTCAAATATAGGTGCCGATAGGCACTTCAGATATAGTTTCCGATTGGTATTTTAAAAATAGGTGCCGATAGGCATTTCAAATACAGAAGCAGATAGGCATTTCAAATATAGGTGCCGATAGGCATAACCAGATATGGTTGCCGATAGGCATTTCAAATATAGGTGCTGATAGGCATTTCAGATGTAGTTTCCGATAGGCATTTCAAAAATAGGTTCCGATAGGCATTTCAGATATAGGTGCCGATAGGCATTTCAGATATAGTTGCCGATTGGCATTTTAAAAATAGGTGCCGATAGGCATTTCTGATATAGAAACCGATAGGCATTTCAAATATAGGTGCCGATAGGCATTCCAGATATGGTTGCCGATAGGCATTTCAAATATTGGTGCTGATAGGCATTTCAGATGTAGTTTCCGATAGGCATTTCAAAAATAGGTGCCGATAGGCATTTCAGATGTAGTTTCCGATAGGCATTTCAAAAATAGGTGCCGAAAGGCATTTCAGATAGAGGTGCCGATAGGCATTACAGATATAGTTGCCGATTAGCATTTTAAAAATTGGTGCCGATAGGCATTTCAGATATAAAAGCAGATAGGCATTTCAAATATAGGTACCGATAGGCATTCCAGATATGGTTGCCGATAGGCATTTCAAATATAGGTGCTGATAGGCATTTCAGATGTAGTTTCCGATAGGCATTTCAAAAATAGGTGGCGATAGGCATTTCAGATATAGGTGCCGATAGGCATTTCAGATATAGTAGCCGATTGGCATTTTAAAAATAGGTGCCGATAGGCATTTCAGATATAGAAGCCGATAGGTATTTCAAATATAGGTGTCGATAGGCATTTCAGATATGTTTGCCGATAGGCATTTCAAATATTGGTGCTGATAGGCATTTCAGATGTAGTTTCCGATAGGCATTTCAAAAATAGGTGCCGATAGGCATTTCAGATATAGGTGCCGATAGGCATAACAGATATAGTTGCCGATTAGCATTTTGAAAATAGGTGTTGATAGGCATTTCAGATATAGAAGCCGATAGGCATTTCAAATATAGGTGCCGATAGGCATTCCAGATATGGTTGCCGATAGGCATTTCAAATATAGGTGCCGATAGGCATTTCAGATAGAGAAGCCGATTGGCATTTCAAAAATAGGTGCCGATAGGCATTTCAAATATAGGTGCCGATAGGCATTTCAGATATAGTTGCCAATTGGCATTTTAAAAATAGGTGCCGATAGGCATTTCAGATATAGAAGCCGATAGGGATATCAGATATAGTTGCCGATTGGCATTTTAAAAATAGGTGCCGATAGGCATTTCAGATATAGAAGCCGATAGGTTTTTCAAATATAGGTGTCGATAGGCATTTCAGATATGGTTGCCGATAGGCATTTCAAATATAGGTGCTGATAGGCATTTCAGATGTAGTTTCCGATAGGCATTTCAAAAATAGGTGCCGATAGGCATTTCAGATATAGGTGCCGATAAGCATTTCAGATAGAGTTGCCGATTGGCATTTTAAAAATAGGTGCCGATAGGCATTTTAGATGTAGTTTCCGATAGGCATTTCAAAAATAGGTGCTGATAGGTATTTCAGATATGGGTGCCGGTAGGCATATCAGATATAGTTGCCGATAGGCATTTAAAATATAGGGGCCGATAGGCATTTCAAATATAGGTGTCGATAGGCATTTCAGATATAAATGCCGAAAGGCATTTCAGATATAGGTGCTGATAGGCATTCCAGATGTAGTTTCCGATAGGCATTTCAAAAATTGGTGCCGATAGGCATTTCAGATATAGGTGCCGATAGGCATTTCAAAAATAGCTGCCGATAGGCATTTCAGTTATAGGTGCCGATAGGCACTTCAGATATAGTTGCCGATTGGCATTTTAAAAATAGATGCCGATAGGCATTTCAGATATAGTTGCCAATTGGCATTTTAAAAATAGGTGCCGATAGGCATTCCAGATATGGTTGCCGATAGGCTTTTCAAATATAGGTGCCGATAGGCATTTCAGATATAGAAGCCGATAGGCATTTCAAAAATAGGTGCCGATTGGCAATTCTGATATAGGTGCCGATAGGCATTTCAGATATAGAAGCCGATAGGTATTTCAAATATAGGTGTAGATAGGCATTTCAGGTATGGTTGCCGATAGGCATTTCAAATATTGGTGCTGATAGGCATTTTAGATGTAGTTTCCGATAGGCATTTCAAAAATAGGTGCCGAAAGGCATTTCAGATTTGGTGCCGATAGGCATTACAGATATAGTTGCCGATTAGCATTTTAAAAATAGGTGCCGATAGGCATTTCAGATATAAAAGCCGATAGGCATTTCAAATATAGGTGTCGATAGGCATTTCAGATATGGTTGCCGATAGGCATTTCAAATATAGGAGCAGATAGGCATTTCAGATGTAGTTTCCGAAAGGCATTTCAAATATAGGTGCCGATAGGCATTTCAGATATAGGTGCCGATAGGCATTTCAGATATAGTTGCCGATTGGCATGTTAAAAATAGGTGCCGATAGGCATTTCAGATATAGAAGCCGATAGGCATTTCAAATATAGGTGCCGATAGGCATTCCAGATATGGTTGCCGATAGGCATTTCAAATATATGTGCTGATAGGCATTTCAGATGTAGTTTCCGATAGGCATTTCAAAAATTGGTGCCGATAGGCATTTCAGATATAAGTGCCGATAGGCATTTCAGATATAGTTGCCGATTGGCATTTTAGAAATAAGTGCCGATAGGCATTTCAGATATAGAAGCCGACAGGTCTTTCAAATATAGGTGTCGATAGGCATTTCAAATATGGTTGCCGATAGGCATTTCAAATATAGGTACTGATAGGCATTTCAGATGTAGTTTTCGATAGGCATTTCAAAAATAGGTGCCGATAGGCCTTTCAGATATAGGTGCCGATAGGCACTTCAGATATAGTTGCCGATTGGCATTTTAAAAATAGGTGTCGATAGGCATTTCAGATATAGAAGCCGATAGGCATTTCAAATATAGGTGCCGATAGGCATTCCAGATATGGTTGCCGATAGGCATTTGAAATATAGGTGCTGATAGGCATTTCAGATGTAGTTTCCGATAGGTATTTCAAAAATTGGTGCCGATAGGCATTTCAGATGTAGGTGCCGATAGGCATTTCAGATATAGTTGCCGATTGGCATTTTAAAAATAGGTGCCGATAGGCATTTCAGATATAGAAGCCGATAGGTATTTCAAATATAGGTGTCCATAGGCATTTCAGATATGGTTGCCGATAGGCATTTCAAATATTGGTGCTGATAGGCATTTCAGATGTAGTTTCCGATAGGCATTTCAAAAATAGGTGCCGATAGGCATTTCAGATATTGGTGCCGATAGGCATTACAGATATAGTTGCCGATTGGCATTTTAAAAATAGGTGCCGATAGGCATTTCAGATATAGAAGCCGATAGGCAATTTAAATATTTGTGCCGATAGGCATTCCAGATATGGTTGCCGATAGGCATTTCAAATATAGGTGCTGATAGGCATTTCAGATGTAGTTTCCGATAGGCATTTTAAAAATAGGTGCTAATAGGCATTTCAGATATAGGTGATGATAGGCATTTCAGATATAGTTGCCGATTGGCATTTTTAAAATAGGTGCCGATAGGCATTTCAGATATATAAGCCGATAGGTATTTCAAATATAGGTGTCGATAGGCATTTCAGATATGGTTGCCGATAGGCATTTCAAATATAGGTGCTGATAGGCATTTCAGATGTAGTTTCCGATAGGCATTTCAAAAATAGGTGCCGATAGGCATTTCAGATATAGGTGCCAATAGGCATTTCAGATATAGTTGCCGATTGGCATTTTAAAAATAGGTGTCGATAGGCATTTCAGATATAGAAGCCGATAGGCCTTTCAAATATAGGTGCCGATAGGCATTCCAGATATGGTTGCCGATAGGCATTTCAAATATAGGTGCTGATAGGCATTCCAGATGTAGTCTCCGATAGGCATTTCAAAAATTGGTGCCGATAGGCATTTCAGATATAGGTGCCGATAGGCATTTCAGATATAGTTACCGATTGGCATTTTAAAAATAGGTGCCGATAGGCATTTCAGTTATAGAAGCCGATAAGTATTTGAAATATAGGTGTCGATAGGCATTTCAGATATGGTTGCCGATAGGCATTTCAAATATAGGTGCTGATAGGCATTTCAGATGTAGTTTCCGATAGGCATTTCAAAAATTGGTGCCGATAGGCATTTCAGATATAGGTGCCGATAGGCATTTCAGATATAGTTGCGGATTGGCATTTTAAAAATAGGTGCCGATAGGCATTTCAGATATAGAAGCCAATAGGTATTTCAAATATAGGTGTCCATAGGCATTTCAGATATGGTTGCGGATAGGCATTTCAAATATTGGTGCTGATAGGCATTTCAGATGTAGTTTCCGATAGGCATTTCAAAAATAGGTGCCGATAGGCATTTCAGATATTGGTGCCGATAGGCATTACAGATATAGTTGCCGATTGGCATTTTAAAAATAGGTGCCGATAGGCATTATAGATATAGAAGCCGATAGGCATTTCAAATATTTGTGCCGATAGGCATTCCAGATATGGTTGCCGATAGGCATTTCAAATATAGGTGCTGATAGGCATTTCAGATGTAGTTTCCGATAGGCATTTCAAAAATAGGTGCCGATAGGCATTTCAGATATAGGTGATGATAGGCATTTCAGATATAGTTGCCGATTGGCATTTCAAATATTTGTGCCGATAGGCATTCCAGATATGGTTGCCGATAGGCATTTCAAATATAGGTGCTGATAGGCATTTCAGATGTAGTTTCCGATAGGCATTTCAAAAATAGGTGCCGATAGGCATTTCAGATATAGGTGCCGATAGGCATTTCAGATATATAAGCCGATAGGTATTTCAAATATAGGTGTCGATAGGCATTTCAGATATGGTTGCCGATAGGCATTTCAAATATAGGTGCTGATAGGCATTTCAGATGTAGTTTCCGATTGGCATTTCAAAAATAGGTGCCGATAGGCATTTCAGATATAGGTGCCAATAGGCATTTCAGATATAGTTGCCGATTGGCATTTTAAAAATAGGTGTCGATCGGCATTTCAGATATAGAAGCCGATAGGCCTTTCAAATATAGGTGCCGATAGGCATTCCGGATATGGTTGCCGATAGGCATTTCAAATATAGGTACTGATAGGCATTCCAGATGTAGTCTCCGATAGGCATTTCAAAAATTGGTGCCGATAGGCATTTCAAATATAGGTGTTGATAGGCATTTCTGATGTAGTTTCCGATAGGCATTTCAAAAATAGGTGCCGATAGGCATTTCAGATATAGGTGCCGATAGGCATTTCAGATATAGTTGCCGATTGGCATTTTAAAAATAGGTGCCGATAGGCATTTCAGATATAGAAGCCGATAGGCATTTCAAATGTAGGTGCCGATAGGCATTCCAGATATGGTTGCCGATAGGCATTTCAAATATTGGTGCTGATAGGCATTTCAGATGTAGTTTCCGATAGGCATTTCAAAAATATGTGCTGATAGGCATTTCAGATGTAGTTTCCGATAGGCATTTCAGATGTAGTTTCCGATAGGCATTTAAAAAATTGGTGCCGATAGGCATTTCAGATATAGGTGATGATAGGCATTTCAGATATAGTTGCCGATTGGCATTTTAAAAATAGGTGCCGATAGGCAATTTAGATATAGAAGCCGATAGGTATTTCAAATATAGGTGTAGATAGGCATTTCAGATATGGTTGCCGATAGGCATTTCAAATATTGGTGCTGATAGGCATTTTAGATGTAGTTTCCGATAGGCATTTCAAAAATAGGTGCCGAAAGGCATTTCAGATATAGGTGCCGATAGGCATTACAGATATAGTTGCCGATTAGCATTTTAAAAATATGTGCCGATAGGCATTTTAGATATAAAAGCCGATAGGCATTTCAAATATAGGTGCCGATAGGCATTTCAGATATAGTTGCCGATTGGCATTTTAAAAATAGGTGCCGATAGGCAATTTAGATATAGAAGCCGATAGGTATTTCAAATATAGGTGTAGATAGGCATTTCAGATATGGTTGCCGATAGGCATTTCAAATATTGGTGCTGATAGGCATTTCAGATGTAGTTTCCGATAGGCATTTCAAAAATAGGTGCCGATAGGCATTTCAGATATAGGTGCCGATAGGCATAACAGATATAGTTGCCGATTAGCATTTTGAAAATAGGTGTTGATAGGCATTTCAGATATAGAAGCCGATAGGCATTTCAAATATAGGTGCCGATAGGCATTCCAGATATGGTTGCCGATAGGCATTTCAAATATAGGTGCCGATAGGCATTTCAGATAGAGAAGCCGATTGGCATTTCAAAAATAGGTGCCGATAGGCATTTCAAATATAGGTGCCGATAGGCATTTCAGATATAGTTGCCAATTGGCATTTTAAAAATAGGTGCCGATAGGCATTTCAGATATAGAAGCCGATAGGGATATCAGATATAGTTGCCGATTGGCATTTTAAAAATAGGTGCCGATAGGCATTTCAGATATAGAAGCCGATAGGTTTTTCAAATATAGGTGTCGATAGGCATTTCAGATATGGTTGCCGATAGGCATTTCAAATATAGGTGCTGATAGGCATTTCAGATGTAGTTTCCGATAGGCATTTCAAAAATAGGTGCCGATAGGCATTTCAGATATAGGTGCCGATAAGCATTTCAGATAGAGTTGCCGATTGGCATTTTAAAAATAGGTGCCGATAGGCATTTTAGATGTAGTTTCCGATAGGCATTTCAAAAATAGGTGCTGATAGGTATTTCAGATATGGGTGCCGGTAGGCATATCAGATATAGTTGCCGATAGGCATTTAAAATATAGGGGCCGATAGGCATTTCAAATATAGGTGTCGATAGGCATTTCAGATATAAATGCCGAAAGGCATTTCAGATATAGGTGCTGATAGGCATTCCAGATGTAGTTTCCGATAGGCATTTCAAAAATTGGTGCCGATAGGCATTTCAGATATAGGTGCCGATAGGCATTTCAAAAATAGCTGCCGATAGGCATTTCAGTTATAGGTGCCGATAGGCACTTCAGATATAGTTGCCGATTGGCATTTTAAAAATAGATGCCGATAGGCAATTCAGATATAGTTGCCAATTGGCATTTTAAAAATAGGTGCCGATAGGCATTCCAGATATGGTTGCCGATAGGCTTTTCAAATATAGGTGCCGATAGGCATTTCAGATATAGAAGCCGATAGGCATTTCAAAAATAGGTGCCGATTGGCAATTCTGATATAGGTGCCGATAGGCATTTCAGATATAGAAGCCGATAGGTATTTCAAATATAGGTGTAGATAGGCATTTCAGATATGGTTGCCGATAGGCATTTCAAATATTGGTGCTGATAGGCATTTTAGATGTAGTTTCCGATAGGCATTTCAAAAATAGGTGCCGAAAGGCATTTCAGATATAGGTGCCGATAGGCATTACAGATATAGTTGCCGATTAGCATTTTAAAAATAGGTGCCGATAGGCATTTCAGATATAAAAGCCGATAGGCATTTCAAATATAGGTGTCGATAGGCATTTCAGATATGGTTGCCGATAGGCATTTCAAATATAGGAGCAGATAGGCATTTCAGATGTAGTTTCCGAAAGGCATTTCAAATATAGGTGCCGATAGGCATTTCAGATATAGGTGCCGATAGGCATTTCAGATATAGTTGCCGATTGGCATGTTAAAAATAGGTGCCGATAGGCATTTCAGATATAGAAGCCGATAGGCATTTCAAATATAGGTGCCGATAGGCATTCCAGATATGGTTGCCGATAGGCATTTCAAATATATGTGCTGATAGGCATTTCAGATGTAGTTTCCGATAGGCATTTCAAAAATTGGTGCCGATAGGCATTTCAGATATAAGTGCCGATAGGCATTTCAGATATAGTTGCCGATTGGCATTTTAGAAATAAGTGCCGATAGGCATTTCAGATATAGAAGCCGACAGGTCTTTCAAATATAGGTGTCGATAGGCATTTCAAATATGGTTGCCGATAGGCATTTCAAATATAGGTGCTGATAGGCATTTCAGATGTAGTTTTCGATAGGCATTTCAAAAATAGGTGCCGATAGGCCTTTCAGATATAGGTGCCGATAGGCACTTCAGATATAGTTGCCGATTGGCATTTTAAAAATAGGTGTCGATAGGCATTTCAGATATAGAAGCCGATAGGCATTTCAAATATAGGTGCCGATAGGCATTCCAGATATGGTTGCCGATAGGCATTTGAAATATAGGTGCTGATAGGCATTTCAGATGTAGTTTCCGATAGGTATTTCAAAAATTGGTGCCGATAGGCATTTCAGATGTAGGTGCCGATAGGCATTTCAGATATAGTTGCCGATTGGCATTTTAAAAATAGGTGCCGATAGGCATTTCAGATATAGAAGCCGATAGGTATTTCAAATATAGGTGTCCATAGGCATTTCAGATATGGTTGCCGATAGGCATTTCAAATATTGGTGCTGATAGGCATTTCAGATGTAGTTTCCGATAGGCATTTCAAAAATAGGTGCCGATAGGCATTTCAGATATTGGTGCCGATAGGCATTACAGATATAGTTGCCGATTGGCATTTTAAAAATAGGTGCCGATAGGCATTTCAGATATAGAAGCCGATAGGCAATTTAAATATTTGTGCCGATAGGCATTCCAGATATGGTTGCCGATAGGCATTTCAAATATAGGTGCTGATAGGCATTTCAGATGTAGTTTCCGATAGGCATTTTAAAAATAGGTGCTAATAGGCATTTCAGATATAGGTGATGATAGGCATTTCAGATATAGTTGCCGATTGGCATTTTTAAAATAGGTGCCGATAGGCATTTCAGATATATAAGCCGATAGGTATTTCAAATATAGGTGTCGATAGGCATTTCAGATATGGTTGCCGATAGGCATTTCAAATATAGGTGCTGATAGGCATTTCAGATGTAGTTTCCGATAGGCATTTCAAAAATAGGTGCCGATAGGCATTTCAGATATAGGTGCCAATAGGCATTTCAGATATAGTTGCCGATTGGCATTTTAAAAATAGGTGTCGATAGGCATTTCAGATATAGAAGCCGATAGGCCTTTCAAATATAGGTGCCGATAGGCATTCCAGATATGGTTGCCGATAGGCATTTCAAATATAGGTGCTGATAGGCATTCCAGATGTAGTCTCCGATAGGCATTTCAAAAATTGGTGCCGATAGGCATTTCAGATATAGGTGCCGATAGGCATTTCAGATATAGTTACCGATTGGCATTTTAAAAATAGGTGCCGATAGGCATTTCAGTTATAGAAGCCGATAAGTATTTGAAATATAGGTGTCGATAGGCATTTCAGATATGGTTGCCGATAGGCATTTCAAATATAGGTGCTGATAGGCATTTCAGATGTAGTTTCCGATAGGCATTTCAAAAATTGGTGCCGATAGGCATTTCAGATATAGGTGCCGATAGGCATTTCAGATATAGTTGCGGATTGGCATTTTAAAAATAGATGCCGATAGGCATTTCAGATATAGAAGCCAATAGGTATTTCAAATATAGGTGTCCATAGGCATTTCAGATATGGTTGCGGATAGGCATTTCAAATATTGGTGCTGATAGGCATTTCAGATGTAGTTTCCGATAGGCATTTCAAAAATAGGTGCCGATAGGCATTTCAGATATTGGTGCCGATAGGCATTACAGATATAGTTGCCGATTGGCATTTTAAAAATAGGTGCCGATAGGCATTATAGATATAGAAGCCGATAGGCATTTCAAATATTTGTGCCGATAGGCATTCCAGATATGGTTGCCGATAGGCATTTCAAATATAGGTGCTGATAGGCATTTCAGATGTAGTTTCCGATAGGCATTTCAAAAATAGGTGCCGATAGGCATTTCAGATATAGGTGATGATAGGCATTTCAGATATAGTTGCCGATTGGCATTTCAAATATTTGTGCCGATAGGCATTCCAGATATGGTTGCCGATAGGCATTTCAAATATAGGTGCTGATAGGCATTTCAGATGTAGTTTCCGATAGGCATTTCAAAAATAGGTGCCGATAGGCATTTCAGATATAGGTGCCGATAGGCATTTCAGATATATAAGCCGATAGGTATTTCAAATATAGGTGTCGATAGGCATTTCAGATATGGTTGCCGATAGGCATTTCAAATATAGGTGCTGATAGGCATTTCAGATGTAGTTTCCGATTGGCATTTCAAAAATAGGTGCCGATAGGCATTTCAGATATAGGTGCCAATAGGCATTTCAGATATAGTTGCCGATTGGCATTTTAAAAATAGGTGTCGATCGGCATTTCAGATATAGAAGCCGATAGGCCTTTCAAATATAGGTGCCGATAGGCATTCCGGATATGGTTGCCGATAGGTATTTCAAATATAGGTACTGATAGGCATTCCAGATGTAGTCTCCGATAGGCATTTCAAAAATTGGTGCCGATAGGCATTTCAAATATAGGTGTTGATAGGCATTTCTGATGTAGTTTCCGATAGGCATTTCAAAAATAGGTGCCGATAGGCATTTCAGATATAGGTGCCGATAGGCATTTCAGATATAGTTGCCGATTGGCATTTTAAAAATAGGTGCCGATAGGCATTTCAGATATAGAAGCCGATAGGCATTTCAAATGTAGGTGCCGATAGGCATTCCAGATATGGTTGCCGATAGGCATTTCAAATATTGGTGCTGATAGGCATTTCAGATGTAGTTTCCGATAGGCATTTCAAAAATATGTGCTGATAGGCATTTCAGATGTAGTTTCCGATAGGCATTTCAGATGTAGTTTCCGATAGGCATTTAAAAAATTGGTGCCGATAGGCATTTCAGATATAGGTGATGATAGGCATTTCAGATATAGTTGCCGATTGGCATTTTAAAAATAGGTGCCGATAGGCAATTTAGATATAGAAGCCGATAGGTATTTCAAATATAGGTGTAGATAGGCATTTCAGATATGGTTGCCGATAGGCATTTCAAATATTGGTGCTGATAGGCATTTTAGATGTAGTTTCCGATAGGCATTTCAAAAATAGGTGCCGAAAGGCATTTCAGATATAGGTGCCGATAGGCATTACAGATATAGTTGCCGATTAGCATTTTAAAAATATGTGCCGATAGGCATTTTAGATATAAAAGCCGATAGGCATTTCAAATATAGGTGCCGATAGGCATTCCAGATATGGTTGCCGATAGGCATTTCAAATATAGGTGCTGATAAGAATTTCAGATGTAGTTTCCGATAGGCATTTCAAAAATAGGTGCCGATAGGCATTTCAGATATAGGTGCCGATAGGCATTACAGATATAGTAGCCGATTGGCATTTTAAAAATAGGTGCCGATAGGCATTTCAGATATAGAAGCCGATAGGTATTTCAAATATAGGTGTCGATAGGCATTTCAGATATGGTTGCCGATAGGCATTTCAAATATTGGTGCTGATAGGCATTTCAGATGTAGTTTCCGATAGGCATTCCAAAAATAGGTGCCGATAGGCATTTCAGATATAGGTGCCGATAGGCATTACAGATATAGGTGCCGATAGGCATTACAGATATAGTTGCCGATTAGCATTTTAAAAATAGGTGCCAATAGGCATTTCAGATATAAAAGTCGATAGGCATTTCAAATATAGGTGCCGATAGGCATTCCAGATATGGTTGCCGATAGGCATTTCAAATATAGGTGCTGATAGGCATTTCAGATGTAGTTTCCGATAGGCATTTCAAAAATAGGTGGCGATAGGCATTTCAGATATAGGTGCCGATAGGCATTTCAGATATAGTAGCCGATTGGCATTTTAAAAATAGGTGCCGATAGGCATTTCAGATATAGAAGCCGATAGGTATTTCAAACATAGGTGTCGATAGGCATTTCAGATATGGTTGCCGATAGGCATTTCAAATATTGGTGCTGATAAGCATTTCAGATGTAGTTTCCGATAGGCATTTCAAAAATTGGTGCCGATAGGCATTTCAGATATAGAAGCCGATAGGCATTTCAAATAGAGGTGCCGATAGGCATTCCAGATATGGTTGCCGATAGGCATTTCAAATATAGGTGCCGATAGGCATTTCAGATAGAGAAGCTGATAGGCATTTCAAAAATATGTGCCGATAGGCATTTCAGATATAGGTGCCGATAGGCATTTCAGATATAGTTGCCAATTGGCATTTTAAAAATAGGTGCCGATAGGCATTTCAGATATAGAAGCCGATAGGCATATCAGATATAGTTGCCGATTGGCATTTTAAAAATAGGTGCCGATAGGCATTTCAGATATAGAAGCCGATAGGTTTTTCATATATAGGTGTCGATAGGCATTTCAGATATGGTTGCCGATAGGCATTTCAAATATAGGTGCTGATAGGCATTTCAGATGTAGTTTCCGATAGACATTTCAAAAATAGGTGCCGATAGGCATTTCAGATATAGGTGCCGATAGGCATTTCAGATATAGTAGCCGATTGGCATTTTAAAAATAGGTGCCGATAGGCATTTCAGATATAGAAGCCGATAGGCATTTCAAATATAGGTGCCGATAGGCATTCCAGATATGGTTGCCGATAGGCATTTCAAATATTGGCGCTGATAGGCATTTCAGATGTAGTTTCCGATAGGCATTTCAAAATTAGGTGCTGATAGGCATTTCAGATGTAGTTTCCGATAGGCATTTCAGATGTAGTTTCCGATAGGCATTTCAAAAATTGGTGCCGATAGGCATTTCAGATATAGGTGCCGATAGGCATTACAGATATAGTTGCCGATTAGCATTTTAAAAATAGGTGCCGATAGGCATTTCAGATATAGGTGCCGATAGGCATTTCAGATATAGTTGCCAATTGGCATTTTAAAAATAGCTGCCGATAGGCATTTCAGATATAGTTGCCGATTGGAATTTTAAAAACAGGTGCCGATAGGCATTTCAGATATAGAAGCCGATAGGTATTTCAAATATAGGTGTCGATAGGCATTTCAGATATGTTTGCCGATAGGCATTTCAAATATTGGTGCTGATAGGCATTTCAGATGTAGTTTCCGATAGGCATTTCAAAAATAGGTGCCGATAGGCATTTCAGATATAGGTGCCGATAGGCATAACAGATATAGTTGCCGATTAGCATTTTGAAAATAGGTGTTGATAGGCATTTCAGATATAGAAGCCGATAGGCATTTCAAATATAGGTGCCGATAGGCATTCCAGATATGGTTGCCGATAGGCATTTCAAATATAGGTGCCGATAGGCATTTCAGATAGAGAAGCCGATTGGCATTTCAAAAATAGGTGCCGATAGGCATTTCAAATATAGGTGCCGATAGGCATTTCAGATATAGTTGCCAATTGGCATTTTAAAAATAGGTGCCGATAGGCATTTCAGATATAGAAGCCGATAGGCATATCAGATATAGTTGCCGATTGGCATTTTAAAAATAGGTGCCGATAGGCATTTCAGATATAGAAGCCGATAGGTTTTTCAAATATAGGTGTCGATAGGCATTTCAGATATGGTTGCCGATAGGCATTTCAAATATAGGTGCTGATAGGCATTTCAGATGTAGTTTCCGATAGGCATTTCAAAAATAGGTGCCGATAGGCATTTCAGATATAGGTGCCGATAAGCATTTCAGATAGAGTTGCCGATTGGCATTTTAAAAATAGGTGCCGATAGGCATTCCAGATATGGTTGCCGATAGGCTTTTCAAATATAGGTGCCGATAGGCATTTCAGATATAGAAGCCGATAGGCATTTCAAAAATAGGTGCCGATTGGCAATTCTGATATAGGTGCCGATAGGCATTTCAGATATAGAAGCCGATAGGTATTTCAAATATAGGTGTAGATAGGCATTTCAGATATGGTTGCCGATAGGCATTTCAAATATTGGTGCTGATAGGCATTTTAGATGTAGTTTCCGATAGGCATTTCAAAAATAGGTGCCGAGAGGCATTTCAGATATAGGTGCCGATAGGCATTACAGATATAGTTGCCGATTAGCATTTTAAAAATAGGTGCCGATAGGCATTTCAGATATAAAAGCCGATAGGCATTTCAAATATAGGTGTCGATAGGCATTTCAGATATGGTTGCCGATAGGCATTTCAAATATAGGAGCAGATAGGCATTTCAGATGTAGTTTCCGAAAGGCATTTCAAAAATAGGTGCCGATAGGCATTTCAGATATAGGTGCCGATAGGCATTTCAGATATAGTTGCCGATTGGCATGTTAAAAATAGGTGCCGATAGGCATTTCAGATATAGAAGCCGATAGGCATTTCAAATATAGGTGCCGATAGGCATTCCAGATATGGTTGCCGATAGGCATTTCAAATATATGTGCTGATAGGCATTTCAGATGTAGTTTCCGATAGGCATTTCAAAAATTGGTGCCGATAGGCATTTCAGATATAAGTGCCGATAGGCATTTCAGATATAGTTGCCGATTGGCATTTTAGAAATAAGTGCCGATAGGCATTTCAGATATAGAAGCCGACAGGTCTTTCAAATATAGGTGTCGATAGGCATTTCAAATATGGTTGCCGATAGGCATTTCAAATATAGGTGCTGATAGGCATTTCAGATGTAGTTTTCGATAGGCATTTCAAAAATAGGTGCCGATAGGCCTTTCAGATATAGGTGCCGATAGGCACTTCAGATATAGTTGCCGATTGGCATTTTAAAAACAGGTGCCGATAGGCATTTCAGATATAGAAGCCGATAGGTATTTCAAATATAGGTGTCGATAGGCATTTCAGATATGTTTGCCGATAGGCATTTCAAATATTGGTGCTGATAGGCATTTCAGATGTAGTTTCCGATAGGCATTTCAAAAATAGGTGCCGATAGGCATTTCAGATATAGGTGCCGATAGGCATTACAGATATAGTTGCCGATTAGCATTTTGAAAATAGGTGCCGATAGCCATTTCAGATATAGAAGCCGATAGGCATTTCAAATATAGGTGCCGATAGGCATTCCAGATATGGTTGCCGATAGGCATTTCAAATATAGGTGCCGATAGGCATTTCAGATAGAGAAGCCGATTGGCATTTCAAAAATAGGTGCCGATAGGCATTTCAGATATAGGTGCCGATAGGCATTTCAGATATAGTTGCCGATTGGCATTTTAAAAATAGGTGCCCATAGGCATTTCAGATATAGAAGCCGATAGGTTTTTCAAATATAGGTGTCGATAGGCATGTCAGATATGGTTGCCGATAGGCATTTCAAATATAGGTGCTGATAGGCATTTCAAAAATAGGTGCCGATAAGCATTTTAGATGTAGTTTCCGATAGGCATTTCAAAAATAGGTGCTGATAGGTATTTCAGATATGGGTGCCGATAGGCATATCAGATATAGTTGCCGATAGGCATTTAAAATATAGGGGCCGATAGGCATTTCAAATATAGGTGTCGATAGGCATTTCAGATATAAATGCCGAAATGCATTTCAGATATAGGTGCTGATAGGCATTCCAGATGAAGTTTCCGATAGGCATTTAAAAAATTGGTGCCGATAGGCATTTCAGATATAGGTGCCGATAGGCATTTCAAAAATAGCTGCCGATAGGCATTTCAGTTATAGGTGCCGATAGGCACTTCAGATATAGTTGCCGATTGGCATTTTAAAAATAGGTGCCGATAGGCATTTCAGATATAGTTGCCAATTGGCATTTTAAAAATAGGTGCCGATAGGCATTCCAGATATGGTTGCCGATAGGCTTTTCAAATATAGGTGCCGATAGGCATTTCAGATATAGAAGCCGATAGGCATTTCAAAAATAGGTGCCGATAGGCAATTCTGATATAGGTGCCGATAGGCATTTCAGATATAGTTGCCAATTGGCATTTTAAAAATAGGTGCCGATAGGCATTTCAGATATAGAAGCCGATAGGCGTTTCAAATATAGGTGCCGTTAGGCATTCCAGATATGGCTGCCGATAGGCATTTCAAATATAGGTGCTGATAGGCATTTTAGATGTAGTTTCCGATAAGCAATTCAAAAATTGATGCCGATAGGCATTTCACATATAGGTGCCGATAGGCATTTCAGATATAGTTGCCGATTTACATTTTAAAAACAGGTGCCGATAGGCATTTCAGATATAGAAGCCGATAGGTATTTCAAATATAGGTGTCGATAAGCATTTCAGATATGGTTGCCGATAGGCATTTCAAATATAGGAGCAGATAGGCATTTCAGATGTAGTTTCCGAAAGGCATTTCAAAAATAGGTGCCGATAGGCATTTCAGATATAGGTGCCGATAGGCATTTCAGATATTGGTGCCGATAGGCATTACAGATATAGTTGCCGATTGGCATTTTAAAAATAGGTGCCGATAGGCATTATAGATTTAGAAGCCGATAGGCATTTCAAATATTTGTGCCGATAGGCATTCCAGATATGGTTGCCGATAGGCATTTCAAATATAGGTGCTGATAGGCATTTCAGATGTAGTTTCCGATAGGCATTTCAAAAATAGGTGCCGATAGGCATTTCAGATATAGGTGATGATAGGCATTTCAGATGTAGTTTCCGATAGGCATATCAAAAATTGGTGCCGATAGCCATTTCAGATATAGGTGCCGATTTGCATTTCAGATATAGTTGACGATTGGCATTTTAAAAATAGGTGCCGATAGGCATTTCAGATATAGAAGCCGATAGGTATTTCAAATATAGGTGTCGATAGGCATTTCAGATATGGTTGCCGATAGGCATTTCAAATATAGGTGCTTATAGGCATTTCAGATGTACTTTCCGATAGGCATTTCAAAAATAGGTGCCGATAGGCATTTCAGATATAGGTGCCAATAGGCATTTCAGATATAGTTGCCGATTGGCATTTTAAAAATAGGTGTCGATAGGCATTTCAGATATAGAAGCCGATAGGCATTTCAAATATAGGTGCCGATAGGCATTCCAGATATGGTTGCCGATAGGCATTTCAAATATTTGTGCTGATAGGCATTCCAGATGTAGTCTCCGATAGGCATTTCAAAAATTGGTGCCGATAGGCATTTCAGATATAGGTGCCGATAGGCATTTTAGATATAGTTACCGATTGGCATTTTTAAAATAGGTGCCGATAGGCATTTCAGTTATAGAAGCCGATAGGTATTTCAAATATAGGTGTCGATAGGCATTTCAGATATGGTTGCCGATAGGCATTTCAAATATAGGTGCTGATAGGCATTTCTGATGTAGTTTCCGATAGGCATTTCAAAAATAGGTGCCGATAGGCATTTCAGATATAGGTGCCGATAGGCATTTCAGATATAGTTGCCGATTGGCATTTTAAAAATAGGTGCCGATAGGCATTTCAGATATAGAAGCCGATAGGCATTTCAAATATAGGTGCCGATAGGCATTCCAGATATGGTTGCCGAAGGCATTTCAAATATTGGTGCTGATAGGCATTTCAGATGTAGTTTCCGATAGGCATTTCAGATGTAGTTTCCGATAGGCATTTCAGATGTAGTTTCCGATAGGCATTTCAAAAATTGGTGCCGATAGGCATTTCAGATATAGGTGATGATAGGCATTTCAGATATAGTTGCCGATTGGCATTTTAAAAACAGGTGCCGATAGGCATTTCAGATATAGAAGCCGATAGGTATTTCAAATATAGGTGTAGATAGGCATTTCAGATATGGTTGCCGATAGGCATTTCAAATATTGGTGCTGATTGGCATTTTAGATGTAGTTTCCGATAGGCATTTCAAAAATAGGTGCCGAAAGGCATTTCAGATATAGGTGCCGATAGGCATTACAGATATAGTTGCCGATTAGCATTTTAAAAATAGGTGCCGATAGGCATTTCAGATATAAAAGCCGATAGGCATTTCAAATATAGGTGTCGATAGGCATTTCAGATATGGTTGCCGATAGGCATTTCAAATATAGGAGCAGATAGGCATTTCAGATGTAGTTTCCGAAAGGCATTTCAAAAATAGGTGCCGATAGGCATTTCAGATATAGGTGCCGATAGGCATTTCAGATATAGTTGCCGATTGGCATTTTAAAAATAGGTGTCTATAGGCATTTCAGATATAGAAGCCGATAGGCATTTAAAATATAGGTGCCGATAAGCATTCCAGATATGGTTGCCGATAGGCATTTCAAATATAGGTGCTGATAGGCATTTCAGATGTAGTTTCCGATAGGCATTTCAAAAATTGGTGCCGATAGCCATTTCAGATATAGGTGCCGATTTGCATTTCAGATATAGTTGACGATTGGCATTTTAAAAATAGGTGCCGATAGGCATTTCAGATATAGAAGCCGATAGGTATTTCAAATATAGGTGTCGATAGGCATTTCAGATATGGTTGCCGATAGGCATTTCAAATATAGGTGCTTATAGGCATTTCAGATGTAGTTTCCGATAGGCATTTCAAAAATAGGTGCCGATAGGCATTTCAGATATAGGTGCCAATAGGCATTTCAGATATAGTTGCCGATTGGCATTTTAAAAATAGGTGTCGATAGGCATTTCAGATATAGAAGCCGATAGGCATTTCAAATATAGGTGCCGATAGGCATTCCAGATATGGTTGCCGATAGGCATTTCAAATATTTGTGCTGATAGGCATTCCAGATGTAGTCTCCGATAGGCATTTCAAAAATTGGTGCCGATAGGCATTTCAGATATAGGTGCCGATAGGCATTTTAGATATAGTTACCGATTGGCATTTTAAAAATAGGTGCCGATAGGCATTTCAGTTATAGAAGCCGATAGGTATTTCAAATATAGGTGTCGATAGGCATTTCAGATATGGTTGCCGATAGGCATTTCAAATATAGGTGCTGATAGGCATTTCTGATGTAGTTTCCGATAGGCATTTCAAAAATAGGTGCCGATAGGCATTTCAGATATAGGTGCCGATAGGCATTTCAGATATAGTTGCCGATTGGCATTTTAAAAATAGGTGCCGATAGGCATTTCAGATATAGAAGCCGATAGGCATTTCAAATATAGGTGCCGATAGGCATTCCAGATATGGTTGCCGAAGGCATTTCAAATATTGGTGCTGATAGGCATTTCAGATGTAGTTTCCGATAGGCATTTCAGATGTAGTTTCCGATAGGCATTTCAGATGTAGTTTCCGATAGGCATTTCAAAAATTGGTGCCGATAGGCATTTCAGATATAGGTGATGATAGGCATTTCAGATATAGTTGCCGATTGGCATTTTAAAAACAGGTGCCGATAGGCATTTCAGATATAGAAGCCGATAGGTATTTCAAATATAGGTGTAGATAGGCATTTCAGATATGGTTGCCGATAGGCATTTCAAATATTGGTGCTGATTGGCATTTTAGATGTAGTTTCCGATAGGCATTTCAAAAATAGGTGCCGAAAGGCATTTCAGATATAGGTGCCGATAGGCATTACAGATATAGTTGCCGATTAGCATTTTAAAAATAGGTGCCGATAGGCATTTCAGATATAAAAGCCGATAGGCATTTCAAATATAGGTGTCGATAGGCATTTCAGATATGGTTGCCGATAGGCATTTCAAATATAGGAGCAGATAGGCATTTCAGATGTAGTTTCCGAAAGGCATTTCAAAAATAGGTGCCGATAGGCATTTCAGATATAGGTGCCGATAGGCATTTCAGATATAGTTGCCGATTGGCATTTTAAAAATAGGTGTCGATAGGCATTTCAGATATAGAAGCCGATAGGCATTTCAAATATAGGTGCCGATAGGTATTCCAGATATGGTTGCCGATAGGCATTTGAAATATAGGTGCTGATAGGCATTTCAGATGTAGTTTCCGATAGGCATTTCAAAAATTGGTGCCGATAGGCATTTCAGATATAGGTGCCGATAGGCATTTCAGATATAGTTGCCGATTGGCATTTTAAAAATAGGTGCCGATAGGCATTTCAGATATAGAAGCCGATAGGTATTTCAAATATAGGTGTCCATAGGCATTTCAGATATGGTTGCCGATAGGCATTTCAAATATTGGTGCTGATAGGCATTTCAGATGTAGTTTCCGATAGGCATTTCAAAAATAGGTGCCGATAGGCATTTCAGATATTGGTGCCGATAGGCATTACAGATATAGTTGCCGATTGGCATTTTAAAAATAGGTGCCGATAGGCATTTCAGATATAGAAGCCGATAGGCATTTCAAATATTTGTGCCGATAGGCATTCCAGATATGGTTGCCGATAGGCATTTCAAATATAGGTGCTGATAGGCATTTCAGATGTAGTTTCCGATAGGCATTTCAAAAATAGGTGCCGATAGGCATTTCAGATATAGGTGATGATAGGCATTTCAGATATTGTTGCCGATTGGCATTTTAAAAATAGGTGCCGATAGGCATTTCAGATATATAAGCCGATAGGTATTTCAAATATAGGTGTCGATAGGCATTTCAGATATGGTTGCCGATAGGCATTTCAAATATAGGTGCTGATAGGCATTTCAGATGTAGTTTACGATAGGCATTTCAAAAATAGGTGCCGATAGGCATTTCAGATAGAGGTGCCAATAGGCATTTCAGATATAGTTGCCGATTAGCATTTTAAAAATAGGTGTCGATAGGCATTTCAGATATAGAAGCCGATAGGCCTTTCAAATATAGGTGCCGATAGGCATTCCAGATATAGTTACCGATTGGCATTTTAAAAATAGGTGCCGATAGGCATTTCAGATATAGAAGCCGATAGGCATTTCAAATATAGGTGCCGATAGGCATTCCAGATATGGTTGCCGATAGGCATTTCAAATATTGGTGCTGATAGGCATTTCAGATGTAGTTTCCGATAGGCAGTTCAAAAATAGGTGCTGATAGGCATTTCAGATGTAGTTTCCGATAGGCATTCCAGATGTAGTCTCCGATAGGCATTTCAAAAATTGGTGCCGATAGGCATTTAAGATATAGGTGCCGATAGGCATTTCAGATAAAGGTGCCGATAGGCATTACAGATATAGTTGCCGATTAGCATTTTAAAAATAGGTGCCGATAGGCATTTCAGATATAAAAGTCGATAGGCATTTCAAATATAGGTGCCGATAGGCATTCCAGATATGGTTGCCGATAGGCATTTCAAATATAGGTGCTGATAGGCATTTCAGATGTAGTTTCCGATAGGCATTTCAAAAATAGGTGGCGATAGGCATTTTAGATATAGGTGCCGATAGGCATTTCAGATATAGTAGCCGATTGGCATTTTAAAAATAGGTGCCGATAGGCATTTCAGATATAGAAGCCGATAGGTATTTCAAATATAGGTGTCGATAGGCATTTCAGATATGGTTGCCGATAGGCATTTCAAATATTGGTGCTGATAAGCATTTCAGATGTAGTTTCCGATAGGCATTTCAAAAATAGGTGCCGATAGGCATTTCAGATATAGAAGCCGATAGGCATTTCAAATAGAGGTGCCGATAGGCATTCCAGATATGGTTGCCGATAGGCAATTCAAATATAGGTGCCGATAGGCATTTCAGATAGAGAAGCTGATAGGCATTTCAAAAATAGGTGCCGATAGGCATTTCAGATATAGGTGCCGATAGGCATTTCAGATATAGTTGCCAATTGGCATTTTAAAAATAGGTGCCGATAGGCATATCAGATATAGAAGCCGATAGGCATATCAGATATAGTTGCCGATTGGCATTTTAAAAATAGGTGCCGATAGGCATTTCAGATATAGAAGCCGATAGGTTTTTCATATATAGGTGTCGATAGGCATTTCAGATATGGTTGCCGATAGGCATTTCAAATATAGGTGCTGATAGGCATTTCAGATGTAGTTTCTGATAGACATTTCAAAAATAGGTGCCGATAGGCATTTCAGATATAGGTGCCGATAGGCATTTCAGATATAGTAGCCGATTGGCATTTTAAAAATAGGTGCCGATAGGCATTTCAGATATAGAAGCCGATAGGCATTTTAAATATAGGTGCCGATAGGCATTCCAGATATGGTTGCCGATAGGCATTTCAAATATTGGTGCTGATAGGCATTTCAGATGTAGTTTCCGATAGGCATTTCAAAATTAGGTGCTGATAGGCATTTCAGATGTAGTTTCCGATAGGCATTTCAGATGTAGTTTCCGATAGGCATTTCAAAAATTGGTGCCGATAGGCATTTCAGATATAGGTGCCGATAGGCATTTCAAATATAGGAGTAGATAGGCATTTCAGATGTATTTTCCGAAAGGCATTTCAAAAATAGGTGCCGATAGTCATTTCAGATATAGGTGCCGATAGGCATTACAGATATAGTTGCCGATTAGCATTTTAAAAATAGGTGCCGATAGGCATTTCAGATATAGGTACCGATAGGCATTTCAGATATAGAAGCCGATAGGCATTTCAAATATAGGTGCCGATAGGCATTCCAGATATGGTTGCCGATAGGCATTTCAAATATAGGTGCTTATAGGCAGTTTAGATGTAGGTTCCGATAGGCATTTCAAAAATTGATGCCGATAGGCATTTCAGATATAGGTGCCGATAGGCATTTCAGATATAGTTGCCGATTGGCATTTTAAAAACAGGTGCCGATAGGTATTTCAGATATAGAGGCCGATAGGTATTTCAAATATAGGTGTCGATAGGCATTTCAGATATGGTTGCCGATAGGTATTTCAAATATAGGAGCAGATAGGCATTTTAGATGTAGTTTCCGAAAGGCATTTCAAAAATAGGAGTCGATAGGCATTTCAGATATAGGTGCCGACAGGCATTTCAGATATAGGTGCCGATAGGCATTTCAGATATAGGTGCCGATAGGCATTCCAGATATGGTTGCCGATAGGCATTTCAAATATAGGTGCTGATAGGCATTTTAGATGTAGTTTCCGATAGGCATTTCAAAAATTGATGCCGATAGGTATTTAAGATATAGGTGCCGATAGGCTTTTCCGATATAGAAGCCGAGAGGTATTTCAAATATAGGTGTCGATAGGCATTTCAGATATGGTTGCCGATAGGCATTTCAAATATGGGTGCTGATAGGCATTTCAGATATAGTTGCCGATTGGCATTTTAAAAATAGGTGCCGATAGGCATTTCAGATATAGAAGCCGATAGGCATTTCAAATATAGGTGCTGATAAGCATTTCAGATGTAGTTTACGATAGGCATTTCAAAAATAGGTGCCGATAGGCATTTCAGATATAGGTGCCGATAGGCATTTCAGATATAGTTGCCAATTGGCATTTTAAAAATAGGTGCCGATAGGCATTTCAGATATAGGTGCCGATAGGCATTTCAAATATAGGAGTAGATAGGCATTTCAGATGTATTTTCCGAAAGGCATTTCAAAAATAGGTGCCGATAGTCATTTCAGATATAGGTGCCGATAGGCATTACAGATATAGTTGCCGATTAGCATTTTAAAAATAGGTGCCGATAGGCATTTCAGATATAGGTGCCGATAGGCATTTCAGATATAGGTGCCAATTGGCATTTTAAAAATAGGTGCCGATAGGCATTTCAGATATAGTTGTAGATTGGAATTTTAAAAACAGGTGCCGATAGGCATTTCAAATATAGGAGTAGATAGGCATTTCAGATGTATTTTCCGAAAGGCATTTCAAAAATAGGTGCCGATAGTCATTTCAGATATAGGTGCCGATAGGCATTTCAGACATAGTTGCCGATTGGCATTTTAAAAATAGGTGCCGATAGGCATTTCAGATATAGAAGCCGATAGGCATTTCAAATATAGGTGCCGATAGGCATTCCAGATATGGTTGCCGATAGGCATTTCAAATATAAGTGCTGATAGGCATTTCAGATGTAGTTTCCGATAGGCATTTCAAAATTAGGTGCCGATAGGCATTTTAGATATAGGTGCCGATAGGCATTTCAGATATAGAAGCCGATAGGCATTTCAAATATAGGTGCCAATAGGCATTCCAGATATGGTTGCCGATAGGCATTTCAAATATAGGTGCCGATAGGCATTTAAGATATAGAAGCCGATAGGCATTTCAAAAATAGGTGCCGATAGGCATTACAGATATAGAAGCCGATAGGCATTTCAAATATAGTTGCCGATTGGCATTTTAAAAATAGGTGCCGATAGGCATTTCAGATATAGAAGCCGATAGGTTTTTCAAATATAGGTGTCGATAGGCATTTCAGATATGGTTGCCGATAGGCATTTCAAATATAGGTGCTGATAGGCATTTCAGATGTAGTTTCCGATAGGCATTTCAAAAATAGGTGCCGATAGGCATTTCAGATATAGGTGCCGATAGGCATTTCAGATAGAGTTGCCGATTGGCATTTTGAAAATAGGTGCCGATAGGCATTTTAGTTGTAGTTTCCGATTGGCATTTCAAAAATAGGTGCCGATAGGCATTTCAGATATAGGTGCCGATAGGCATATCAGATATAGTTGCCGTAAGGCATTTAAAATATAGGGGCCGATAGGCATTTCAAATATAGGTGTCGATAGGCATTTCAGATAAAAATGCCGAAAGGCATTTCAGATATAGGTGCCGATAGGCATTTCTGATGTGGTTGCCGATAGGCATTTCAAATATAGGTGCTGATAGGCATTTTAGATGTAGTTTTCGATAGGCATTTCAAAAATAGGTGCCGATAGGCATTTCAAATATAGGTGCCGATAGGCACTTCAGATATAGTTTCCGATTGGTATTTTAAAAATAGGTGCCGATAGGCATTTCAAATACAGAAGCAGATAGGCATTTCAAATATAGGTGCCGATAGGCATTCCAGATATGGTTGCCGATAGGCATTTCAAATATAGGTGCTGATAGGCATTTCAGATGTAGTTTCCGATAGGCATTTCAAAAATAGGTTCCGATAGGCATTTCAGATATAGGTGCCGATAGGCATTTCAGATATAGTTGCCGATTGGCATTTTAAAAATAGGTGCCGATAGGCATTTCTGATATAGAAACCGATAGGCATTTCAAATATAGGTGCCGATAGGCATTCCAGATATGGTTGCCGATAGGCATTTCAAATATTGGTGCTGATAGGCATTTCAGATGTAGTTTCCGATAGGCATTTCAAAAATAGGTGCCGATAGGCATTTCAGATGTAGTTTCCGATAGGCATTTCAAAAATAGGTGCCGAAAGGCATTTCAGATAGAGGTGCCGATAGGCATTACAGATATAGTTGCCGATTAGCATTTTAAAAATTGGTGCCGATAGGCATTTCAGATATAAAAGCAGATAGGCATTTCAAATATAGGTGCCGATAGGCATTCCAGATATGGTTGCCGATAGGCATTTCAAATATAGGTGCTGATAGGCATTTCAGATGTAGTTTCCGATAGGCATTTCAAAAATAGGTGGCGATAGGCATTTCAGATATAGGTGCCGATAGGCATTTCAGATATAGTAGCCGATTGGCATTTTAAAAATAGGTGCCGATAGGCATTTCAGATATAGAAGCCGATAGGTATTTCAAATATAGGTGTCGATAGGCATTTCAGATATGTTTGCCGATAGGCATTTCAAATATTGGTGCTGATAGGCATTTCAGATGTAGTTTCCGATAGGCATTTCAAAAATAGGTGCCGATAGGCATTTCAGATATAGGTGCCGATAGGCATAACAGATATAGTTGCCGATTAGCATTTTGAAAATAGGTGTTGATAGGCATTTCAGATATAGAAGCCGATAGGCATTTCAAATATAGGTGCCGATAGGCATTCCAGATATGGTTGCCGATAGGCATTTCAAATATAGGTGCCGATAGGCATTTCAGATAGAGAAGCCGATTGGCATTTCAAAAATAGGTGCCGATAGGCATTTCAAATATAGGTGCCGATAGGCATTTCAGATATAGTTGCCAATTGGCATTTTAAAAATAGGTGCCGATAGGCATTTCAGATATAGAAGCCGATAGGCATATCAGATATAGTTGCCGATTGGCATTTTAAAAATAGGTGCCGATAGGCATTTCAGATATAGAAGCCGATAGGTTTTTCAAATATAGGTGTCGATAGGCATTTCAGATATGGTTGCCGATAGGCATTTCAAATATAGGTGCTGATAGGCATTTCAGATGTAGTTTCCGATAGGCATTTCAAAAATAGGTGCCGATAGGCATTTCAGATATAGGTGCCGATAAGCATTTCAGATAGAGTTGCCGATTGGCATTTTAAAAATAGGTGCCGATAGGCATTTTAGATGTAGTTTCCGATAGGCATTTCAAAAATAGGTGCTGATAGGTATTTCAGATATGGGTGCCGATAGGCATATCAGATATAGTTGCCGATAGGCATTTAAAATATAGGGGCCGATAGGCATTTCAAATATAGGTGTCGATAGGCATTTCAGATATAAATGCCGAAAGGCATTTCAGATATAGGTGCTGATAGGCATTCCAGATGTAGTTTCCGATAGGCATTTCAAAAATTGGTGCCGATAGGCATTTCAGATATAGGTGCCGATAGGCATTTCAAAAATAGCTGCCGATAGGCATTTCAGTTATAGGTGCCGATAGGCACTTCAGATATAGTTGCCGATTGGCATTTTAAAAATAGATGCCGATAGGCATTTCAGATATAGTTGCCAATTGGCATTTTAAAAATAGGTGCCGATAGGCATTCCAGATATGGTTGCCGATAGGCTTTTCAAATATAGGTGCCGATAGGCATTTCAGATATAGAAGCCGATAGGCATTTCAAAAATAGGTGCCGATTGGCAATTCTGATATAGGTGCCGATAGGCATTTCAGATATGGTTGCCGATAGGCATTTCAAATATTGGTGCTGATAGGCATTTTAGATGTAGTTTCCGATAGGCATTTCAAAAATAGGTGCCGAAAGGCATTTCAGATATAGGTGCCGATAGGCATTACAGATATAGTTGCCGATTAGCATTTTAAAAATAGGTGCCGATAGGCATTTCAGATATAAAAGCCGATAGGCATTTCAAATATAGGTGTCGATAGGCATTTCAGATATGGTTGCCGATAGGCATTTCAAATATAGGAGCAGTTAGGCATTTCAGATGTAGTTTCCGAAAGGCATTTCAAAAATAGGTGCCGATAGGCATTTCAGATATAGGTGCCGATAGCCATTTCAGATATAGTTGCCGATTGGCATGTTAAAAATAGGTGCCGATAGGCATTTCAGATATAGAAGCCGATAGGCATTTCAAATATAGGTGCCGATAGGCATTCCAGATATGGTTGCCGATAGGCATTTCAAATATATGTGCTGATAGGCATTTCAGATGTAGTTTCCGATAGGCATTTCAAAAATTGGTGCCGATAGGCATTTCAGATATAAGTGCCGATAGGCATTTCAGATATAGTTGCCGATTGGCATTTTAGAAATAAGTGCCGATAGGCATTTCAGATATAGAAGCCGACAGGTCTTTCAAATATAGGTGTCGATAGGCATTTCAAATATGGTTGCCGATAGGCATTTCAAATATAGGTGCTGATAGGCATTTCAGATGTAGTTTTCGATAGGCATTTCAAAAATAGGTGCCGATAGGCCTTTCAGATATAGGTGCCGATAGGCACTTCAGATATAGTTGCCGATTGGCATTTTAAAAATAGGTGTCGATAGGCATTTCAGATATAGAAGCCGATAGGCATTTCAAATATAGGTGCCGATAGGCATTCCAGATATGGTTGCCGATAGGCATTTGAAATATAGGTGCTGATAGGCATTTCAGATGTAGTTTCCGATAGGCATTTCAAAAATTGGTGCCGATAGGCATTTCAGATGTAGGTGCCGATAGGCATTTCAGATATAGTTGCCGATTGGCATTTTAAAAATAGGTGCCGATAGGCATTTCAGATATAGAAGCCGATAGGTATTTCAAATATAGGTGTCCATAGGCATTTCAGATATGGTTGCCGATAGGCATTTCAAATATTGGTGCTGATAGGCATTTCAGATGTAGTTTCCGATAGGCATTTCAAAAATAGGTGCCGATAGGCATTTCAGATATTGGTGCCGATAGGCATTACAGATATAGTTGCCGATTGGCATTTTAAAAATAGGTGCCGATAGGCATTTCAGATATAGAAGCCGATAGGCAATTTAAATATTTGTGCCGATAGGCATTCCAGATATGGTTGCCGATAGGCATTTCAAATATAGGTGCTGATAGGCATTTCAGATGTAGTTTCCGATAGGCATTTTAAAAATAGGTGCTAATAGGCATTTCAGATATAGGTGATGATAGGCATTTCAGATATAGTTGCCGATTGGCATTTTAAAAATAGGTGCCGATAGGCATTTCAGATATATAAGCCGATTGGTATTTCAAATATAGGTGTCGATAGGCATTTCAGATATGGTTGCCGATAGGCATTTCAAATATAGGTGCTGATAGGCATTTCAGATGTAGTTTCCGATAGGCATTTCAAAAATAGGTGCCGATAGGCATTTCAGATATAGGTGCCAATAGGCATTTCAGATATAGTTGCCGATTGGCATTTTAAAAATAGGTGTCGATAGGCATTTCAGATATAGAAGCCGATAGGCCTTTCAAATATAGGTGCCGATAGGCATTCCAGATATGGTTGCCGATAGGCATTTCAAATATAGGTGCTGATAGGCATTCCAGATGTAGTCTCCGATAGGCATTTCAAAAATTGGTGCCGATAGGCATTTCAGATATAGGTGCCGATAGGCATTTCAGATATAGTTACCGATTGGCATTTTAAAAATAGGTGCCGATAGGCATTTCAGTTATAGAAGCCGATAAGTATTTGAAATATAGGTGTCGATAGGCATTTCAGATATGGTTGCCGATAGGCATTTCAAATATACGTGCTGATAGGCATTTCAGATGTAGTTTCCGATAGGCATTTCAAAAATTGGTGCCGATAGGCATTTCAGATATAGGTGCCGATAGGCATTTCAGATATAGTTGCGGATTGGCATTTTAAAAATAGGTGCCGATAGGCATTTCAGATATAGAAGCCAATAGGTATTTCAAATATAGGTGTCCATAGGCATTTCAGATATGGTTGCGGATAGGCATTTCAAATATTGGTGCTGATAGGCATTTCAGATGTAGTTTCCGATAGGCATTTCAAAAATAGGTGCCGATAGGCATTTCAGATATTGGTGCCGATAGGCATTACAGATATAGTTGCCGATTGGCATTTTAAAAATAGGTGCTGATAGGCATTATAGATATAGAAGCCGATAGGCATTTCAAATATTTGTGCCGATAGGCATTCCAGATATGGTTGCCGATAGGCATTTCAAATATAGGTGCTGATAGGCATTTCAGATGTAGTTTCCGATAGGCATTTCAAAAATAGGTGCCGATAGGCATTTCAGATATAGGTGATGATAGGCATTTCAGATATAGTTGCCGATTGGCATTTCAAATATTTGTGCCGATAGGCATTCCAGATATGGTTGCCGATAGGCATTTCAAATATAGGTGCTGATAGGCATTTCAGATGTAGTTTCCGATAGGCATTTCAAAAATAGGTGCCGATAGGCATTTCAGATATAGGTGCCGATAGGCATTTCAGATATATAAGCCGATAGGTATTTCAAATATAGGTGTCGATAGGCATTTCAGATATGGTTGCCGATAGGCATTTCAAATATAGGTGCTGATAGGCATTTCAGATGTAGTTTCCGATTGGCATTTCAAAAATAGGTGCCGATAGGCATTTCAGATATAGGTGCCAATAGGCATTTCAGATATAGTTGCCGATTGGCATTTTAAAAATAGGTGTCGATAGGCATTTCAGATATAGAAGCCGATAGGCCTTTCAAATATAGGTGCCGATAGGCATTCCGGATATGGTTGCCGATAGGCATTTCAAATATAGGTACTGATAGGCATTCCAGATGTAGTCTCCGATAGGCATTTCAAAAATTGGTGCCGATAGGCATTTCAAATATAGGTGTTGATAGGCATTTCTGATGTAGTTTCCGATAAGCATTTCAAAAATAGGTGCCGATAGGCATTTCAGATATAGGTGCCGATAGGCATTTCAGATATAGTTGCCGATTGGCATTTTAAAAATAGGTGCCGATAGGCATTTCAGATATAGAAGCCGATAGGCATTTCAAATGTAGGTGCCGATAGGCATTCCAGATATGGTTGCCGATAGGCATTTCAAATATTGGTGCTGATAGGCATTTCAGATGTAGTTTCCGATAGGCATTTCAAAAATATGTGCTGATAGGCATTTCAGATGTAGTTTCCGATAGGCATTTCAGATGTAGTTTCCGATAGGCATTTAAAAAATTGGTGCCGATAGGCATTTCAGATATAGGTGATGATAGGCATTTCAGATATAGTTGCCGATTGGCATTTTAAAAATAGGTGCCGATAGGCATTTTAGATATAGAAGCCGATAGGTATTTCAAATATAGGTGTAGATAGGCATTTCAGATATGGTTGCCGATAGGCATTTCAAATATTGGTGCTGATAGGCATTTTAGATGTAGTTTCCGATAGCCATTTCAAAAATAGGTGCCGAAAGGCATTTCAGATATAGGTGCCGATAGGCATTACAGATATAGTTGCCGATTAGCATTTTAAAAATATGTGCCGATAGGCATTTTAGATATAAAAGCCGATAGGCATTTCAAATATAGGTGCCGATAGGCATTCCAGATATGGTTGCCGATAGGCATTTCAAATATAGGTGCTGATAAGAATTTCAGATGTAGTTTCCGATAGGCATTTCAAAAATAGGTGGCGATAGGCATTTCAGATATAGGTGCCGATAGGCATTACAGATATAGTAGCCGATTGGCATTTTAAAAATAGGTGCCGATAGGCATTTCAGATATAGAAGCCGATAGGTATTTCAAATATAGGTGTCGATAGGCATTTCAGATATGGTTGCCGATAGGCATTTCAAATATTGGTGCTGATAGGCATTTCAGATGTAGTTTCCGATAGGCATTCCAAAAATAGGTGCCGATAGGCATTTCAGATATAGGTGCCGATAGGCATTACAGATATAGGTGCCGATAGGCATTACAGATATAGTTGCCGATTAGCATTTTAAAAATAGGTGCCAATAGGCATTTCAGATATAAAAGTCGATAGGCATTTCAAATATAGGTGCCGATAGGCATTCCAGATATGGTTGCCGATAGGCATTTCAAATATAGGTGCTGATAGGCATTTCAGATGTAGTTTCCGATAGGCATTTCAAAAATAGGTGGCGATAGGCATTTCAGATATAGGTGCCGATAGGCATTTCAGATATAGTAGCCGATTGGCATTTTAAAAATAGGTGCCGATAGGCATTTTAGATATAGAAGCCGATAGGTATTTCAAACATAGGTGTCGATAGGCATTTCAGATATGGTTGCCGATAGGCATTTCAAATATTGGTGCTGATAAGCATTTCAGATGTAGTTTCCGATAGGCATTTCAAAAATTGGTGCCGATAGGCATTTCAGATATAGAAGCCGATAGGCATTTCAAATAGAGGTGCCGATAGGCATTCCAGATATGGTTGCCGATAGGCATTTCAAATATAGGTGCTGATAGGCATTTCAGATGTAGTTTCCGATAGGCATTTCAAAAATAGGTGGCGATAGGCATTTCAGATATAGGTGCCGATAGGCATTTCAGATATAGTAGCCGATTGGCATTTTAAAAATAGGTGCCGATAGGCATTTCAGATATAGAAGCCGATAGGTATTTCAAATATAGGTGTCGATAGGCATTTCAGATATGTTTGCCGATAGGCATTTCAAATATTGGTGCTGATAGGCATTTCAGATGTAGTTTCCGATAGGCATTTCAAAAATAGGTGCCGATAGGCATTTCAGATATAGGTGCCGATAGGCATAACAGATATAGTTGCCGATTAGCATTTTGAAAATAGGTGTTGATAGGCATTTCAGATATAGAAGCCGATAGGCATTTCAAATATAGGTGCCGATAGGCATTCCAGATATGGTTGCCGATAGGCATTTCAAATATAGGTGCCGATAGGCATTTCAGATAGAGAAGCCGATTGGCATTTCAAAAATAGGTGCCGATAGGCATTTTAGATGTAGTTTCCGATAGGCATTTCAAAAATAGGTGCTGATAGGTATTTCAGATATGGGTGCCGATAGGCATATCAGATATAGTTGCCGATAGGCATTTAAAATATAGGGGCCGATAGGCATTTCAAATATAGGTGTCGATAGGCATTTCAGATATAGTTGCCAATTGGCATTTTAAAAATAGGTGCCGATAGGCATTTCAGATATAGAAGCCGATAGGCATATCAGATATAGTTGCCGATTGGCATTTTAAAAATAGGTGCCGATAGGCATTTCAGATATAGAAGCCGATAGGTTTTTCAAATATAGGTGTCGATAGGCATTTCAGATATGGTTGCCGATAGGCATTTCAAATATAGGTGCTGATAGGCATTTCAGATGTAGTTTCCGATAGGCATTTCAAAAATAGGTGCCGATAGGCATTTCAGATATAGGTGCCGATAAGCATTTCAGATAGAGTTGCCGATTGGCATTTTAAAAATAGGTGCCGATAGGCATTTTAGATGTAGTTTCCGATAGGCATTTCAAAAATAGGTGCTGATAGGTATTTCAGATATGGGTGCCGATAGGCATATCAGATATAGTTGCCGATAGGCATTTAAAATATAGGGGCCGATAGGCATTTCAAATATAGGTGTCGATAGGCATTTCAGATATAAATGCCGAAAGGCATTTCAGATATAGGTGCTGATAGGCATTCCAGATGTAGTTTCCCATAGGCATTTCAAAAATTGGTGCCGATAGGCATTTCAGATATAGGTGCCGATAGGCACTTCAGATATAGTTGCCGATTGGCATTTTAAAAATAGATGCCGATAGGCATTTCAGATATAGTTGCCAATTGGCATTTTAAAAATAGGTGCCGATAGGCATTCCAGATATGGTTGCCGATAGGCTTTTCAAATATAGGTGCCGATAGGCATTTCAGATATAGAAGCCGATAGGCATTTCAAAAATAGGTGCCGATTGGCAATTCTGATATAGGTGCCGATAGGCATTTCAGATATAGAAGCCGATAGGTATTTCAAATATAGGTGTAGATAGGCATTTCAGATATGGTTGCCGATAGGCATTTCAAATATTGGTTCTGATAGGCATTTTAGATGTAGTTTCCGATAGGCATTTCAAAAATAGGTGCCGAAAGGCATTTCAGATATAGGTGCCGATAGGCATTACAGATATAGTTGCCGATTAGCATTTTAAAAATAGGTGCCGATAGGCATTTCAGATATAAAAGCCGATAGGCATTTCAAATATAGGTGTCGATAGGCATTTCAGATATGGTTGCCGATAGGCATTTCAAATATAGGAGCAGATAGGCATTTCAGATGTAGTTTCCGAAAGGCATTTCAAAAATAGGTGCCGATAGGCATTTCAGATATAGGTGCCGATAGGCATTTCAGATATAGTTGCCGATTGGCATGTTAAAAATAGGTGCCGATAGGCATTTCAGATATAGAAGCCGATAGGCATTTCAAATATAGGTGCCGATAGGCATTCCAGATATGGTTGCCGATAGGCATTTCAAATATATGTGCTGATAGGCATTTCAGATGTAGTTTCCGATAGGCATTTCAAAAATTGGTGCCGATAGGCATTTCAGATATAAGTGCCGATAGGCATTTCAGATATAGTTGCCGATTGGCATTTTAGAAATAAGTGCCGATAGGCATTTCAGATATAGAAGCCGACAGGTCTTTCAAATATAGGTGTCGATAGGCATTTCAAATATGGTTGCCGATAGGCATTTCAAATTGGGTGCTGATAGGCATTTCAGATGCAGTTTTCGATAGGCATTTCAAAAATAGGTGCCGATAGGCCTTTCAGATATAGGTGCCGATAGGCACTTCAGATATAGTTGCCGATTGGCATTTTAAAAATAGGTGTCGATAGGCATTTCAGATATAGAAGCCGATAGGCATTTCAAATATAGGTGCCGATAGGCATTCCAGATATGGTTGCCGATAGGCATTTGAAATATAGGTGCTGATAGGCATTTCAGATGTAGTTTCCGATAGGCATTTCAAAAATTGGTGCCGATAGGCATTCCAGATATGGTTGCCGATAGGCATTTCAAATATAGGTGCTGATAAGAATTTCAGATGTAGTTTCCGATAGGCATTTCAAAAATAGGTGGCGATAGGCATTTCAGATATAGGTGCCGATAGGCATTACAGATATAGTAGCCGATTGGCATTTTAAAAATAGGTGCCGATAGGCATTTCAGATATAGAAGCCGATAGGTATTTCAAATATAGGTGTCGATAGGCATTTCAGATATGGTTGCCGATAGGCATTTCAAATATTGGTGCTGATAGGCATTTCAGATGTAGTTTCCGATAGGCATTCCAAAAATAGGTGCCGATAGGCATTTCAGATATAGGTGCCGATAGGCATTACAGATATAGGTGCCGATAGGCATTACAGATATAGTTGCCGATTAGCATTTTAAAAATAGGTGCCAATAGGCATTTCAGATATAAAAGTCGATAGGCATTTCAAATATAGGTGCCGATAGGCATTCCAGATATGGTTGCCGATAGGCATTTCAAATATAGGTGCTGATAGGCATTTCAGATGTAGTTTCCGATAGGCATTTCAAAAATAGGTGGCGATAGGCATTTCAGATATAGGTGCCGATAGGCATTTCAGATATAGTAGCCGATTGGCATTTTAAAAATAGGTGCCGATAGGCATTTCAGATATAGAAGCCGATAGGTATTTCAAACATAGGTGTCGATAGGCATTTCAGATATGGTTGCCGATAGGCATTTCAAATATTGGTGCTGATAAGCATTTCAGATGTAGTTTCCGATAGGCATTTCAAAAATTGGTGCCGATAGGCATTTCAGATATAGAAGCCGATAGGCATTTCAAATAGAGGTGCCGATAGGCATTCCAGATATGGTTGCCGATAGGCATTTCAAATATAGGTGCTGATAGGCATTTCAGATGTAGTTTCCGATAGGCATTTCAAAAATAGGTGGCGATAGGCATTTCAGATATAGGTGCCGATAGGCATTTCAGATATAGTAGCCGATTGGCATTTTAAAAATAGGTGCCGATAGGCATTTCAGATATAGAAGCCGATAGGTATTTCAAATATAGGTGTCGATAGGCATTTCAGATATGTTTGCCGATAGGCATTTCAAATATTGGTGCTGATAGGCATTTCAGATGTAGTTTCCGATAGGCATTTCAAAAATAGGTGCCGATAGGCATTTCAGATATAGGTGCCGATAGGCATAACAGATATAGTTGCCGATTAGCATTTTGAAAATAGGTGTTGATAGGCATTTCAGATATAGAAGCCGATAGGCATTTCAAATATAGGTGCCGATAGGCATTCCAGATATGGTTGCCGATAGGCATTTCAAATATAGGTGCCGATAGGCATTTCAGATAGAGAAGCCGATTGGCATTTCAAAAATAGGTGCCGATAGGCATTTCAAATATAGGTGCCGATAGGCATTTCAGATATAGTTGCCAATTGGCAATTTAAAAATAGGTGCCGATAGGCATTTCAGATATAGAAGCCGATAGGCATATCAGATATAGTTGCCGATTGGCATTTTAAAAATAGGTGCCGATAGGCATTTCAGATATAGAAGCCGATAGGTTTTTCAAATATAGGTGTCGATAGGCATTTCAGATATGGTTGCCGATAGGCATTTCAAATATAGGTGCTGATAGGCATTTCAGATGTAGTTTCCGATAGGCATTTCAAAAATAGGTGCCGATAGGCATTTCAGATATAGGTGCCGATAAGCATTTCAGATAGAGTGGCCGATTGGCATTTTAAAAATAGGTGCCGATAGGCATTTTAGATGTAGTTTCCGATAGGCATTTCAAAAATAGGTGCTGATAGGTATTTCAGATATGGGTGCCGATAGGCATATCAGATATAGTTGCCGATAGGCATTTAAAATATAGGGGCCGATAGGCATTTCAAATATAGGTGTCGATAGGCATTTCAGATATAAATGCCGAAAGGCATTTCAGATATAGGTGCTGATAGGCATTCCAGATGTAGTTTCCGATAGGCATTTCAAAAATTGGTGCCGATAGGCATTTCAGATATAGGTGCCGATAGGCACTTCAGATATAGTTGCCGATTGGCATTTTAAAAATAGATGCCGATAGGCATTTCAGATATAGTTGCCAATTGGCATTTTAAAAATAGGTGCCGATAGGCATTCCAGATATGGTTGCCGATAGGCTTTTCAAATATAGGTGCCGATAGGCATTTCAGATATAGAAGCCGATAGGCATTTCAAAAATAGGTGCCGATTGGCAATTCTGATATAGGTGCCGATAGGCATTTCAGATATAGAAGCCGATAGGTATTTCAAATATAGGTGTAGATAGGCATTTCAGATATGGTTGCCGATAGGCATTTCAAATATTGGTGCTGATAGGCATTTTAGATGTAGTTTCCGATAGGCATTTCAAAAATAGGTGCCGAAAGGCATTTCAGATATAGGTGCCGATAGGCATTACAGATATAGTTGCCGATTAGCATTTTAAAAATAGGTGCCGATAGGCATTTCAGATATAAAAGCCGATAGGCATTTCAAATATAGGTGTCGATAGGCATTTCAGATATGGTTGCCGATAGGCATTTCAAATATAGGAGCAGATAGGCATTTCAGATGTAGTTTCCGAAAGGCATTTCAAAAATAGGTGCCGATAGGCATTTCAGATATAGGTGCCGATAGGCATTTCAGATATAGTTGCCGATTGGCATGTTAAAAATAGGTGCCGATAGGCATTTCAGATATAGAAGCCGATAGGCATTTCAAATATAGGTGCCGATAGGCATTCCAGATATGGTTGCCGATAGGCATTTCAAATATATGTGCTGATAGGCATTTCAGATGTAGTTTCCGATAGGCATTTCAAAAATTGGTGCCGATAGGCATTTCAGATATAAGTGCCGATAGGCATTTCAGATATAGTTGCCGATTGGCATTTTAGAAATAAGTGCCGATAGGCATTTCAGATATAGAAGCCGACAGGTCTTTCAAATATAGGTGTCGATAGGCATTTCAAATATGGTTGCCGATAGGCATTTGAAATATAGGTGCTGATAGGCATTTCAGATGTAGTTTCCGATAGGCATTTCAAAAATTGGTGCCGATAGGCATTTCAGATGTAGGTGCCGATAGGCATTTCAGATATAGTTGCCGATTGGCATTTTAAAAATAGGTGCCGATAGGCATTTCAGATATAGAAGCCGATAGGTATTTCAAATATAGGTGTCCATAGGCATTTCAGATATGGTTGCCGATAGGCATTTCAAATATTGGTGCTGATAGGCATTTCAGATGTAGTTTCCGATAGGCATTTCAAAAATAGGTGCCGATAGGCATTTCAGATATTGGTGCCGATAGGCATTACAGATATAGTTGCCGATTGGCATTTTAAAAATAGGTGCCGATAGGCATTTCAGATATAGAAGCCGATAGGCAATTTAAATATTTGTGCCGATAGGCATTCCAGATATGGTTGCCGATAGGCAATTCAAATATAGGTGCTGATAGGCATTTCAGATGTAGTTTCCGATAGGCATTTTAAAAATAGGTGCTAATAGGCATTTCAGATATAGGTGATGATAGGCATTTCAGATATAGTTGCCGATTGGCATTTTAAAAATAGGTGCCGATAGGCATTTCAGATATATAAGCCGATAGGTATTTCAAATATAGGTGTCGATAGGCATTTCAGATATGGTTGCCGATAGGCATTTCAAATATAGGTGCTGATAGGCATTTCAGATGTAGTTTCCGATAGGCATTTCAAAAATAGGTGCCGATAGGCATTTCAGATATAGGTGCCAATAGGCATTTCAGATATAGTTGCCGATTGGCATTTTAAAAATAGGTGTCGATAGGCATTTCAGATATAGAAGCCGATAGGCCTTTCAAATATAGGTGCCGATAGGCATTCCAGATATGGTTGCCGATAGGCATTTCAAATATAGGTGCTTATAGGCATTCCAGATGTAGTCTCCGATAGGCATTTCAAAAATTGGTGCCGATAGGCATTTCAGATATAGGTGCCGATAGGCATTTCAGATATAGTTACCGATTGGCATTTTAAAAATAGGTGCCGATAGGCATTTCAGTTATAGAAGCCGATAAGTATTTGAAATATAGGTGTCGATAGGCATTTCAGATATGGTTGCCGATAGGCATTTCAAATATTGGTGCTGATAGGCATTTCAGATGTAGTTTCCGATAGGCATTTCAAAAATTGGTGCCGATAGGCATTTCAGATATAGGTGCCGATAGGCATTTCAGATATAGTTGCGGATTGGCATTTTAAAAATAGGTGCCGATAGGCATTTCAGATATAGAAGCCAATAGGTATTTCAAATATAGGTGTCCATAGGCATTTCAGATATGGTTGCGGATAGGCATTTCAAATATTGGTGCTGATAGGCATTTCAGATGTAGTTTCCGATAGGCATTTCAAAAATAGGTGCCGATAGGCATTTCAGATATTGGTGCCGATAGGCATTACAGATATAGTTGCCGATTGGCATTTTAAAAATAGGTGCCGATAGGCATTATAGATATAGAAGCCGATAGGCATTTCAAATATTTGTGCCGATAGGCATTCCAGATATGGTTGCCGATAGGCATTTCAAATATAGGTGCTGATAGGCATTTCAGATGTAGTTTCCGATAGGCATTTCAAAAATAGGTGCCGATAGGCATTTCAGATATAGGTGATGATAGGCATTTCAGATATAGTTGCCGATTGGCATTTCAAATATTTGTGCCGATAGGCATTCCAGATATGGTTGCCGATAGGCATTTCAAATATAGGTGCTGATAGGCATTTCAGATGTAGTTTCCGATAGGCATTTCAAAAATAGGTGCCGATAGGCATTTCAGATATAGGTGCCGATAGGCATTTCAGATATATAAGCCGATAGGTATTTCAAATATAGGTGTCGATAGGCATTTCAGATATGGTTGCCGATAGGCATTTCAAATATAGGTGCTGATAGGCATTTCAGATGTAGTTTCCGATTGGCATTTCAAAAATAGGTGCCGATAGGCATTTCAGATATAGGTGCCAATAGGCATTTCAGATATAGTTGCCGATTGGCATTTTAAAAATAGGTGTCGATAGGCATTTCAGATATAGAAGCCGATAGGCCTTTCAAATATAGGTGCCGATAGGCATTCCGGATAGGGTTGCCGATAGGCATTTCAAATATAGGTACTGATAGGCATTCCAGATGTAGTCTCCGATAGGCATTTCAAAAATTGGTGCCGATAGGCATTTCAAATATAGGTGTTGATAGGCATTTCTGATGTAGTTTCCGATAGGCATTTCAAAAATAGGTGCCGATAGGCATTTCAGATATAGGTGCCGATAGGCATTTCAGATATAGTTGCCGATTGGCATTTTAAAAATAGGTGCCGATAGGCATTTCAGATATAGAAGCCGATAGGCATTTCAAATGTAAGTGCCGATAGGCATTCCAGATATGGTTGCCGATAGGCATTTCAAATATTGGTGCTGATAGGCATTTCAGATGTAGTTTCCGATAGGCATTTCAAAAATATGTGCTGATAGGCATTTCAGATGTAGTTTCCGATAGGCATTTAAAAAATTGGTGCCGATAGGCATTTCAGATATAGGTGATGATAGGCTATTCAGATATAGTTGCCGATTGGCATTTTAAAAATAGGTGCCGATAGGCATTTTAGATATAGAAGCCGATAGGTATTTCAAATATAGGTGTAGATAGGCATTTCAGATATGGTTGCCGATAGGCATTTCAAATATTGGTGCTGATAGGCATTTTAGATGTAGTTTCCGATAGGCATTTCAAAAATAGGTGCCGAAAGGCATTTCAGATATAGGTGCCGATAGGCATTACAGATATAGTTGCCGATTAGCATTTTAAAAATATGTGCCGATAGGCATTTTAGATATAAAAGCCGATAGGCATTTCAAATATAGGTGCCGATAGGCATTCTAGATATGGTTGCCGATAGGCATTTCAAATATAGGTGCTGATAAGAATTTCAGATGTAGTTTCCGATAGGCATTTCAAAAATAGGTAGCGATAGGCATTTCAGATATAGGTGCCGATAGGCATTACAGATATAGTAGCCGATTGGCATTTTAAAAATAGGTGCCGATAGGCATTTCAGATATAGAAGCCGATAGGTATTTCAAATATAGGTGTCGATAGGCATTTCAGATATGGTTGCCGATAGGCATTTCAAATATTGGTGCTGATAGGCATTTCAGATGTAGTTTCCGATAGGCATTCCAAAAATAGGTGCCGATAGGCATTTCAGATATAGGTGCCGATAGGCATTACAGATATAGGTGCCGATAGGCATTACAGATATAGTTGCCGATTAGCATTTTAAAAATAGGTGCCAATAGGCATTTCAGATATAAAAGTCGATAGGCATTTCAAATATAGGTGCCGATAGGCATTCCAGATATGGTTGCCGATAGGCATTTCAAATATAGGTGCTGATAGGCATTTCAGATGTAGTTTCCGATAGGCATTTCAAAAATAGGTGGCGATAGGCATTTCAGATATAGGTGCCGATAGGCATTTCAGATATAGTAGCCGATTGGCATTTTAAAAATAGGTGCCGATAGGCATTTCAGATATAGAAGCCGATAGGTATTTCAAACATAGGTGTCGATAGGCATTTCAGATATGGTTGCCGATAGGCATTTCAAATATTGGTGCTGATAAGCATTTCAGATGTAGTTTCCGATAGGCATTTCAAAAATTGGTGCCGATAGGCATTTCAGATATAGAAGCCGATAGGCATTTCAAATAGAGGTGCCGATAGGCATTCCAGATATGGTTGCCGATAGGCATTTCAAATATAGGTGTCGATAGGCATTTCAGATAGAGAAGCTGATAGGCATTTCAAAAATATGTGCCGATAGGCATTTCAGATATAGGTGCCGATAGGCATTTCAGATATAGTTGCCAATTGGCATTTTAAAAATAGGTGCCGATAGGCATTTCAGATATAGAAGCCGATAGGCATATCAGATATAGTTGCCGATTGGCATTTTAAAAATAGGTGCCGATAGGCATTTCAGATATAGAAGCCGATAGGTTTTTCATATATAGGTGTCGATAGGCATTTCAGATATGGTTGCCGATAGGCATTTCAAATATAGGTGCTGATAGGCATTTCAGATGTAGTTTCCGATAGACATTTCAAAAATAGGTGCCGATAGGCATTTCAGATATAGGTGCCGATAGGCATTTCAGATATAGTAGCCGATTGGCATTTTAAAAATAGGTGCCGATAGGCATTTCAGATATAGAAGCCGATAGGCATTTCAAATATAGGTGCCGATAGGCATTCCAGATATGGTTGCCGATAGGCATTTCAAATATTGGTGCTGATAGGCATTTCAGATGTAGATTCCGATAGGCATTTCAAAATTAGGTGCTGATAGGCATTTCAGATGTAGTTTCCGATAGGCATTTCAGACGTAGTTTCCGATAGGCATTTCAAAAATTGGTGCCGATAGGCATTTCAGATATAGGTGCCGATAGGCATTACAGATATAGTTGCCGATTAGCATTTTAAAAATAGGTGCCGATAGGCATTTCAGATATAGGTGCCGATAGGCATTTCAGATATAGTTGCCAATTGGCATTTTAAAAATAGGTGCCGATAGGCATTTCAGATATAGTTGCCGATTGGAATTTTAAAAACAGGTGCCGATAGGCATTTCAGATATAGAAGCCGATAGGTATTTCAAATATAGGTGTCGATAGGCATTTCAGATATGTTTGCCGATAGGCATTTCAAATATTGGTGCTGATAGGCATTTCAGATGTAGTTTCCGATAGGCATTTCAAAAATAGGTGCCGATAGGCATTTTAGATATAGGTGCCGATAGGCATTACAGATATAGTTGCCGATTAGCATTTTGAAAATAGGTGCCGATAGCCATTTCAGATATAGAAGCCGATAGGCATTTCAAATATAGGTGCCGATAGGCATTCCAGATATGGTTGCCGATAGGCATTTCAAATATAGGTGCCGATAGGCATTTCAGATAGAGAAGCCGATTGGCATTTCAAAAATAGGTGCCGATAGGCATTTCAGATATAGGTGCCGATAGGCATTTCAGATATAGTTGCCGATTGGCATTTTAAAAATAGGTGCCCATAGGCATTTCAGATATAGAAGCCGATAGGTTTTTCAAATATAGGTGTCGATAGGCATGTCAGATATGGTTGCCGATAGGCATTTCAAATATAGGTGCTGATAGGCATTTCAAAAATAGGTGCCGATAAGCATTTCAGATATAGGTGCCGATAGGCATTTCAGATAGAGTTGCCGATTGGCATTTTAAAAATAGGTGCCGATAGGCATTTTAGATGTAGTTTCCGATAGGCATTTCAAAAATAGGTGCTGATAGGTATTTCAGATATGGGTGCCGATAGGCATATCAGATATAGTTGCCGATAGGCATTTAAAATATAGGGGCCGATAGGCATTTCAAATATAGGTGTCGATAGGCATTTCAGATATAAATGCCGAAATGCATTTCAGATATAGATGCTGATAGGCATTCCAGATGAAGTATCCGATAGGCATTTAAAAAATTGGTGCCGATAGGCATTTCAGATATAGGTGCCGATAGGCATTTCAAAAATAGCTGCCGATAGGCATTTCAGTTATAGGTGCCGATAGGCACTTCAGATATAGTTGCCGATTGGCATTTTAAAAATAGGTGCCGATAGGCATTTCAGATATAGTTGCCAATTGGCATTTTAAAAATAGGTGCCGATAGGCATTCCAGATATGGTTGCCGATAGGCTTTTCAAATATAGGTGCCGATAGGCATTTCAGATATAGAAGCCGATAGGCATTTCAAAAATAGGTGCCGATAGGCAATTCTGATATAGGTGCCGATAGGCATTTCAGATATAGTTGCCAATTGGCATTTTAAAAATAGGTGCCGATAGGCATTTCAGATATAGAAGCCGATAGGCGTTTCAAATATAGGTGCCGTTAGGCATTCCAGATATGGCTGCCGATAGGCATTTCAAATATAGGTGCTGATAGGCATTTTAGATGTAGTTTCCGATAAGCAATTCAAAAATTGATGCCGATAGGCATTTCACATATAGGTGCCGATAGGCATTTCAGATATAGTTGCCGATTTACATTTTAAAAACAGGTGCCGATAGGCATTTCAGATATAGAAGCCGATAGGTATTTCAAATATAGGTGTCGATAAGCATTTCAGATATGGTTGCCGATAGGCATTTCAAATATAGGGGCAGATAGGCATTTCAGATGTAGTTTCCGAAAGGCATTTCAAAAATAGGTGCCGATAGGCATTTCAGATATAGGTGCCGATAGGCATTTCAGATATAGTTGCCGATTGGCATTTTAAAAATAGGTGCCGATAGGTATTTCAGATATAGAAACCGATAGGCATTTCAAATATAGGTGCCGATAGGCATTTCAGATATAGTTGCCGATTGGCATTTTAAAAATAGGTGTCGATAGGCATTTAAGATATAGTTGCCGATTGGCATTTTAAAAATAGGTGCCGATAGGCATTTCAGATATAGAAGCCGATAGGTTTTTCAAATATAGGTGTCGATAGGCATTTCAGATATAGAAGCCGATAGGCATTTCAAATATAGGTGCCAATAGGCATTCCAGATATGGTTGCCGATAGGCAATTCAAATAAAGGTGCTGATAGGCATTTCAGATGTAGTTGCCGATAGGCATTTCAAAAATACGTGCCGATAGGCATTTCAGATATAGGTGCCGATAGGCATTTCAGATATAGTTGCCGATTGGCATTTTAAAAATAGGTGCCGATAGGCATTTCAGATATAGGTGCCGATAGGCATTTCAGATATAGTTGCCGATTGGCATTTTAAAAATAGGTGCCGATAGGCATTTCAGATATAGAAGCCGATAGGCATTTCAAATATAGGTGCCGATAGGCATTCCAGATATGGTTGCCGATAGGCATTTCAAATATAGGTGCTGATAGGCATTTCAGATGTAGTTTCCGATAGGCATTTCAAAAATAGGTGCCGATAGGCATTTTAGATATAAAAGCCGATAGGCATTTCAAATATAGGTGCCGATAGGCATTCCAGATATGGTTGCCGATAGGCATTTCAAATATAGGTGCTGATAGGCATTTCAGATGTAGTTTTCGATAGGCATTTCAAAAATAGGTGCCGATAGGCATTTCAGTTAAATGTGCCGATAGGCACTTCAGATATAGTTGCCGATTGGCATTTTAAAAATAGGTGCCGATAGGCATTTCAGATATAGAAGCAGATAGGCATTTCAAATATAGGTGCCGATAGGCATTCCAGATATGGTTGCCGATAGGCATTTCAAATATAGGTGCTGATAGGCATTTCAGATGTAGTTTCCGATAGGCATTTCAAAAATAGGTGCCGATAGGCATTCCAGATATGTTTGCCGATAGGCTTTTCAAATATAGGTGCCGATAGGCATTTCAGATATAGAAGCCGATAGGCATTTCAAAAATAGGTGCCGATAGGCATTTCTGATATAGGTGCCGATAGGCATTTCAGATATAGTTGCCAATTAGCATTTTAAAAATAGGTGCCGATAGGCATTTCAAATATAGGTGCCGATAGGCATTCCAGATATGGTTGCCGATAGGCATTTCAAATATAGGTGCTGATAGGCATTTTAGATGTAGTTTCCGATAGGCATTTCAAAAATTGATGCCGATAGGCATTTCAGATATAGGTGCCGATAGGCATTTCAGATATAGTTGCCGATTGGCATTTTAAAAACAGGTGCAGATAGGCATTTCAGATATAGAAGCCGATAGGTATTTCAAATATAGGTGTCGATAGGCAATTCAGATATGGTTGCCGATAGGCATTTCAAATATTGGAGCAGATAGGCAATTCAGATGTAGTTTCCGAAAGGCATTTCAAAAATAGGTGCCGATAGGCATTTCAGATATAGGTGCCGATAGGCATTTCAGATATAGTTGCCGATTGGCATTTTAAAAATAGGTGCCGATAGGTATTTCAGATATAGAAACCGATAGGCATTTCAAATATAGGTGCCGATAGGCATTCCAGATATGGTTGCCGATAGGCATTTCAAATATAGGTGCCGATAGGCATTTAAGATATAGAAGCCGATAGGCATTTCAAAAATAGGTGCCGATAGGCATTACAGATATAGAAGCCGATAGGCATTTCAAATATAGTTGCCAATTGGCATTTTAAAAATAGGTGCCGATAGGCATTTCAGATATAGAAGCCGATAGTCACATCAGATATAGTTGCCGATTGGCATTTTAAAAATAGGTGCCGATAGGCATTTCAGATATAGAAGCCGATAGGTTTTTCAAATATAGGTGTCGATAGGCATTTCAGATATGGTTGCCGATAGGCATTTCAAATATATGTGCTGATAGGCATTTCAGATGTAGTTTCCGATAGGCATTTCAAAAATAGGTGCCGATAGGCATTTCAGATATAGGTGCCGATAGGCATTTCAGATAGAGTTGCCGATTGGCATTTTGAAAATAGGTGCCGATAGGCATTTTAGTTGTAGTTTCCGATTGGCATTTCAAAAATAGGTGCCGATAGGCATTTCAGATATAGGTGCCGATAGGCATATCAGATATAGTTGCCGATAGGCATTTAAAATATAGGGGCCGATAGGCATTTCAAATATAGGTGTCGATAGGCATTTCAGATAAAAATGCCGAAAGGCATTTCAGATATAGGTGCCGATAGGCATTTCTGATGTGGTTGCCGATAGGCATTTCAAATATAGGTGCTGATAGGCATTTCAGATGTAGTTTTCGATAGGCATTTCAAAAATAGGTGCCGATAGGCATTTCAAATATAGGTGCCGATAGGCACTTCAGATATAGTTTCCGATTGGTATTTTAAAAATAGGTGCCGATAGGCATTTCAAATACAGAAGCAGATAGGCATTTCAAATATAGGTGCCGATAGGCATTCCAGATATGGTTGCCGATAGGCATTTCAAATATAGGTGCTGATAGGCATTTCAGATGTAGTTTCCGATAGGCATTTTAAAAATAGGTTCCGATAGGCATTTCAGATATAGGTGCCGATAGGCATTTCAGATATAGTTGCCGATTGGCATTTTAAAAATAGGTGCCGATAGGCATTTCAGATATAGAAACCGATAGGCATTTCAAATATAGGTGCCGATAGGCATTCCAGATATGGTTGCCGATAGGCATTTCAAATATTGGTGCTGATAGGCATTTCAGATGTAGTTTCCGATAGGCATTTCAAAAATAGGTGCTGATAGGCATTTCAGATGTAGTTTCCGATAGGCATTTCAAAAATAGGTGCCGAAAGGCAATTCAGATAGAGGTGCCGATAGGCATTACAGATATAGTTGCCGATTAGCATTTTAAAAATTGGTGCCGATAGGCATTTCAGATATAAAAGCAGATAGGCATTTCAAATATAGGTGCCGATAGGCATTCCAGATATGGTTGCCGATAGGCATTTCAAATATAGGTGCTGATAGGCATTTCAGATGTAGTTTCCGATAGGCATTTCAAAAATAGGTGGCGATAGGCATTTCAGATATAGGTGCCGATAGGCATTTCAGATATAGTAGCCGATTGGCATTTTAAAAATAGGTGCCGATAGGCATTTCAGATATAGAAGCCGATAGGTATTTCAAATATAGGTGTCGATAGGCATTTCAGATATGTTTGCCGATAGGCATTTCAAATATTGGTGCTGATAGGCATTTCAGATGTAGTTTCCGATAGGCATTTCAAAAATAGGTGCCGATAGGCATTTCAGATATAGGTGCCGATAGGCATAACAGATATAGTTGCCGATTAGCATTTTGAAAATAGGTGTTGATAGGCATTTCAGATATAGAAGCCGATAGGGATTTCAAATATAGGTGCCGATAGGCATTCCAGATATGGTTGCCGATTGGCATTTCAAATATAGGTGCCGATAGGCATTTCAGATAGAGAAGCCGATTGGCATTTCAAAAATAGGTGCCGATAGGCATTTCAAATATAGGTGCCGATAGGCATTTCAGATATAGTTGCCAATTGGCATTTTAAAAATAGGTGCCGATAGGCATTTCAGATATAGAAGCCGATAGGCATACCAGATATAGTTGCCGATTGGCATTTTAAAAATAGGTACCGATAGGCATTTCAGATATAGAAGCCGATAGGTTTTTCAAATATAGGTGTCGATAGGCATTTCAGATATGGTTGCCGATAGGCATTTCAAATATAGGTGCTGATAGGCATTTCAGATGTAGTTTCCGATAGGCATTTCAAAAATAGGTGCCGATAGGCATTTCAGATATAGGTGCCGATAGGCATTTCAGATAGAGTTGCCGATTGGCATTTTAAAAATAGGTGCCGATAGGCATTTTAGATGTAGTTTCCGATAGGCATTTCAAAAATAGGTGCTGATAGGTATTTCAGATATGGGTGCCGATAGGCATATCAGATATAGTTGCCGATAGGCATTTAAAATATAGGGGCCGATAGGCATTTCAAATATAGGTGTCGATAGGCATTTCAGATATAAATGCCGAAAGGCATTTCAGATATAGGTGCTGATAGGCATTCCAGATGTAGTTTCCGATAGGCATTTCAAAAATTGGTGCCGATAGGCATTTCAGATATAGGTGCCGATAGGCATTTCAAAAATAGCTGCCGATAGGCATTTCAGTTATAGGTGCCGATAGGCACTTCAGATATAGTTGCCGATTGGCATTTTAAAAATAGATGCCGATAGGCATTTCAGATATAGTTGCCAATTGGCATTTTAAAAATAGGTGCCGATAGGCATTCCAGATATGGTTGCCGATAGGCTTTTCAAATATAGGTGCCGATAGGCATTTCAGATATAGAAGCCGATAGGCATTTCAAAAATAGGTGCCGATAGGCAATTCTGATATAGGTGCCGATAGGCATTTCAGATATAGAAGCCGATAGGTATTTCAAATATAGGTGTAGATAGGCATTTCAGATATGGTTGCCGATAGGCATTTCAAATATTGGTGCTGATAGGCATTTTAGATGTAGTTTCCGATAGGCATTTCAAAAATAGGTGCCGAAAGGCATTTCAGATATAGGTGCCGATAGGCATTACAGATATAGTTGCCGATTAGCATTTTAAAAATAGGTGCCGATAGGCATTTCAGATATAAAAGCCGATAGGCATTTCAAATATAGGTGTCGATAGGCATTTCAGATATGGTTGCCGATAGGCATTTCAAATATAGGAGCAGATAGGCATTTCAGATGTAGTTTCCGAAAGGCATTTCAAAAATAGGTGCCGATAGGCATTTCAGATATAGGTGCCGACAGGCATTTCAGATATAGTTGCCGATTGGCATGTTAAAAATAGGTGCCGACAGGCGTTTCAGATATAGAAGCCGATAGGCATTTCTAATATAGGTGCCGATAGGCATTCCAGATATGGTTGCCGATAGGCATTTCAAATATAAGTGCTGATAGGCATTTCAGATGTAGTTTCCGATAGGCATTTCAAAAACAGGTACCGATAGGCATTTTAGATATAGATGCCGATAGGCATTTCAGAAATATTTGCCAATTGGCATTTTAAAAATTGGTGTCGATAGGGATTTCAGAAATAGAAGCCGATAGGCATTTCAAAGATAGGTGCCGATAGGCATTCCAGATATGGTTGCCGATAGGCATTTCAAATATATGTGCTGATAGGCATTTCAGATGTAGTTTCCGATAGGCATTTCAAAAATTGGTGCCGATAGGCATTTCAGATATAAGTGCCGATAGGCATTTCAGATATAGTTGCCGATTGGCATTTTAGAAATAAGTGCCGATAGGCATTTCAGATATAGAAGCCGATAGGTCTTTCAAATATAGGTGTCGATAGGCATTTCAGATATGGTTGCCGATAGGCATTTCAAATATAGGTGCTGATAGGCATTTTAGATGTAGTTTCCGATAGGCATTTCAAAAATTGGTGCCGAAACGCATTTCAGATATAAGTGCCGATAGGCATATCAGATATACTTGCCGATAGGCTTTTAAAATATAGGTGCCGATAGGCATTTCAAATATAGGTGTCGATAGGCATTTCAGATATAAATGCCGAAAGGCATTTCAGATATAAGTGCCGATAGGCATTTCTATTGTGGTTGCCGATAGGCATTTCAAATATAGGTGCTGATAGGCATTTCAGATGTAGTTTTCGATAGGCATTTCAAAAATAGGTGCCGATAGGCCTTTCAGATATAGGTGCCGATAGGCACTTTAGATATAGTTGCCGATTGGCATTTTAAAAATAGGTGTCGATAGGCATTTCAGATATAGAAGCCGATAGGCATTTCAAATATAGGTGCCGATAGGCATTCCAGATATGGTTGCCGATAGGCATTTGAAATATAGGTGCTGATAGGCATTTCAGATGTAGTTTCCGATAGGCATTTCAAAAATTGGTGCCGATAGGCATTTCAGATGTAGGTGCCGATAGGCATTTCAGATATAGTTGCCGATTGGCATTTTAAAAATAGGTGCCGATAGGCATTTCAGATATAGAAGCCGATAGGTATTTCAAATATAGGTGTCCATAGGCATTTCAGATATGGTTGCCGATAGGCATTTCAAATATTGGTGCTGATAGGCATTTCAGATGTAGTTTCCGATAGGCATTTCAAAAATAGGTGCCGATAGGCATTTCAGATATTGGTGCCGATAGGCATTACAGATATAGTTGCCGATTGGCATTTTAAAAATAGGTGCCGATAGGCATTTCAGATATAGAAGCCGATAGGCAATTTAAATATTTGTGCCGATAGGCATTCCAGATATGGTTGCCGATAGGCATTTCAAATATAGGTGCTGATAGGCATTTCAGATGTAGTTTCCGATAGGCATTTCAAAAATAGGTGCCAATAGGCATTTCAGATATAGGTGATGATAGGCATTTCAGATATAGTTGCCGATTGGCATTTTAAAAATAGGTGCCGATAGGCATTTCAGATATATAAGCCGATAGGTATTTCAAATATAGGTGTCGATAGGCATTTCAGATATGGTTGCCGATAGGCATTTCAAATATAGGTGCTGATAGGCATTTCAGATGTAGTTTCCGATACGCATTTCAAAAATAGGTGCCGATAGGCATTTCAGATATAGGTGCCAATAGGCATTTCAGATATAGTTGCCGATTGGCATTTTAAAAATAGGTGTCGATAGGCATTTCAGATATAGAAGCCGATAGGCCTTTCAAATATAGGTGCCGATAGGCATTCCAGATATGGTTGCCGATAGGCATTTCAAATATAGGCGCTGATAGGCATTCCAGATGTAGTCTCCGATAGGCATTTCAAAAATTGGTGCCGATAGGCATTTCAGATATAGGTGCCGATAGGCATTTCAGATATAGTTACCGATTGGCATTTTAAAAATAGGTGCCGATAGGCATTTCAGTTATAGAAGCCGATAAGTATTTGAAATATAGGTGTCGATAGGCATTTCAGATATGGTTGCCGATAGGCATTTCAAATATAGGTGCTGATAGGCATTTCTGATGTAGTTTCCGATAGGCATTTCAAAAATAGGTGCCGATAGGCATTTCAGATATAGGTGCCGATAGGCACTTCAGATATAGTTGCCGATTGGCATTTTAAAAATAGGTGTCGATAGGCATTTCAGATATAGAAGCCGATAGGCATTTCAAATATAGGTGCCGATAGGCATTCCAGATATGGTTGCCGATAGGCATTTGAAATGTAGGTGCTGATAGGCATTTCAGATGTAGTTTCCGATAGGCATTTCAAAAATTGGTGCCGATAGGCATTTCAGATATAGGTGCCGATAGGCATTTCAGATATAGTTGCGGATTGGCATTTTAAAAATAGGTGCCGATAGGCATTTCAGATATAGAAGCCGATAGGTATTTCAAATATAGGTGTCCATAGGCATTTCAGATATGGTTGCCGATAGGCATTTCAAATATTGGTGCTGATAGGCATTTCAGATGTAGTTTCCGATAGGCATTTTAAAAATAGGTGCCGATAGGCATTTCAGATATTGGTGCCGATAGGCATTACAGATATAGTTGCCGATTGGCATTTTAAAAATAGGTGCCGATAGGCATTATAGATATAGAAGCCGATAGGCATTTCAAATATTTGTGCCGATAGGCATTCCAGATATGGTTGCCGATAGGCATTTCAAATATAGGTGCTGATAGGCATTTCAAATGTAGTTTCCGATAGGCATTTCAAAAATAGGTGCCGATAGGCATTTCAGATATAGGTGATGATAGGCATTTCAGATATAGTTGCCGATTGGCATTTCAAATATTTGTGCCGATAGGCATTCCAGATATGGTTGCCGATAGGCATTTCAAATATAGGTGCTGATAGGCATTTCAGATGTAGTTTCCGATAGGCATTTCAAAAATAGGTGCCGATAGGCATTTCAGATATAGGTGCCGATAGGCATTTCAGATATATAAGCCGATAGGTATTTCAAATATAGGTGTCGATAGGCATTTCAGATATGGTTGCCGATAGGCATTTCAAATATAGGTGCTGATAGGCATTTCAGATGTAGTTTCCGATTGGCATTTCAAAAATAGGTGCCGATAGGCATTTCAGATATAGGTGCCAATAGGCATTTCAGATATAGTTGCCGATTGGCATTTTAAAAATAGGTGTCGATAGGCATTTCAGATATAGAAGCCGATAGGCCTTTCAAATATAGGTGCCGATAGGCATTCCGGATATGGTTGCCGATAGGCATTTCAAATATAGGTACTGATAGGCATTCCAGATGTAGTCTCCGATAGGCATTTCAAAAATTGGTGCCGATAGGCATTTCAAATATAGGTGTTGATAGGCATTTCTGATGTAGTTTCCGATAGGCATTTCAAAAATAGGTGCCGATAGGCATTTCAGATATAGGTGCCGATAGGCATTTCAGATATAGTTGCCGATTGGCATTTTAAAAATAGGTGCCGATAGGCATTTCAGATATAGAAGCCGATAGGCATTTCAAATATAGGTGCCGATAGGCATTCCAGATATGGTTGCCGATAGGCATTTCAAATATTGGTGCTGATAGGCATTTCAGATGTAGTTTCCGATAGGCATTTCAAAAATATGTGCTGATAGGCATTTCAGATGTAGTTTCCGATAGGCATTTCAGATGTAGTTTCCGATAGGCATTTAAAAAATTGGTGCCGATAGGCATTTCAGATATAGGTGATGATAGGCATTTCAGATATAGTTGCCGATTGGCATTTTAAAAATAGGTGCCGATAGGCATTTTAGATATAGAAGCCGATAGGTATTTCAAATATAGGTGTAGATAGGCATTTCAGATATGGTTGCCGATAGGCATTTCAAATATTGGTGCTGATAGGCATTTTAGATGTAGTTTCTGATAGGCATTTCAAAAATAGGTGCCGAAAGGCATTTCAGATATAGGTGCCGATAGGCATTACAGATATAGTTGCCGATTAGCATTTTAAAAATAGGTGCCGATAGGCATTTTAGATATAAAAGCCGATAGGCATTTCAAATATAGGTGCCGATAGGCATTCCAGATATGGTTGCCGATAGGCATTTCAAATATAGGTGCTGATAAGAATTTCAGATGTAGTTTCCGATAGGCATTTCAAAAATAGGTGGCGATAGGCATTTCAGATATAGGTGCCGATAGGCATTTCAGATATAGTAGCCGATTGGCATTTTAAAAATAGGTGCCGATAGGCATTTCAGATATAGAAGCCGATAGGTATTTCAAATATAGGTGTCGATAGGCATTTCAGATATGGTTGCCGATAGGCATTTCAAATATTGGTGCTGATAGGCATTTCAGATGTAGTTTCCGATAGGCATTTCAAAAATAGGTGCCGATAGGCATTTCAGATATAGGTGCCGATAGGCATTACAGATATAGTTGCCGATTAGCATTTTAAAAATAGGTGCCAATAGGCATTTCAGATATAAAAGTCGATAGGCATTTCAAATATAGGTGCCGATAGGCATTCCAGATATGGTTGCCGATAGGCATTTCAAATATAGGCGCTGATAGGCATTTCAGATGTAGTTTCCGATAGGCATTTCAAAAATAGGTGGCGATAGGCATTTCAGATATAGGTGCCGATAGGCATTTCAGATATAGTAGCCGATTGGCATTTTAAAAATAGGTGCCGATAGGCATTTCAGATATAGAAGCCGATAGGTATTTCAAATATAGGTGTCGATAGGCATTTCAGATATGGTTGCCGATAGGCATTTCAAATATTGGTGCTGATAAGCATTTCAGATGTAGTTTCCGATAGGCATTTCAAAAATTGGTGCCGATAGGCATTTCAGATATAGAAGCCGATAGGCATTTCAAATAGAGGTGCCGATAGGCATTCCAGATATGGTTGCCGATAGGCATTTCAAATATAGGTGCCGATAGGCATTTCAAATAGAGAAGCTGATAGGCATTTCAAAAATATGTGCCGACAGGCATTTCAGATATAGGTGCCGATAGGCATTTCAGATATAGTTGCCAATTGGCATTTTAAAAATAGGTGCCGATAGGCATTTCAGATATAGAAGCCGATAGGCATATCAGATATAGTTGCCGATTGGCATTTTAAAAATAGGTGCCGATAGGCATTTCAGATATAGAAGCCGATAGGTTTTTCATATATAGGTGTCGATAGGCATTTCAGATATGGTTGCCGATAGGCATTTCAAATATAGGTGCTGATAGGCATTTCAGATGTAGTTTCCGATAGACATTTCAAAAATAGGTGCCGATAGGCATTTCAGATATAGGTGCCGATAGGCATTTCAGATATAGTAGCCGATTGGCATTTTAAAAATAGGTGCCGATAGGCATTTCAGATATAGAAGCCGATAGGCATTTCAAATATAGGTGCCGATAGGCATTCCAGATATGGTTGCCGATAGGCATTTCAAATATTGGTGCTGATAGGCATTTCAGATGTAGTTTCCGATAGGCATTTCAAAATTAGGTGCTGATAGGCATTTCAGATGTAGTTTCCGATAGGCATTTCAGATGTAGTTTCCGATAGGCATTTCAAAAATTGGTGCCGATAGGCATTTCAGATATAGGTGCCGATAGGCATTACAGATATAGTTGCCGATTAGCATTTTAAAAATAGGTGCCGATAGGCATTTCAGATATAGGTGCCGATAGGCATTTCAGATATAGTTGCCAATTGGCATTTTAAAAATAGGTGCCGATAGGCATTTCAGATATAGTTGCCGATTGGAATTTTAAAAACAGGTTCCGATAGGCATTTCAGATATAGAAGCCGATAGGTATTTCAAATATAGGTGTCGATAGGCATTTCAGATATGTTTGCCGATAGGCATTTCAAATATTGGTGCTGATAGGCATTTCAGATGTAGTTTCCGATAGGCATTTCAAAAATAGGTGCCGATAGGCATTTCAGATATAGGTGCCGATAGGCATTACAGATATAGTTGCCGATTAGCATTTTGAAAATAGGTGCCGATAGGCATTTCAGATATAGAAGCCGATAGGCATTTCAAATATAGGTGCCGATAGGCATTCCAGATATGGTTGCCGATAGGCATTTCAAATATAGGTGCCGATAGGCATTTCAGATAGAGAAGCCGATTGGCATTTCAAAAATAGGTGCCGATAGGCATATCAGATATAGGTGCCGATAGGCATTTCAGATATAGTTGCCGATTGGCATTTTAAAAATAGGTGCCCATAGGCATTTCAGATATAGAAGCCGATAGGTATTTCAAATATAGGTGTCGATAGGCATTTCAAATATTGGTGCTGATAGGCATTTCAGATGTAGTTTCCGATAGGCATTTCAAAAATAGGTGCCGATAGGCATTTCAGATATAGGTGCCGATAGGCATTACAGATATAGTTGCCGATTAGCATTTTGAAAATAGGTGTCGATAGGCATTTCAGATATAGAAGCCGATAGGCATTTCAAATATAGGTGCCGATAGGCATTTCAGATATGGGTGCCGATAGGCATATCAGATATAGTTGCCGATAGGCATTTAAAATATAGGGGCCGATAGGCATTTCAAATATAGGTGTCGATAGGCATTTCAGATATAAATGCCGAAATGCATTTCAGATATAGGTGCTGATAGGCATTCCAGATGAAGTTTCCGATAGGCATTTAAAAAATTGGTGCCGATAGGCATTTCAGATATAGGTGCCGATAGGCATTTCAAAAATAGCTGCCGATAGGCATTTCAGTTATAGGTGCCGATAGGCACTTCAGATATAGTTGCCGATTGGCATTTTAAAAATAGGTGCCGATAGGCATTTCAGATATAGTTGCCAATTGGCATTTTAAAAATAGGTGCCGATAGGCATTCCAGATATGGTTGCCGATAGGCTTTTCAAATATAGGTGCCGATAGGCATTTCAGATATAGAAGCCGATAGGCATTTCAAAAATAGGTGCCGATAGGCAATTCTGATATAGGTGCCGATAGGAATTTCAGATATAGTTGCCAATTGGCATTTTAAAAATAGGTGCCGATAGGCATTTCAGATATAGAAGCCGATAGGCGTTTCAAATATAGGTGCCGATAGGCATTCCAGATATGGCTGCCGATAGGCATTTTAAATATAGGTGCTGATAGGCATTTTAGATGTAGTTTCCGATAAGCAATTCAAAAATTGATGCCGATAGGCATTTCACATATAGGTGCCGATAGGCATTTCAGATATAGTTGCCGATTTACATTTTAAAAACAGGTGCCGATAGGCATTTCAGATATAGAAGCCGATAGGTATTTCAAATATAGGTGTCGATAAGCATTTCAGATATGGTTGCCGATAGGCATTTCAAATATAGGAGCAGATAGGCATTTCAGATGTAGTTTCCGAAAGGCATTTCAAAAATAGGTGCCGATAGGCATTTCAGATATAGGTGCCGATAGGCATTTCAGATATAGTTGCCGATTGGCATTTTAAAAATAGGTGCCGATAGGTATTTCAGATATAGAAACCGATAGGCATTTCAAATATAGGTGCCGATAGGCATTCCAGATATGGTTGCCGATAGGCATTTCAAATATAAGTGCTGATAGGCATTTCAGATGTAGTTTCCGATAGGCATTTCAAAAATAAGTACCGATAGGCATTTCAGATATAGGTGCCGATAGGCATTTCAGATATAGTTGCCAATTGGCATTTTAAAAATAGGTGTCGATAGGCATTTAAGATATAGTTGCCGATTGGCATTTTAAAAATAGTTGCCGATAGGCATTTCAGATATAGAAGCCGATAGGTTTTTCAAATATAGGTGTCGATAGGCATTTCAGATATAGAAGCCGATAGGCATTTCAAATATAGGTGCCAATAGGCATTCCAGATATGGTTGCCGATAGGCAATTCAAATAAAGGTGCTGATAGGCATTTCAGATGTAGTTGCCAATAGGCATTTCAAAAATACGTGCCGATAGGCATTTCAGATATAGGTGCCGATAGGCAATTCAGATATAGTTGCCGATTGGCATTTTAAAAATAGGTGCCGATAGGCATTTCAGATATAGGTGCCGATAGGCATTTCAGATATAGTTGCCGATTGGCATTTTAAAAATAGGTGCCGATAGGCATTTCAGATATAGAAGCCGATAGGTATTTCAAATATAGGTGCCGATAGGCATTCCAGATATGGTTGCCGATAGGCATTTCAAATATAGGTGCTGATAGGCATTTCAGTTGTAGTTTCCGATAGGCATTTCAAAAATAGGTGCCGATAGGCATTTTAGATATAAAAGCCGATAGGCATTTCAAATATAGGTGCCGATAGGCATTCCAGATATTGTTGCCGATAGGCATTTCAAATATAGGTGCTGATAGGCATTTCAGATGTAGTTTTCGATAGGCATTTCAAAAATAGGTGCCGATAGGCATTTCAGTTATAGGTGCCGATAGGCACTTCAGATATAGTTGCCGATTGGCATTTTAAAAATAGGTGCCGATAGGCATTTCAGATATAGAAGCAGATAGGCATTTCAAATATAGGTGCCGATAGGCATTCCAGATATGGTTGCCGATAGGCATTTCAAATATAGGTGCTGATAGGCATTTCAGATGTAGTTTCCGATAGGCATTTCAAAAATAGGTGCCGATAGGCATTCCAGATATGTTTGCCGATAGGCTTTTCAAATATAGGTGCCGATAGGCATTTCAGATATAGAAGCCGATAGGCATTTCAAAAATAGGTGCCGATAGGCATTTCTGATATAGGTGCCGATAGGCATTTCAGATATAGTTGCCAATTAGCATTTTAAAAATAGGTGCCGATAGGCATTTCAAATATAGGTGCCGATAGGCATTCCAGATATGGTTGCCGATAGGCATTTCAAATATAGGTGCTGATAGGCATTTTAGATGTAGTTTCCGATAGGCATTTCAAAAATTGATGCCGATAGGCATTTCAGATATAGGTGCCGATAGGCATTTCAGATATAGTTGCCGATTGGCATTTTAAAAACAGGTGCAGATAGGCATTTCAGATATAGAAGCCGATAGGTATTTCAAATATAGGTGTCGATAGGCAATTCAGATATGGTTGCCGATAGGCATTTCAAATATAGGAGCAGATAGGCAATTCAGATGTAGTTTCCGAAAGGCATTTCAAAAATAGGTGCCGATAGGCATTTCAGATATAGGTGCCGATAGGCATTTCAGATATAGTTGCCGATTGGCATTTTAAAAATAGGTGCCGATAGGTATTTCAGATATAGAAACCGATAGGCATTTCAAATATAGGTGCCGATAGGCATTCCAGATATGGTTGCCGATAGGCATTTCAAATATAAGTGCTGATAGGCATTTCAGATGTAGTTTCCGATAGGCATTTCAAAAATAGGTACTGATAGGCATTTCAGATATAGGTGCCGATAGGCATTTCAGATATAGTTGCCAATTGGCATTTTAAAAATAGGTTTAGATAGGCATTTAATATATAGTTGCCGATTGGCATTTTAAAAATAGGTGCCGATAGGCATTTCAGATATAGAAGCCAATAGGTTTTTCAAATATAGGTGTCGATAGGCATTTCAGATATAGAAGCCGATAGGCATTTCAAATATAGGTGCCGATAGGCATTCCAGATATGTTTGCCGATAGGCAATTCAAATAAAGGTGCTGATAGGCATTTCAGATGTAGTTGCCGATAGGCATTTCAAAAATAGGTGCCGATAGGCATTTCAGATATAGGTGCCGATAGGCATTTCAGATATAGTTGCCGATTGGCATTTTAAAAATAGGTGCCGATAGGCATTTCAGATATAGGTGCCGATAGGCATTTCAGATATAGTTGCCGATTGGCATTTTAAAAATAGGTGCCGATAGGAATTTCAGATATAGAAGCCGATAGGCATTTCAAATATAGGTGCCGATAGGCATTCCAGATATGTTTGCCGATAGGCAATTCAAATAAAGGTGCTGATAGGCATTTCAGATGTAGTTGCCGATAGGCATTTCAAAAATAGGTGCCGATAGGCATTTCGGATATAGGTGCCGATAGGCATTTCAGATATAGTTGCCGATTGGCATTTTAAAAATAGGTGCCGATAGGCATTTCAGATATAGGTGCCGATAGGCATTTCAGATATAGTTGCCGATTGGCATTTTAAAAATAGGTGCCGATAGGCATTTCAGATATAGAAGCCGATAGGTATTTCAAATATAGGTGTCGATAGGCATTTCAGATATGGTTGCCGATAGGCATTTCAAATATTGTTGCTGATAGGCATTTCAGATGTAGTTTCCGATAGGCATTTCAAAAATAGGTGCCGATAGGCATTTCAGATATAGGTGCCGATAGGCATTTCAGATATAGTTGCCGATTGGCATTTCAAAAATAGGTGCCAATAGGCATTTCAGATATAGAAGCCGATAGGTATTTCAAATATAGGTGTCGATAGGCATTTCAGATATGGTTGCCGATAGGCATTTCAAATATTGGTGCTGATAGGCATTTCAGATGTAGTTTCCGATAGGCATTTCAAAAATAGGTGCCGATAGGCATTTCAGATATAGGTGCCGATAGGCATTACAGATATAGTTGCCGATTAGCATTTTAAAAATAGGTGCCGATAGGCATTTCAGATATAGAAGCCGATAGGCATTTCAAATATGGGTGCCGATAGGCATTTCAGATATGGTTGCCGATAGGCATTTCAAATATAGGTGCTGATAGGCATTTCAGATGTAGTTTCCGATAGGCATTTCAAAAATAGGTGCCGATAGGCATTTCAGATATAGGTGCCGATAGGCATTTCAGATATAGTTGCCGATTGGCATTTTAAAAATAGGTGCCGATAGGCATTTCAGATATAGAAGCCGATAGGCATTTCAAAAATAGGTGCCGATAGGCATTCCAGATATCGTTGCCGATAGGCATTTCAAATATAGGTGCTGATAGGCATTTCAGATGTAGTTTTCGATAGGCATTTCAAAAATAGGTGCCGATAGGCATTTCAGATATAGGTGCCGATAGGCATTACAGATATAGTTGCCGATTGGCATTTTAAAAATAGGTGCCGATAGGCATTTCAGATATATAAGCCGATAGGCATTTCAAATATAGGTGCCGATAAGCATTCCAGATATGGTTGCCGATAGGCATTTCAAATATAGGTGCTGATAGGCATTTCAGATGTACTTTCCGATAGGCATTTCAAAAATTGGTGCCGATAGGCATTTTAGATATAGGTGCCGATAGGCATTTCAGATATAGTTGCCGATTGGAATTTTAAAAATAGGAGCCGATAGGCATTTCAGATATAAAAGCCGATAGGCATATCAAATATAGGTGCCGATAGGCATTCCAGATATGGTTGCCGATAGGCATTTCAAATATAGGTGCTGATAGGCATTTCAGATGTAGTTTCCGATAGGCATTTCAAAAATAGGTGCCGATAGGCATTTCAGATATAGGTTCCGATAGGCATTTCAGATATAGTTGCCGATTAGCATTTTAAAAATAGGTGCCGATAGGCATTTCAGATATAGAAGCAGATAGGCATTTCAAATATAGGTGCCGATAAGCATTTCAGATATGGTTGCCGATAGGCATTTCAAATATAGGTGCTGATAGGCATTACAGATGTAGTTTCCGATAGGCATTTCAAAAATAGGTGCCGATAGGCATTTCAGATATAGGTGCCGATAGGCATTTCAGATATAGTTGCCGATTGGCATTTTAAAAATAGGTGCCGATAGGCATTTCAGATATAGAAGCCGATAGGCATTTCAAATATAGGTCCGATAGGCATTCCAGATATGGTTGCCGATAGGCATTTCAAATATAGGTGCTGATAGGCATTTCAGATGTAGTTTCCGATAGGCATTTCAAAAATAGGTGCCGATAGGCATTTCAGATATAGGTGCCGATAGGCATTTCAGATATAGTTGCCGATTAGCATTTTAAAAATAGGTGCCGATAGGCATTTCAGATATAGAAGCCGATAGGCATTTCAAATATAGGTACCGATAAGCATTCCAGATATGGTTGCCGATAGGCATTTCAAATATAGGTGCTGATAGGCATTTCAGATGTAGTTTCCGATAGGCATTTAAAAAATTGGTGCCGATAGGCATTTCAGATATAGGTGTCGATAGGCATTTCAGATATAGTTGCCGATTGGCATTTTAAAAATAGGTGCCGATAGGCATTTCAGATATAGAAACCGATAGGTATTTCAAATATAAGTGTCGATAGGTATTTCAGATATAGTTGCCGATTGGCATTTTAAAAATAGGTGTCGATAGGCATTTCAGATATAGAAGCCGGTAGGCATTTCAAATATAGGTGCCGATAGGCATTCCAGATATGGTTGCCGATAGACATTTCAAATATAGGTGCTGATAGGCATTCCAGATGTAGTTTCCGATAGGCATTTCAAAAATTGGTGCCGATAGGTATTTCAGATATAGGTGCCGATAGGCATTTCAGATATAGTTACCGATTGGCATTTTAAAAATAGGTGCCGATAGGCATTTTAGATATAGATGCCGATAGGTATTTCAAATATAGGTGTCGATAGGCATTTCAGATATGGTTGCCGATAGGCATTTCAAATATAGGTGCTGATAGGCATTTCAGATGTAGTTTCCGATAGGCATTTCAAAAATAGGTGCCAATAGGCATTTCAGATATAGTTGCCGATTGGCATTTTAAAAATAGGTGCCGATAGGCATTTCAGATATAGAAGCCGATAGGCATTTCAAATATAGGTGCCGATAGGCATTCCAGATATGGTTGCCGATAGGCATTTCAAATATAGGTGCTGATAGGCATTTCAGATGTAGTTTCCGATAGGCATTTCAAAAATAGGTGCCGATAGGCATTTTAGATATAAAAGCCGATAGGCATTTCAAATATAGGTGCCGATAGGCATTCCAGATATGGTTGCCGATAGGCATTTCAAATATAGGTGCTGATAGGCATTTCAGATGTAGTTTTCGATAGGCATTTCAAAAATAGGTGCCGATAGGCATTTCAGTTATAGGTGCCGATAGGCACTTCAGATATAGTTGCCGATTGGCATTTTAAAAATAGGTGCCGATAGGCATTTCAAATATAGGTGCCGATAGGCATTCCAGATATGGTTGCCGATAGGCATTTCAAATATAGGTGCTGATAGGCATTTCAGATGTAGTTTCCGATAGGCATTTCAAAAATAGGTGCCGATAGGCATTCCAGATATGTTTGCCGATAGGCTTTTCAAATATAGGTGCCGATAGGCATTTCAGATATAGAAGCCGATAGGCATTTCAAAAATAGGTGCCGATAGGCATTTCTGATATAGGTGCCGATAGGCATTTCAGATATAGTTGCCAATTAGCATTTTAAAAATAGGTGCCGATAGGCATTTCAAATATAGGTGCCGATAGGCATTCCAGATATGGTTGCCGATAGGCATTTCAAATATAGGTGCTGATATGCATTTTAGATGTAGTTTCCGATAGGCATTTCAAAAATTGATGCCGATAGGCATTTCAGATATAGGTGCCGATAGGCATTTCAGATATAGTTGCCGATTGGCATTTTAAAAACAGGTGCAGATAGGCATTTCAGATATAGAAGCCGATAGGTATTTCAAATATAGGTGTCGATAGGCAATTCAGATATGGTTGCCGATAGGCATTTCAAATATAAGTGCTGATAGGCATTTCAGATGTAGTTTCCGATAGGCATTTCAAAAATAGGTACCGATAGGCATTTCAGATATAGGTGCCGATAGGCATTTCAGATATAGTTGCCAATTGGCATTTTAAAAATAGGTGTCGATAGGCATTTAAGATATAGTTGCCGATTGGCATTTTAAAAATAGGTGCCGATAGGCATTTCAGATATAGAAGCCGATAGGCATTTCAAATATAGGTGCCGATAGGCATTCCAGATATGGTTGCCGATAGGCATTTGAAATGTAGGTGCTGATAGGCATTTCAGATGTAGTTTCCGAAAGGCATTTCAAAAATAGGTGCCGATAGGCATTTCAGATATAGGTGCCGATAGGCATTTCAGATATAGTTGCCGATTGGCATTTTAAAAATAGGTGCCGATAGGTATTTCAGATATAGAAACCGATAGGCATTTCAAATATAGGTGCCGATAGGTATTCCAGATATGGTTGCCGATAGGCATTTCAAATATAAGTGCTGATAGGCATTTCAGATGTAGTTTCCGATAGGCATTTCAAAAATAGGTACCGATAGGCATTTCAGATATAGGTGCCGATAGGCATTTCAGATATAGTTGCCAATTGGCATTTTAAAAATAGGTGTCGATAGGCATTTAAGATATAGTTGCCGATTGGCATTTTAAAAATAGGTGCCGATAGGCATTTCAGATATAGAAGCCGATAGGTTTTTCAAATATAGGTGTCGATAGGCATTTCAGATATAGAAGCCGATAGGCATTTCAAATATAGGTGCCGATAGGCATTCCAGATATGGTTGCCGATAGGCAATTCAAATAAAGGTGCTGATAGGCATTTCAGATGTAGTTACCGATAGGCATTTCAAAAATAGGTGCCGATAGGCATTTCAGATATAGGTGCCGATAGGCATTTCAGATATAGTTGCCGATTGGCATTTTAAAAATAGGTGCCGATAGGCATTTCAGATATAGGTGCCGATAGGCATTTCAGATATAGTTGCCGATTGACATTTTAAAAATAGGTGCCGATAGGCATTTCAGATATAGAACCCGATAGGCATTTCAAATATAGGTGCCGATAGGCGTTCCAGATATGGTTGCCGATAGGCAATTCAAATAAAGGTGCTGATAGGCATTTCAGATGTAGTTGCCGATAGGCATTTCAAAAATAGGTGTCGATAGGCATTTCAGATATAGGTGCCGATAGGCATTTCAGATATAGTTGCCGATTGGCATTTTAAAAATAGGTGCCGATAGGCATTTCAAATATAGGTGCCGATAGGCATTTCAGATATAGTTGCCGATTGGCATTTTAACCCTAGAAAGATAACCATATGATAAAGTACGTAAAGGATAACCATACGCTTCATAGGCGCAGGTTTTTCTAATGTGTCTATTTTATGCTAATAATTTATATTTATTTTAACTAATTTAGAAATGTTAAAAGGACGGAATAGTTTTAAAAATAAAATGCATTTATATTAGAAATTTATATATTTTAAATAATTTTCAACTTAAATGACTAGAGCTTTATGAAAAATTAACAAAAACTAAGTCTTCGGTTTATAGGAACAAATTCCTTAAATTATCACCAAAAAAAATATTTTTCTTACAAAATAATAGACGGATAATGTTATCAGACTAAAAAAAATTTAATACCATAATATTTTGGTTTAGAGACAGTCATAGCAAACGTCATTCTTGTGTTCGCCACAAACTGTCTTTTTGCATTTGGCGCAGGTCATCTTTGACATTCTTTTTTTTTTATACGTGCAGTAGCTGCAGTAACGCCTTTTTTTTTTGGCTGGAGGTTCTTCTTCGTCATCTGTGGGAGCCAGTGCAGTAGATCTTGGGAGAATATTTTCAATGTTGCTCCGCACATGCCTTGGCAAAGTGGGAGCTTCTAGTCTTTGCGTCATCCACGGTGTAGTCAGCTGAGTACTGAGTTTTTTCATGTATTCTCTTCGATTCATGGGCTTATCATGTTTTGAAAGAACATTATGACAGTAAATGACATATGAATTGATAAATGCGATGTTCAATATACCATAAAACATGGCCATTGGCCATCTATAAAAAATATTGAGTAACACTAAAAGTTACACAAAAGATAATCATACGCCTCGCGAGCACATGAACTAGTCATAACTACAAAAGTATGGTACTTACTGCATAGAAACTACCGTCCCGCGACAGGTTATGCCAACGACTGAGTTGGCTGAGAAGGATAAGTTAATACATGCGCTGAATAAAAAGAGATAGCAATGTGTTTACCACGCAGGCGCCTCTGCGACGTAGGTTATCTTTCTAGGGTTAAAAATAGGTGCCGATAGGCATTTCAGATATAGAAGCCGATAGGTATTTCAAATATAGGTGTCGATAAGCATTTTAGATATGGTTGCCGATAGGCATTTCAAATATTGGTGCTGATAGGCATTTCAGATGTAGTTTCCGATAGGCATTTCAAAAATAGGTGCCGATAGGCATTTCAGATATAGGTGCCGATAGGCATTTCAGATATAGTTGCCGATTGGCATTTCAAAAATAGGTGCCAATAGGCATTTCAGATATAGAAGCCGATAGGTATTTCAAATATAGGTGTCGATAGGCATTTCAGATATGGTTGCCGATAGGCATTTCAAATATTGGTGCTGATAGGCATTTCAGATGTAGTTTCCGATAGGCATTTCAAAAATAGGTGCCGATAGGCATTTCAGATATAGGTGCCGATAGGCATTTCAGATATAGTTGCCGATTGGCATTTTAAAAATAGGTGCCGATAGGCATTTCAGATATAGGTGCCGATAGGCATTACAGATATAGTTGCCGATTAGCATTTTAAAAATAGGTGCCGATAGGCATTTCAGATATAGAAGCCGATAGGCATTTCAAATATAGGTGCCGATAGGCATTTCAGATATGGTTGAAAATAGGCATTTCAAATATAGGTGCTGATAGGCATTTCAGATGTAGTTTCCGATAGGCATTTCAAAAATAGGTGCCGATAGGCATTTCAGATATAGGTGCCGATAGGCATTTCAGATATAGTTGCCGATTGGCATTTTCAAAATAGGTGCCGATAGGCATTTCAGATATAGAAGCCGATAGGCATTTCAAAAATAGGTGCCGATAGGCATTCCAGATATGGTTGCCGATAGGCATTTCAAATATAGGTGCTGATAGGCATTTCAGATGTAGTTTTCGATAGGCATTTCAAAAATAGGTGCCGATAGGCATTTCAGATATAGGTGCCGATAGGCATTTCAGATATAGTTGCCGATTGGCATTTTAAAAATAGGTGCCGATAGGCATTTCAGATATATAAGCCGATAGGCATTTCAAATATAGGTGCCGATAAGCATTCCAGATATGGTTGCCGATAGGCATTTCAAATATAGGTGCTGATAGGCATTTCAGATGTAGTTTCCGCTAGGCATTTCAAAAATTGGTGCCGATAGGCATTTTAGATATAGGTGCCGATAGGCATTTCAGATATAGTTGCCGATTGGAATTTTAAAAATGGGAGCCGGTAGGCATTTCAGATATAGAAGCCGATAGGCATATCAAATATAGGTGCCGATAGGCATTCCAGATATGGTTGCCGATAGGCATTTCAAATATAGGTGCTGATAGGCATTTCAGATGTAGTTTCCGATAGGCATTTAAAAAATATGTGCCGATAGGCATTTCAGATATAGGTTCCGATAGGCATTTCAGATATAGTTGCCGATTAGCATTTTAAAAATAGGTGCCGATAGGCATTTGAGATATAGAAGCAGATAGGCATTTCAAATATAGGTGCCGATAAGCATTTCAGATATGGTTGCCGATAGGCTTTTCAAATATAGGTGCTGATAGGCATTTCAGATGTAGTTTCCGATAGGCATTTCAAAAATAGGTGCCGATAGGCATTTCAGATATATGTGCCGATAGGCATTTAAGATATAGTTGCCGATTGGCATTTTAAAAATAGGTGCCGATAGGCATTTCAGATATAGAGGCCGATAGGCATTTCAAATAAAGGTGCCGATAGGCATTCCAGATATGGTTGCCGATAGGCATTTCAAATATAGGTGCTGATAGGCATTTCAGATGTAGTTTCCGATAGGCATTTCAAAAATAGGTGCCGATAGGCATTTCAGATATAGGTGCCGATAGGCATTTCAGATATAGTTGCCGATTAGCATTTTAAAAATAGATGCCGATAGGCATTTCAGATATAGAAGCCGATAGGCATTTCAAATATAGGTGCCGATAAGCATTCCAGATATGGTTGCCGATAGGCATTTTAAATATAAGTGTCGATAGGTATTTCAGATATAGTTGCCGATTGGCATTTTAAAAATAGGTGTCGATAGGCATTTCAGATATAGAAGCCGGTAGGCATTTCAAATATAGGTGCTGATAGGCATTCCAGATATGGTTGCCGATAGGCATTTCAAATATAGGTGCTGATAGGCATTCCAGATGTAGTTTCCGATAGGCATTTCAGAAATTGGTGCCGATAGGCATTTCAGATATAGGTGCCGATAGGCATTTCAGATATAGTTACCGATTGGCATTTTAAAAATAGGTGCCGATAGGCATTTTAGATATAGATGCCGATAGGTATTTCTAATATAGGTGTCGATAGGCATTTCAGATATGGTTGCCGATAGGCATTTCAAATATAGGTGCTGATAGGCATTTCAGATGTAGTTTCCGATAGGCATTTCAAAAATAGGTGCCGATAGGCATTTCAGATATAGTTGCCGATTGGCATTTTAAAAATAGGTGCCGATAGGCATTTCAAATATAGAAGCCGATAGGCATTTCAAATATAGGTGCCGATAGGCATTCCAGATATGGTTGCCGATAGGCATTTCAAATATAGGTGCTGATAGGCATTTCAGATGTAGTTTCCGATAGGCATTTCAAAAATAGGTGCCGATAGGCATTTTAGATATAGGTGCCGATAGGCTTTTCAGATATAGGTGCCGATTGGCATTTTAAAAATAGGTGCCGATAGGCATTTCAGATATAGAAGCAGATAGGCATTTCAAATATAGGTGCCGATAGGCATTCCAGATATGGTTGCCGATAGGCATTTCAAATATAGGTGCTGATAGGCATTTCAGATGTAAGTTCCGATAGGCATTTCAAAAATAGGTGCCGATAGGCATTCCAGATATGGTTGCCGATAGGCTTTTCAAATATAGGTGCCGATAGGCATTTCAGATATAGAAGCCGATAGGCATTTCAAAAATAGGTGCCGATAGGCATTTCTGATATAGGTGCCGATAGGCATTTCAGATATAGTTGCCAATTAGCATTTTAAAAATAGGTGCCGATAGGCATTTCAAATATAGGTGCCGATAGGCATTCCAGATATGGTTGCCGATAGGCATTTCAAATATAGGTGCTGATAGGCATTTTAGATGTAGTTTCCGATAGGCATTTCAAAAATTGATGCCGATAGGCATTTCAGATATAGGTGCCGATAGGCATTTCAGATATAGTTGCCGATTGGCATTTTAAAAACAGGTGCAGATAGGCATTTCAGATATAGAAGCCGATAGGTATTTCAAATATAGGTGTCGATAGGCAATTCAGATATGGTTGCCGATAGGCATTTCAAATAAAGGAGCAGATAGGCATTTCAGATGTTGTTTCCAAAAGGCATTTCAAAAATAGGTGCCGATAGGCATTTCAGATATAGGTGCGATAGGCATTTCAGATATAGTTGCCGATTGGCATTTTAAAAATAGGTGCCGATAAGCATTTCAGATATAGAAGCCGATAGGCTTTTTAAATATAGGTGCCGATAGGCATTCCAGATATGGTTGCCGATAGGCATTTCAAATATAAGTGCTGATAGGCATTTCAGATGTAGTTTCCGATAGGCATTTCAAAAATAGGTACCGATAGGCATTTCAGATATAGGTGGCGATAGGCATTTCAGATATAGTTGCCAATTTGCATTTTAAAAATAGGTGTCGATAGGCATTTAAGATATAGAAGCCGATAGGCATTTCAAATATAGGTGCCGATAGGCATTCCAGATATGGTTGCCGATAGGGATTTCAAATATAGGTGCTGATAGGCATTTCAGATGTAGTTTCCGATAGGCATTTCAAAAATTAGTGCCGATAGGCATTTTAGATATAGGTGCCGATAGGCATTTCAGATATAGTTGCCGATTGGCATTTTAAAAATAGGTGCCGATAGGCATTTCAGATATAGAAGCCGATAGGTTTTTCAAATATAGGTGTCGATAGGCATTTCAGATATAGAAGCCGATAGCCATTTCAATTATAGGTGCCGATAGGCATTCCAGATATGGTTGCCGATAGGCATTTTAATTATAGGTGCTGATAGGCATTTCAGATGTAGTTTCTGATAGGCATTTCAAAAATAGGTGCCGATAGGCATTTCAGATATAGGTGCCGATAGGCACTTCAGATATAGTTGCCGATTGGCATTTTAAAAATAGGTGCCGATAGGCATTTCAGATATAGAAGCCGATAGGCATTTCAAATAGAGGTGCCGATAGGCATTCCAGATATGTTTGCCGATAGGCATTTCAAATAAAGGTGCTGATAGGCATTTCAGATGTAGTTTCCGATAGGCATTTTAAAAATAGGTGCCGATAGGCATTTCAGATATAGGTGCCGATAGGCATTTCAGATATAGTTGCCGATTGGCATTTTAAAAATAGGTGCCGATAGGCATTTCAGATATAGGTGCCGATAGGCATTTCAGATATAGTTGCCGATTGGCATTTTAAAATAGGTGCCGATAGGCATTTCAGATATAGGTGCCGATAGGCATTTCAGATATAGTTGCCGATTTACATTTTAAAAACAGGTGCCGATAGGCATTTCAGATATAGAAGCCGATAGGTATTTCAAATATAGGTGTCGATAGGCATTTCAGATATGGTTGCCGATAGGCATTTCAAATATAGGAGCAGATAGGCATTTCAGATGTAGTTTCCGAAAGGCGTTTCAAAAATAGGTGCCGATAGGCATTTCAGATATAGGTGCCGATAGGCATTTCAGATATAGTTGCCTGTTGGCATTTTAAAAATAGGTGCCGATAGGTATTTCAGATATAGAAGCCGATAGGCATTTCAAATATAGGTGCCGATAGGCATTCCAGATATGGTTGCCGATAGGCATTTCAAATATAAGTGCTGATAGGCATTTCAGATGTAGTTTCCGATAGGCATTTCAAAAATAGGTACCGATAGGCATTTCAGATATAGGTGCCGATAGGCATTTCAGATATAGTTGCCAATTGGCATTTTAAAAATAGGTGTCGATAGGCATTTAAGATATAGAAGCCGATAGGCATTTCAAATATAGGTGCCGATAGGCATTCCAGATATGGTTGCCGATAGGGATTTCAAATATAGGTGCTGATAGGCATTTCAGATTTAGTTTCCGATAGGCATTTCAAAAATTGGTGCCGATAGGCATTTCAGATATAGGTGCCGATAGTCATTTCAGATATAGTTGCCGATTGGCATTTTAAAAATAGGTGCCGATAGGCATTTCAGATATAGAAGCCGATAGGTTTTTCAAATATAGGTGTCGATAGGCATTTCAGATATAGAAGCCGATAGGCATTTCAAATATAGGTGCCGATAGGCATTCCAGATATGGTTGCCGATAGGCATTTCAATTATAGTTGCTGATAGGCATTTCAGATGTAGTTTCTGATCGGCATTTCAAAAATAGGTGCCGATAGGCATTTCAGATATAGGTGCCGATAGGCATTTCAGATATAGTTGCCGATTGGCATTTTAAAAATAGGTGCCGATAGGCATTTCAGATATAGAAACAGATAGGCATTTCAAATATAGGTGCCGATAGGCATTCCAGATATGGTTGCCGATAGGCATTTCAAATAAAGGTGCTGATAGGCATTTCAGATGTAGTTGCCGATAGGCATTTCAAAAATAGGTGCCGATAGGCATTTCAGATATAGGTGCCGATAGGCATTTCAGATATAGTTGCCGATTAGCATTTTAAAAATAGGTGCCAATAGGCATTTCAGATATAGGTGCCGATAGGCATTTCAGATATAGTTGCCGATGGGCATTTTAAAAATAGGTGCCGATAGGCATTTCAGATATAGAAGCCGATAGGTATTTCAAATATAGGTGTCGATAGGCATTTCAGATATGGTTGCCGATAGGCATTTTAAATATTGGTGCTGATAGGCATTTCAGATGTAGTTTCCGATAGGCATTTCAAAAATAGGTGCCGATAGGCATTACAGATATAGTTGCCGATTAGCATTTTAAAAATAGGTGCCGATAGGCATTTCAGATATAGTTGCCGATGGGCATTTTAAAAATAGGTGCCGATAGGCATTTCAGATATAGAAGCCGATAGGTATTTCAAATATAGGTGTCGATAGGCATTTCAGATATGGTTGCCGATAGGCATTTTAAATATTGGTGCTGATAGGCATTTCAGATGTAGTTTCCGATAGGCATTTAAAAAATAGGTGCCGATAGGCATTTCAGATATAGGTGCCGATAGGCATTACAGATATAGTTGCCGATTGGCATTTTAAAAATAGGTGCCAATAGGCATTTCAGATATAGAAGCCGATAGGTATTTCAAATATAGGTGTCGATAGGCATTTCAGATATGGTTGCCGATAGGCTTTTCAAATATTGGCGCTGATAGGCATTTCAGATGTAGTTTCCGATAGGCATTTCAAAAATAGGTGCCGATAGGCATTTCAGATATAGTAGCCGATTGGCATTTTAAAAATAGGTGCCGATAGGCATTTCAGATATAGAAGCCGATAGGTATTTCAAATATAGGTGTCGATAGGCAATTCAGATATGGTTGCCGATAGGCATTTCAAATATTGGTGCTAATAGGCATTTCAGATGTAGTTTCCGATAGGCATTTCAAAAATAGGTGCCGATAGGCATTTCAGATATAGGTGCCGATAGGCATTACAGATCTAGTTGCCGATTAGCATTTTAAAAATAGGTGCCGATAGGCATTTCAGATATAAAAGTCGATAGGCATTTCAAATATAGGTGCCGATAGGCATTCCAGATATGGTTGCCGATAGGCATTTCAAATATAGGTGCTGATAGGCATTTCAGATGTAGTTTCCGATAGGCATTTCAAAAATAGGTGGCGATAGGCATTTCAGATATAGGTGCCGATAGGCATTTCAGATATAGTAGCCGACTGGCATTTTAAAAATAGGTGCCGATAGGCATTTTAGATATTGAAGCCGATAGGTATTTCATAATATAGGTGTCGATAGGCATTTCAGATATGGTTGCCGATAGGCATTTCAAATATTGGTGCTGATAAGCATTTCAGATGTAGTTTCCGATAGGCATTTCAAAAATAGGTGCCGATAGGCATTTCAGATATAGAAGCCGATAGGCTTTTCAAATATAGGTGCCGATAGGCATTTCAGATATAGAAGCCGATAGGCATTTCAAAAATGGGTGCCGATAGGCATTTCTGATATAGGTGCCGATAGGCATTTCAGATATAGTTGCCAATTAGCATTTTAAAAATAGGTGCCGATAGGCATTTCAGATATAGAAGCCGATAGGCATTTCAAATATAGGTGCCGATAGGCATTCCAGATATGGTTGCCGATAGGCATTTCAAATATAGGTGCTGATAGGCATTTTAGATGTAGTTTCCGATAGGCATTTCAAAAATTGATGCCGATAGGCATTTCAGATATAGGTGCCGATAGGCATTTCAGATATAGTTGCCGATTGGCATTTTAAAAACAGGTGCAGATAGGCATTTCAGATATAGAAGCCGATAGGTATTTCAAATATAGGTGTCGATAGGCAATTCAGATATGGTTGCCGATAGGCATTTCAAATATAGGAGCAGATAGGCATTTCAGATGTAGTTTCCGAAAGGCATTTCAAAAATAGGTGCCGATAGGCATTTCAGATATAGGTGCCGATAGGCATTTCAGATATAGTTGCCGATTGGCATTTTAAAAATAGGTGCCGATAAGCATTTCAGATATAGAAGCCGATAGGCATTTCAAATATAGGTGCCGATAGGCATTCCAGATATGGTTGCCGATAGGCATTTCATATATAAGTGCTGATAGGCATTTCAGATGTTGTTTCCGATAGGCATTTCAAAAATAGGTATCGATAGGCATTTCAGATATAGGTGGCGATAGGCATTTCAGATATAGTTGCCAATTGGCATTTTAAAAATAGGTGTCGATAGGCATTTTAGATATAGAAGCCGATAGGCATTTCAAATATAGGTGCCGATAGGCATTCCAGATATGGTTGCCGATAGGGATTTCAAATATAGGTGCTGATAGCCATTTCAGATGTAGTTTCCGATAGGCATTTCAAAAATTAGTGCCGATAGGCATTTCAGATATAGGTGCCGATAGGCATTTCAGATATAGTTGCCGATTGGCATTTTAAAAATAGGTGCCGATAGGCATTTCAGATATAGAAGCCGATAGGTTTTTCAAATATAGGTGTCGATAGGCATTTCAGATATAGAAGCCGATAGCCATTTCAATTATAGGTGCCGATAGGCATTCCAGATATGGTTGCCGATAGGCATTTTAATTATAGGTGCTGATAGGCATTTCAGACGTAGTTTCCGATAGGCATTTCAAAAATAGGTGCCGATAGGCATTTCAGATATAGGTGCCGATAGGCACTTCAGATATAGTTGCCGATTGGCATTTTAAAAATAGGTGCCGATAGGCATTTCAGATATAGAAGCCGATAGGCATTTCAAATATAGGTGCCGATAGGCATTGCAGATATGGTTGCCGATAGGCATTTCAAATAAAGGTGCTGATAGGCATTTCAGATGTAGTTTCCGATAGGCCTTTTAAAAATAGGTGCCGATAGGCATTTCAAATATAGGTGCTGATAGGCATTTCAGATGTAGTTTCCGATAGGCATTTCAAAAATAGGTTCCGATAGGCATTTCAGATATAGGTGCCGATAGGCATTTCAGATATAGTTGCCGATTGGCATTTTAAAAATAGGTGCCGATAGGCATTTCAGATATAGAAACCGATAGGCATTTCAAATATAGGTGCCGATAGGCATTCCAGATATGGTTGCCGATAGGCATTTCAAATATTGGTGCTGATAGGCATTTCAGATGTAGTTTCCGATAGGCATTTCAAAAATAGGTGCTGATAGGCATTTTAGATGTAGTTTCCGATAGGCATTTCAAAAATAGGTACCGAAAGGCATTTCAGATAGAGGTGCCGATAGGCATTACAGATATAGTTGCCGATTAGCATTTTAAAAATAGGTGCCGATAGGCATTTCAGATATAAAAGCCGATAGGCATTTCAAATATAGGTGCCGATTGGCATTCCAGATACGGTTGCCGATAGGCATTTCAAATATAGGTGCTGATAGGCTTTTTAGATGTAGTTTCCGATAGGCATTTCAAAAATAGGTGGCGATAGGCATTTCAGATATAGTAGCCGATTGGCATTTTAAAAATAGGTGCCGATAGGCATTTCAGATATAGAAGCCGATAGGTATTTCAAATATAGGTGTCGATAGGCATTTCAGATATGGTTGCCGATAGGCATTTCTTATATTGGTGCTGATAGGCATTTCAGATGTAGTTTCCGATAGGCATTTCAAAAATAGGTGCCGATAGGCATTCCAGATATGGTTGCCGATAGGCATTTCAAATAAAGGTGCTGATAGGCATTTCAGATGTAGTTTCCGATAGGCCTTTCAAAAATAGGTGCCGATAGGCATTTCAAATATAGGTGCTGATAGGCATTTCAGATGTAGTTTCCGATAGGCATTTCAAAAATAGGTTCCGATAGGCATTTCAGATATAGGTGCCGATAGGCATTTCAGATATAGTTGCCGATTGGCATTTTAAAAATAGGTGCCGATAGGCATTTCAGATATAGAAACCGATAGGCATTTCAAATATAGGTGCCGATAGGCATTCCAGATATGGTTGCCGATAGGCATTTCAAATATTGGTGCTGATAGGCATTTCAGATGTAGTTTCCGATAGGCATTTCAAAAATAGGTGCTGAAAGGCATTTTAGATGTAGTTTCCGATAGGCATTTCAAAAATAGGTACCGAAAGGCATTTCAGATAGAGGTGCCGATAGGCATTACAGATATAGTTGCCGATTAGCATTTTAAAAATAGGTGCCGATAGGCATTTCAGATATAAAAGCCGATAGGCATTTCAAATATAGGTGCCGATAGGCATTCCAGATACGGTTGCCGATAGGCATTTCAAATATAGGTGCTGATAGGCTTTTTAGATGTAGTTTCCGATAGGCATTTCAAAAATAGGTGGCGATAGGCATTTCAGATATAGGTGCCGATAGGCATTTCAGATATAGTAGCCGATTGGCATTTTAAAAATAGGTGCCGATAGGCATTTCAGATATAGAAGCCGATAGGTATTTCAAATATAGGTGTCGATAGGCATTTCAGATATGGTTGCCGATAGGCATTTCAAATATTGGTGCTGATAGGCATTTCAGATGTAGTTTCCGATAGGCATTTCAAAAATAGGTGCCGATAGGCATTCCAGATATGGTTGCCGATGGGCATTTCAAATATAGGTGCTGATAGGCATTTCAGATGTAGTTTCCGATAGGCATTTCAAAAATAGGTGCCGATAGGCATTTCAGATATAGGTGCCGATAGGCATTTCAGATAGAGTTGACGATTGGCATTTTAAAAATAGGTGCCGATAGGCATTTTAGATGTAGTTTCCGATAGGCATTTCAAAAATAGGTGCTGATAGGCATTTCAGATATAGGTGCCGATAGGCATATCAGATATAGTTGCCGATAGGCATTTAAAATATAGGGGCCGATAGGCATTTCAAATATAGGTGTCGATAGGCATTTCAGATATAAATGCCGAAAGGCATTTCAGATATAGGTGCTGATAGGCATTCCAGATGTAGTTTCCGATAGGCATTTCAAAAATTGGTGCCGATAGGCATTTCAGATATAGGTGCCGATAGGCATTTCAAAAATAGCTGCCGATAGGCATTTCAGTTATAGGTGCCGATAGGCACTTCAGATATAGTTGCCGATTGGCATTTTAAAAATAGGTGCCGATAGGCCTTTTAGGTATAGAAGCCGATAGGCATTTCAAATATAGGTGCCGATAGGCACTCCAGATATGGTTGCCGATAGGCATTTTAAATATAGGTGCTGATAGGCATTTCAGATGTAGTTTCCGATACGCATTTCAAAAATAGGTGCCGATAGGCATTCCAGATATGGATGCCGATAGGCTTTTCAAATATAGGTGCCGATAGGCATTACAGATATAGAAGCCGATAGGCATTTCAAAAATAGGTGCCGATACGCAATTCTGATATAGGTGCCGATAGGCATTTCAGATATAGTGGCCAATTGGCATTTTAAAAATAGGTGCCGATAGGCATTTCAGATATAGAAGCCGATAGGCATTTTAAATATAGGTGCCGATAGGCATTCCAGATATGGTTGCCGATAGGCATTTCAAATATAGGTGCTGATAGGCATTTTAGATGTAGTTTCCGATAGGCATTTCAAAAATTGATGCCGATAGGCATTTCAGATATAGGTGCCGATAGGCATTTCAGATATAGTTGCCGATTTACATTTTAAAAACAGGTGCCGATAGGCATTTTAGATATAGAAGCCGATAGGTATTTCAAATATAGGTGTCGATAGGCATTACAGATATGGTTGCCGATAGGCATTTCAAATATAGGAGCAGATAGGCATTTTAGATGTAGTTTCCGAAAGGCATTTCAAAAATAGGTGCCGATAGGCATTTCAGATATAGGTGCCGATAGGCATTTCAGATATAGTTGCCTGTTGGCATTTTAAAAATAGGTGCCGATAGGTATTTCAGATATAGAAGCCGATAGGCATTTCAAATATAGGTGCCGATAGGCATTCCAGATATGGTTGCCGATAGGCATTTCAAAAATTGGTGCCGATAGGCATTTCAGATATAGGTGCCGATAGGCATTTCAGATATAGTTGCCGATTGGCATTTTAAAAATAGGTGCCGATAGGCATTTCAGATATAGAAGCCGATAGGTTTTTCAAATATAGGTGTCGATAGGCATTTCAGATATAGAAGCCGATAGGCATTTCAAATATAGGTGCCGATAGGCATTCCAGATATGGTTGCCGATAGGCATTTCAATTATAGGTGCTGATAGGCATTTCAGATGTAGTTTCTGATAGGCATTTCAAAAATAGGTGCCGATAGGCATTTCAGATATAGGTGCCGATAGGCATTTCAGATATAGTTGCCGATTGGCATTTTAAAAATAGGTGCCGATAGGCATTTCAGATATAGAAGCCGATAGGCATTTCAAATATAGGTGCCGATAGGCATTCCAGATATGGTTGCCCATAGGCATTTCAGATATAGTTGCCGATTGGCATTTTAAAAATAGGTGCCGATAGGCATTTCAGATATAGAAGCCGATAGGAATTTCAAAAATAGGTGCCGATAGGCATTCCAGATATATTTGCCGATTAGCATTTTAAAAATAGGTGCCAATAGGCATTTCAGATATAGGTGCCGATAGGCATTTCAGATATAGTTGCCGATTGGCATTTTAAAAATAGGTGCCAATAGGCATTTCAGATATAGAAGCCGATAGGTATTTCAAATATAGGTGTCGATAGGCATTTCAGATATGGTTGCCGATAGGCATTTCAAATATTGGTGCTGATAGGCATTTCAGATGTAGTTTCCGATAGGCATTTCAAAAATAGGTGCCGATAGGCATTACAGATATAGTTGCCGATTAGCATTTTAAAAATAGGTGCCGATAGGCATTTCAGATATGGAAGCCGATAGGCATTTCAGATATAGTTGCCGATTGGCATTTTAAAAATAGGTGCCCATAGGCATTTCAGATATAGAAGCCGATAGGTATTTCAAATATAGGTGTCGATAGGCATTACAGATATGTTTGCCGATAGGCATTTCAAATATAGGAGCAGATAGGCATTTTAGATGTAGTTTCCGAAAGGCATTTCAAAAATAGGTGCCGATAGGCATTTCAGATATAGGTGCCGATAGGCATTTCAGATATAGTTGCCTGTTGGCATTTTAAAAATAGGTGCCGATAGGTATTTCAGATATAGAAGCCGATAGGCATTTCAAATATAGGTGCCGATAGGCATTCCAGATATGGTTGCCGATAGGCATTTCAAATATAAGTGCTGATAGGCATTTCAGATGTAGTTTCCGATAGGCATTTCAAAAATAGGTACCGATAGGCATTTCAGATATAGGTGCCGATAGGCATTTCAGATATAGTTGCCAATTGGCATTTTAAAAATAGGTGTCGATAGGCATTTAAGATATAGAAGCCGATAGGCATTTCAAATATAGGTGCCGATAGGCATTCCAGATATGGTTGCCGATAGGGATTTCAAATATAGGTGCTGATAGGCATTTCAGATGTATTTTCCGATAGGCATTTTAAAAATTGGTGCCGATAGGCATTTCAGATATAGGTGCCGATAGGCATTTCAGATATAGTTGCCGATTGGCATTTTAAAAATAGGTGCCGATAGGCATTTCAGATATAGAAGCCGATAGGTTTTTCAAATATAGGTGTCGATAGGCATTTCAGATATAGAAGCCGATAGGCATTTCAAATATAGGTGCCGATAGGCATTCCAGATATGGTTGCCGATAGGCATTTCAAATATAGGTGCTGATAGGCATTTCAGATGTAGTTTTCGATAGGCATTTCAAAAATAGGTGCCGATAGGCATTTCAGATATAGGTGCCGATAGGCATTTCAGATATAGTTGCCGATTGGCATTTTAAAAATAGGTGCCGATAGGCATTTCAGATATAGAAGCCGATAGCCATTTCAAAAATAGGTGCCGATAGGCATTCCAGATATGGTTGCCGATAGGCATTTCAAATATAGGTGCTGATAGGCATTTCAGATGTAGTTTTCGATAGGCATTTCAAAAATAGGTGCCGATAGGCATTTCAGATATAGGTGCTGATAGGCATTTCAGATAGAGTTGCCGATTGGCATTTTAAAAATAGGTGCCGATAGGCATTTCAGATATATAAGCCGATAGGCATTTCAAATATAGGTGCCGATAAGCATTCCAGATATGGTTGCCGATAGGCATTTCAAATATAGGTGCTGATAGGCATTTCAGATGTAGTTTCCGATAGGCATTTCAAAAATTGGTGCCGATAGGCATTTCAGATAGAGGTGCCGATAGGCATTTCAGATATAGTTGCCGATTGGAATTTTAAAAATAGGTGCCGATAGGCATTTCAGATATAGAAGCCGATAGGCATTTCAAATATAGGTGCCGATAGGCATTCCAGATATGGTTGCCGATAGGCATTTCAAATATAGGTGCTGATAGGCATTTCAGATGTAGTTTCCGATAGGCATTTCAAAAATAGGTGCCGATAGGCATTTCAGATGTAGTTGCCGATTGGCATTTTAAAAATAGGTGCCGATAGGTATTTCAGATATAGAAGCCGATAGGCATTTCAAATATAGGTGCCGATAGGCATTCCAGATATGGTTGCCGATAGGGATTTCAAATATAGGTGCTGATAGGCATTTCAGATGTAGTTTCCGATAGGCATTTCAAAAATTGGTGCCGATAGGCATTTCAGATATAGGTGCCGATAGGCATTTCAGATATAGTTGCCAATTGGCATTTTAAAAATAGGTGCCGATAGGCATTTCAGATATAGAAGCCGATAGGTTTTTCAAATATAGGTGTCGATAGGCATTTCAGATATAGAAGCCGATAGCTATTTCAATTATAGGTGCCGATAGGCATTCCAGATATGGTTGCCGATAGGCATTTCAATTATAGGTGCTGATAGGCATTTCAGATGTAGTTTCTGATAGGCATTTCAAAAATAGGTGCCGATAGGCATTTTAGATATAGGTGCCGATAGGCATTTCAGATATAGAAGCCGATAGGCATTTCAAATATAGGTGCCGATAGGCATTCCAGATATAGTTGCCGATAGGCATTTCAAATAAGGGTGCTGATAGGCATTTCAGATGTAGTTTCCGATAAGCATTTCAAAAATAGGTGCCGAAAGGCATTTCAGATATAGGTGCCGATAGGCATTTCAGATATAGTTGCCGATTGGCACTTTAAAAATAGGTGCCGATAGGCATTTCAGATATAGAAGCCGATAGGTATTTCAAATATAGGTGTCGATAGGCATTTCAGATATGGTTGCCGATAGGCATTTCAAATATTGGTGCTGATAGGCATTTCAGATGTAGTTTCCGATAGGCATTTAAAAATAGGTGCTGATAGGCATTTCAGATATAGATGCCGATAGGCATTACAGATATAGTTGCCGATTAGCATTTTAAAAATAGGTGCCGATAGGCATTTCAGATATAGAAGCCGATAGGCATTTCAAATATAGGTGCCGATAGGCATTTCAGATATGGTTGGCGATAGGCATTACAAATATAGGTGCTGATAGACATTTCAGATGTAGTTTCCGATAGGCATTTCAAAAATAGGTGCCGATAGGCATTTCAGATATAGGTGCCGATAGGCATTTCAGATATAGTTGCCGATTGGCATTTTAAAAATAGGTGCCGATAGGCATTTCAGATATAGAAGCCGATAGGTATTTCAAATATAGGTGTCGATAGGCATTTCAGATATGGTTACCTATAGGCATTTCAAATATTGGTGCTGATAGGCATTTCAGATGTAGTTTCCGATAGGCATTTCAAAAATAGGTGCCGATAGGCATTTCAGATATAGGTGCCGATAGGCATTACAGATATAGTTGCCGATTAGCATTTTAAAAATAGGTGCCGATAGGAATTTCAGACATAGAAGCCGATAGGCATTTCAAATATAGGTGCCGATAGGCATTCCCGATATGGTTGCCGATAGGCATTTCAAATATAGGTGCTGATAGGCATTTCAGATGTAGTTTCCGATAGGCATTTCAAAAATAGGTGCCGATAGGCATTTCAGATATAGGTGCCGATAGGCATTTCAGATATAGTTGCCGATTGGCATTTTAAAAATAGGTGCCGATAGGCATTTCAGATATAGAAGCCGATAGGCATTTCAAATATAGGTGCCGATAGGCATTCCAGATATGGTTGCTGATAGGCATTTCAAATATAGGTGCTGATAGGCATTTCAGATGTAGTTTTCGATAGGCATTTCAAAAATAGGTGCCGATAGGCATTTCAGATAAAGGTGCCGATAGGCATTTCAGATATAGTTGCCGATTGGCATTTTAAAAAAAGGTGCCGATAGGCATTTCAGATATAGAAACCGATAGGCATTTCAAATATAGGTGCCGATAAGCATTCCAGATATGGTTGCCGATAGGCATTTCAAATATAGGTGCTGATAGGCATTTTAGATGTAGTTTCCGATAGGCATTTCAAAAATTAATGCCGATAGGCATTTCAGATATAGGTGCCGATAGGCATTTCAGATATAGTTGCCGATTGGCATTTTAAAAATAGGTGCCGATAGGCATTTCAGATATGATTGCCGATAGGCATTTAAAATATAGGTGCCGATAGGCATTTCAGATGTAGTTTCCGATAGGCATTTCAAAAATAGGTGCCGATAGGCATTTCAGATATAGGTGCCGATAGGCATTTCAGATATAGTTGCCGATTAGCATTTTAAAAATAGTTGCCGATAGGCATTTCAGATATAGAAGCCGATAGGCATTTCAAATATAGGTGCCGATAGGCATTCCAGATATGGTTGCCGATAGGCATTTCAAATATAGGTGCTGACAGGCATTTCAGATGTGGTTTTCGATAGGCATTTCAAAAATAGGTGCCGAAAGGCATTTCAGATATAGGTGCCGATAGGCATTTCAGATATAGTTGCCGATTGGCATTTTAAAAATAGGTGCCGATAGGCATTTCCGATATAGAACCCGATAGGCATTTCAAATATAGGTGCCGATAGGCATTCCAGATATAGTTGCCGATAGGCATTTCAAATAAGGGTGCTGATAGGCATTTCAGATGTAGTTTCCGATAAGCATTTCAAAAATAGGTGCCGAAAGGCATTTCAGATATAGGTGCCGATAGGCATTTCAGATATAGTTGCCGATTGGCACTTTAAAAATAGGTGTCGATAAGCATTTCAGATATAGGTGCCGATAGGCATTTCAAATATAGGTGCCGATAGGCATTCCAGATATGGTTGCCGATAGGCATTTCAAATATAGGTGCTGTTAGGCATTTTAGATGTAGTTTCTGATAGGCATTTTAAAAATTGATGCCGATAGGCATTTCAGATATAGATGCCGATAGGCATTTCAGATATAGTTGCCGATTGGCATTTTAAAAATAGGTGCCGATAGGCTTTTCAGAAATAGAAGCCGATAGGCATTTCAAATATAGGTGCCGATATGCATTCTAGATATGGTTGCCCATAGGCATTTCAAATATAGGTGCTGATAGGCATTTCAGATGTAGTTTCCGATATGCATTTCAAAAATAGGTGTCGATAGGCATTTCAGATATGGTTGCCGATAGGCTTTTCAAATATAGGTGCCGATAGGCATTTCAGATATAGAAGTCGATAGGCATTTCAAAAATAGGTGCCGATAGGCATTTCTGATATAGGTGCCGATAGGCATTTCAGATGTAGTTTCCGATAGGCATTTCAAAAATAGGTGCCGATAGGCATTTCAGATATAGTTGCCGATTGGCATTTTAAAAATAGGTGCCGATAGGCATTTCAGATATAGAAGCCGATACGCATTTCAAATGTAGGTGCCGATAGGCATTCCAGATATGGTTGCCGATAGGCATTTCAAATATAGGTGCTGATAGGCATTTCAGATGTAGTTTCCGATAGGCATTTCAGATGTAGTTTCCGATAGGCATTTCAAAAACAGGTGCCGATAGGCATTTTAGATATAGGTGCCGATAGGCATTTCAGATATAGTTGCCAATTGGCATTTTAAAAATAGGTGCCGATAGGCATTTCAGATATAAAAGCCAATAGGCATTCCAAATATAGGTGCCGATAGGCGTTCCAGATATGGTTGCCGATAGGCATTTCAAATATAGGTGCTGATAGGCATTTCAGATGTAGTTTTCGATAGGCATTTCAAAAATAGGTGCCGATAGGCATTTCAGTTATAGGTGCCGATAGGCACTTCAGATATAGTTGCCGATTGGCATTTTAAAAATAGGTGCCGATAGGCATTTCAGATATAGAAGCAGATAGGCATTTCAAATATAGGTGCCGATAGGCATTCCAGATATGGTTGCCGATAGGCATTTCAAATATAGGTGCTGATAGGCATTTCAGATGTAGTTTCCGATAGGCATTTCAAAAATAGGTGCCGATAGTCATTCCAGATATGGTTGCCGATAGGCTTTTCAAATATAGGTGCCGATAGGCATTTCAGATATAGAAGTCGATAGGCATTTCAAAAATAGGTGCCGATAGGCATTTCTGATATAGGTGCCGATAGGCATTTCAGATATAGTTGCCAATTAGCATTTTTAAAATAGGTGCCGATAGGCATTTCAGATATAGAAGCCGATAGGCATTTCAAATATAGGAGCCGATAGGCATTCCAGATATGGTTGCCGATAGGCATTTCAAATATAGGTGCTGATAGGCATTTTAGATGTAGTTTCCGATAGGCATTTCAAAAATTGATGCCGATAGGCATTTCAGATATAGGTGCCGCCGAGCATTTCAGATATAGTTGCCGATTGGCATTTCAAAAACAGGTGCAGATAGGCATTTCAGATATAGAAAACGATAGGTATTTCAAATATAGGTGTCGATAGGCAATTCAGATATGGTTGCCGATAGGCATTTCAAATATAGGAGCAGATAGGCATTTCAAAAATAGGTGCCGATAGGCATTTCAAATATAGGTGCCGATAGGCATTTCAGATATAGTTGCCGATTGGCATTTTAAAAATAGGTGCCGATAGGCATTTCAGATATAGAAGCCGATAGGCATATCAAATATAGGTGCCGATAGGCATCCCAGATATGGTTGCCGATAGGCATTTCAAATATAAGTGCTGATAGGCATTTCAGATGTAGGTGCCGATAGGCATTTCAGCAATAGTTGCCGATTGGCATTTTAAAAACAGGTGCATATAGGCATTTCAGATATAGAAGCCGATAGGCATTTTAAAAATAGGTGCCGATAGGCATTTCAGATATAGGTGCCGATAGGCATTTCAGATATAGTTGCCGATTGGCATTTTAAAAATAGGTGCCGATAGGCATTTCAGATATAGAAGGCGATAGGCATTTCAAATATAGGTGCTGATAGGCATTCCAGATTTGGTTGCCGATAGGCATTTCAAATATAAGTGCTGATAGGCATTTCAGATGTAGTTTCCGATAGGCATTTCAAAAATAGGTACCGATAGGCATTTCAGATGTAGGTGGCGATAGGCATTTCAGATATAGTTGCCAATTGGCATTTTAAAAATAGGTGTCGATAGGCATTTAAGATATAGAAGCCAATAGGCATTTCAAATATAGGTGCCGATAGGCATTCCAGATATGGTTGCCGATAGGGATTTCAAATATAGGTGCTGATAGGCATTTCAGATGTAGTTTCCGATAGGCATTTCAAAAATTAGTGCCGATAGGCATTTCAGATATAGGTGCCGATAGGCATTTCAGATATAGTTGCCGATTGGCATTTTAAAAATAGGTGCCGATAGGCATTTCAGATATAGAAGCCGATAGGTATTTCAAATATAGGTGTCGATAGGCATTTCAGATATGGTTGCCGATAGGCATTTCAAATATAGGTCCTGATAGGCATTCCAGATGTAGTTTCCGATAGGCATTTCAAAAATAGGTTCCGATAGGCATTTCAGATATAGGTGCCGATAGGCATTTCAGATATAGTTGCCGATTGGCATTTTAAAAATATGTGCCGATAGGCATTTCAGATATAGAAGCCGATAGGCATTTCAAATATAGGTGCCGATAGGCATTCCAGATATGGTTGCCGATAGGCATTTCAAATATAGGTGCTGTTAGGCATTTTAGATGTAGTTTCCGATAGGCATTTTCAAAATTGATGCCGATAGGCATTTCAGATATAGGTGCCGATAGGCATTTCAGATATAGTTGCCGATTGGCATTTTAAAAATAGGTGCCGATAGGCATTTCAGAAATAGAAGCCGATAGGCATTTCAAATATAGGTGCCGATAGGCATTCCAGATATGGTTGCCGATAGGCATTTCAAATATAGGTGCTGATAGGCATTTCAGATGTGGTTTTCGATAGGCATTTCAAAAATAGGTGCCGATAGGCATTTCAGATATGGTTACCGATAGGCTTTTCAAATATAGGTGCCGATAGGCATTCCAGATATGGTTGCCGATAGGCATTTCAAATATAGGTGATGATAGGCATTTCAGATGTGGTTTCCGATAGGCATTTCAAAAATAGGTGCCGATAGGCATTTCAGATATAGGTGCCGATAGGCATTTCAGATATAGTTGCCGATTGGCATTTTAAAAATAGGTGCCGATAGGCATTTCAAATATAGAAGCCGATAGGTATTTCAAATATAGGTGTCGATAGGCATTTCAGATATGGTTGCCGATAGGCATTTCAAATATAGGTGCTGATAGGCATTTCAGATGTAGTTTCCGATATGCATTTCAAAAATAGGTGCCGATAGGCATTTCAGATATAGGTGCCGATAGTCATTTCAGATATAGTTGCCAATTGGCATTTTAAAAATAGGTGCCGATAGGCACTTTAGATATAGAAGCCGATAGGCATTTCAAATATAGGTGCCGATAGGCATTCCAGATATGGTTGCCGATAGGCATTTCAAATATAGGTGCTGTTAGGCATTTTAGATGTAGTTTCCGATAGGCATTTTAAAAATTGATGCCGATAGGCATTTCAGATATAGGTGCCGATAGGCATTTCAGATATAGTTGCCGATTGGCATTTTAAAAATAGGTACCGATAGGCATTTCAGAAATAGAAGCCGATAGGCATTTCAAATATAGGTGCCGATAGGCATTCCAGATATGGTTGCCGATAGGCATTTCAAATATAGGTGCTGATAGGCATTTCAAATGTGGTTTTCGATAGGCATTTCAAAAATAGGTGCCGATAGGCATTCCAGATATGGTTACCGATAGGCTTTTCAAATATAGGTGTCGATAGGCATTTGAGTTATAGAAGCCGATAGGCATTTCAAATATAGGTGCCGATAGGCATTCCAGATATGTTTGCCGATAGGGATTTCAAATATAGGTGCTGATAGGCATTTCAGATGTAGTTTCCGATAGGCATTTCAAAAATTGGTGCCGATAGGCATTTCAGATATAGGTGCCGATAGGCATTTCAGATATAGTTGCCGATTGGCATTTTAAAAATAGGTGCCGATAGGCATTTCAGATATAGAAGCCGATAGGTTTTTCAAATATAGGTGTCGATAGGCATTTCAGATATGGTTGCCGATAGGCATTTCAAATATAGGTGCTGATAGGCATTTCAGATGTAGTTTCCGATAGGCATTTCAAAAATAGGTGCCGATAGGCATTTCAGATATAGGTGCCGATAGTCATTTCAGATATAGTTGCCAATTGGCATTTTAAAAATAGGTGCCGATAGGCATTTCAGATATAGAAGCCGATAGGCATTTCAAATATAGGTGCCGATAGGCATCCCAGATATGGTTGCCGATAGGCATTTCAAATATAGGTGCTGTTAGGCATTTTAGATGTAGTTTCCGATAGGCATTTTAAAAATTGATGCCGATAGGCATTTCAGATATAGGTGCCGATAGGCATTTCAGATATAGTTGCCGATTGGCATTTTAAAAATAGGTGCCGATAGGCATTTCAGAAATAGAAGCCGATAGGCATTTCAAATATAGGAGCCGATAGGCATTCCAGATATGGTTGCCGATAGGCATTTCAAATATAGATGCTGATAGGCATTTCAGATGTGGTTTTGGATAGGCATTTCAAAAATAGGTGCCGATAGGCATTCCAGATATGGTTGCCGATAGGCTTTTCAAATATAGGTGTCGATAGGCATTTAAGATATAGAAGCCGATAGGCATTTCAAATATAGGTGCCGATAGGCATTCCAGATATGGTTGCCGATAGGGATTTCAAATATAGGTGCTGATAGGCATTTCAGATGTAGTTTCCGATAGGCATTTCAAAAATTGGTGCCGATAGGCATTTCAGATATAGGTGCCGATAGGCATTTCAGATATAGTTGCCGATTGGCATTTTAAAAATAGGTGCCGATAGGCATTTCAGATATAGAAGCCGATAGGTTTTTCAAATATAGGTGTCGATAGGCATTTCAGATATAGAAGCCGATAGCCATTTCAATTATAGGTGCCGATAGGCATTCCAGATATGGTTGCCGATAGGCATTTCAATTATAGGTGCTGATAGGCATTTCAGATGTAGTTTCTGATAGGCATTTCAAAAATAGGTGCCGATAGGCATTTCAGATATAGGTGCCGATAGGCATTTCAAATTAGGGTGCTGATAGGCATTTCAGATGTAGTTTCCGATAAGCATTTCAAAAATAGGTGCCGATAGGCATTTCAGATATAGGTGCCGATAGGCATTTCAGATATAGTTGCCGATTGGCACTTTAAAAATAGGTGCCGATAAGCATTTCAGATATAGGTGCCGAAAGGCATTTCAGATATAGTTGCCGATTGGCATTTTAAAAATAGTTGCCGATAGGCATTTCAGATATAGAAGCCGATAGGTATTTCAAATATAGGTGTCGATAGGCATTTCAGATATGGTTGCCGATAGGCATTTCAAATATTGGTGCTGATAGGCATTTCAGATGTAGTTTCAGATAGGCATTTAAAAATAGGTGCTGATAGGCATTTCAGATATAGATGCCGATAGGCATTACAGATATAGTTGCCGATTAGCATTTTAAAAATAGGTGCCGATAGGCATTTCAGATATAGAAGCCGATAGGCATTTCAAATATAGGTGCCGATAGGCATTCCAGATATGGTTGGCGATAGGCATTACAAATATAGGTGCTGATAGGAATTTCAGATGTAGTTTCCGATAGGCATTTCAAAAATAGGTGCCGATAGGCATTTCAGATATAGGTGCCGATAGGCATATCAGATATAGTTGCCGATTGGCATTTTAAAAATAGGTGCCGATAGGCATTTCAGATATAGAAGCCGATAGGTATTTCAAATATAGGTGTCGATAGGCATTTCAGATATGTTAACCGATAGGCATTTCAAATATTGGTGCTGATAGGCATTTCAGATGTAGTTTCCGATAGGCATTTCAAAAATAGGTGCCGATAGGCATTTCAGATATAGGTGCCGATAGGCATTACAGATATAGTTGCCGATTAGCATTTTAAAAATAGGTGCCGATAGGAATTTCAGACATAGAAGCCGATAGGCATTTCAAATATAGGTGCCGATAGGCATTCCCGATATGGTTGCCGATAGGCATTTCAAATATAGGTGCTGATAGGCATTTCAGATGTAGTTTCCGATAGGCATTTCAAAAATAGGTGCCGATAGGCATTTCAGATATAGGTGCCGATAGGCATTTCAGATATAGTTGCCGATTGGCATTTTAAAAATAGGTGCCGATAGGCATTTCAGATATAGAAGCCGATAGGCATTTCAAATATAGGTGCCGATAGGCATTCCAGATATGGTTGCTGATAGGCATTTCAAATATAGGTGCTGATAGGCATTTCAGATGTAGTTTTCGATAGGCATTTCAAAAATAGGTGCCGATAGGCATTTCAGATAAAGGTGCCGATAGGCATTTCAGATATAGTTGCCGATTGGCATTTTAAAAAAAGGTGCCGATAGGCATTTCAGATATAGAAACCGATAGGCATTTCAAATATAGGTGCCGATAAGCATTCCAGATATGGTTGCCGATAGGCATTTCAAATATAGGTGCTGATAGGCATTTTAGATGTAGTTTCCGATAGGCATTTCAAAAATTAATGCCGATAGGCATTTCAGATATAGGTGCCGATAGGCATTTCAGATATAGTTGCCGATTGGCATTTTAAAAATAGGTGCCGATAGGCATTTCAGATATAGAAGCCGATAGGCATATCTAATATAGGTGCCGATAGGCATTCCAGATATGATTGCCGATAGGCATTTAAAATATAGGTGCCGATAGGCATTTCAGATGTAGTTTCCGATAGGCATTTCAAAAATAGGTGCCGATAGGCATTTCAGATATAGGTGCCGATAGGCATTTCAGATATAGTTGCCGATTAGCATTTTAAAAATAGTTGCCGATAGGCATTTCAGATATAGAAGCCGATAGGCATTTCAAATATAGGTGCCGATAAGCATTTCAGATATGGTTGCCGATAGGCATTTCAAATATAGGTGCTGATAGGCATTTCAGATGTGGTTTCCGATAGGCATTTCAAAAATAGGTGGCGATAGGCATTTCAGATATAGAAGCCGATAGGCATTTCAAATATAGGTGCCGATAGGCATTCCAGATATGGTTGTCGATAGGCATTTCAAATATAGGTGCTGATAGGCATTTCAGATGTAGTTTCCGATAGGCATTTCAAAAATAGGTGCCGATAGGCATTTCAGATATAGGTGCCGATAGTCATTTCAGATATAGTTGCCAATTGGCATTTTAAAAATAGGTGCCGATAGGCATTTCAGATATAGAAGCCGATAGGCATTTCAAATATAGGTGCCGATAGGCATTCCAGATATGGTTGCCGATAGGCATTTCAAATATAGGTGCTGTTAGGCATTTTAGATGTAGTTTCCGATAGGCATTTTAAAAATTGATGCCGATAGGCATTTCAGATATAGGTGCCGATAGGCATTTCAGATATAGTTGCCGATTGGCATTTTAAAAATAGGTGCCGATAGGCATTTCAGAAATAGAAGCCGATAGGCATTTCAAATATAGGTGCCGATAGGCATTCCAGATATGGTTGCCGATAGGCATTTCAAATATAGGTGCTGATAGGCATTTCAGATGTGGTTTTCGATAGGCATTTCAAAAATAGGTGCCGAAAGGCATTTCAGATATAGGTGCCGATAGGCATTTCAGATATAGTTGCCGATTGGCATTTTAAAAATAGGTGCCGATAGGCATTTCAAATATAGAAGCCGATAGGTATTTCAAATATAGGTGTCGATAGGCATTTCAGATATGGTTGCCGATAGGCATTTCAGATAAAGTTGCCGATTGGCATTTTAAAAATAGGTGCCGATAGGCATTTCAGATATATAAGCCGATAGGCATTTCAAATATAAGTGTTGATAGGCATTTCAGTTATGGTTGCCGATAGGCATTTCAAATATAAGTGCTGATAGGCATTTCAGATGTAGTTTCCGATAGACATTTTAAAAATAGGTGCCGATAGGCATTTCAGATATATGTGCCGATAGGCATTTCAGATATAGTTGCCGATTGGCATTTTAAAAATAGGTGCCGATGGGCATTTCAGATATAGAAGCCGATATGCTTTTCAAATATAGGTGCCGATAAGCATTCCAGATATGGTTGCCAATAGGCATTTCAAATATAGATGCTAATAGGCATTTCAGATGTAGTTTCCGATAGGCATTTCAAAAATTGTTGCCGATAGGCATTTCAGATATAGGTGCCGATAGGCATTTCAGATATAGTTGCCGATTGGCATTTTAAAAATATGTGCCGATAGGCATTTCAGATATAGTTGCCGATTGGCATTTTAAAAATAGGTGCCGATAGGCATTTCAGATAAAGAAGCCGAGAGGTATTTCAAATATAGGTGTCGATAGGCATTTCAGATATGGTTGCCGATAGGCATTTGAAATATAGGTGCTGATAGGCATTTTAGATGTAGTTTCCGATAGGCATTTCAAAAATAGGTGCCGATAGGCATTTCAGATATAGGTGCCGATAGGCATTTCAGATATAGTTGCCGATTGGCATTTTAAAAATAGGTGCCGATAGGCATTTCCGATATAGAACCCGATAGGCATTTCAAATATAGGTGCCGATAGGCATTCCAGATATGGTTGCCGATAGGCATTTCAAATATAGGTGCTGATAGGCATTTCAGATGTAGTTTCCGATAGGCATTTCAAAAATAGGTGCCGATAGGCATTTCAGATATAGGTGCCGATAGTCATTTCAGATATAGTTGCCAATTGGCATTTTAAAAATAGGTGCCGATAGACATTTCAGATATAGAAGCCGATAGGCATTTCAAATATAGGTGCCGATTGGCATTCCAGATATGGTTGCCGATAGGCATTTCAAATATAGGTGCTGTTAGGCATTTTAGATGTAGTTTCTGATAGGCATTTTAAAAATTGATGCCGATAGGCATTTCAGATATAGGTGCCGATAGGCATTTCAGATATAGTTGCCGATTGGCATTTTAAAAATAGGTGCCGATAGGCATTTCAGAAATAGAAGCCGATAGGCATTTCAAATATAGGTGCCGATATGCATTCTAGATATGGTTGCCCATAGGCATTTCAAATATAGGTGCTGATAGGCATTTCAGATGTAGTTTCCGATATGCATTTCAAAAATAGGTGTCGATAGGCATTTCAGATATGGTTGCCGATAGGCATTTTAAATATAGGTGCTGATAGGCATTTTAGATGTAGTTTTCAATAGGCATTTCAAAAATAGGTGCCAATGGGCATTTCAGATATAGGTGCCGATAGGCACTTCAGATATAGTTGCCGAATGACATTTTAAAAATAGGTGCCGATAGGCACTTCAGATATAGAACCCGATAGGCATTTCAAATATAGGTGCCGATAGGCATTCCAGATATGGTTGCCGATAGGCATTTCAAATATAGGTGCTAATAGGCATTTCAGATGTAGTTTCCGATAGGCATTTCAAAAATAGGTGCCGATAGGCATTTCAGATATAGGTGCCGATAGGAATTTCAGATATAGTTGCCGATTGGCATTTTAAAAATAGGTGCAGATAGGCATTTCAAATATAGGTGCCGATAGGCATTCCAGATATGGTTGCCGATAGGCATTTCAAATATAGGTGCTGATAGGCATTTCAGATGTAGTTTCTGATAGGCATCTCAAAAATTGGTGCCGATAGGCATTTCAGATATAGGTGCCGATTGGCATTTTAAAAATAGGTGCCGATAGGCATTTCAGATATAGAAGCCGGTAGGCATTTCAAATATAGGTGCCGATAGGCATTCCAGATATGGTTGCCGATAGGCATTTCAAATATAGGTGCTGATAGGCATTCCAGATGTAGTTTCCGATAGGCATTTCAAAAATTGGTGCCGATAGGCATTTCAGATATAGGTGCCGATAGGCATTTCAGATATAGTTACCGATTGGCATTTCAAAAATAGGTGCCGATAGGCATTTCAGATATAGTTGCCGATTGGCATTTTAAAAATAGGTGCCGATAGGCATTTCAGATATAGAAGCCGATACGCATTTCAAATGTAGGTGCCGATAGGCATTCCAGATATGGTTGCCGATAGGCATTTCAAATATAGGTGCTGATAGGCATTTCAGATGTAGTTTCCGATAGGCATTTCAAAAACAGGTGCCGATAGGCATTTTAGATATAGGTGCCGATAGGCATTTCAGATATAGTTGCCAATTGGCATTTTAAAAATAGGTGCCGATAGGCATTTCAGATATAAAAGCCAATAGGCATTTCAAATATAGGTGCCGATAGGCGTTCCAGATATGGTTGCCGATAGGCATTTCAAATATAGGTGCTGATAGGCATTTCAGATGTAGTTTTCGATAGGCATTTCAAAAATAGGTGCCGATAGGCATTTCAGTTATAGGTGCCGATAGGCACTTCAGATATAGTTGCCGATTGGCATTTTAAAAATAGGTGCCGATAGGCATTTCAGATATAGAAGCAGATAGGCATTTCAAATATAGGTGCCGATAGGCATTCCAGATATGGTTGCCGATAGGCATTTCAAATATAGGTGCTGATAGGCATTTCAGATGTAGTTTCCGATAGACATTTCAAAAATAGGTGCCGATAGGCATTCCAGATATGGTTGCCGATAGGCTTTTCAAATATAGGTGCCGATAGGCATTTCAGATATAGAAGTCGATAGGCATTTCAAAAATAGGTGCCGATAGGCATTTCTGATATAGGTGCCGATAGGCATTTCAGATATAGTTGCCAATTAGCATTTTAAAAATAGGTGCCGATAGGCATTTCAGATATAGAAGCCGATAGGCATTTCAAATATAGGTGCCGATAGGCATTCCAGATATGGTTGCCGATAGGCATTTCAAATATAGGTGCTGATAGGCATTTTAGATGTAGTTTCCGATAGGCATTTCAAAAATTGATGCCGATAGGCATTTCAGATATAGGTGCCGCCGAGCATTTCAGATATAGTTGCCGATTGGCATTTTAAAAACAGGTGCAGATAGGCATTTCAGATATAGAAAACGATAGGTATTTCAAATATAGGTGTCGATAGGCAATTCAGATATGGTTGCCGATAGGCATTTCAAATATAGGAGCAGATAGGCATTTCAAAAATAGGTGCCGATAGGCATTTCAAATATAGGTGCCGATAGGCATTTCAGATATAGTTGCCGATTGGCATTTTAAAAATAGGTGCCGATAGGCATTTCAGATATAGAAGCCGATAGGCATTTCAAATATAGGTGCCGATAGGCATCCCAGATATGGTTGCCGATAGGCATTTCAAATATAAGTGCTGATAGGCATTTCAGATGTAGGTGCCGATAGGCATTTCAGATATAGTTGCCGATTGGCATTTTAAAAACAGGTGCAGATAGGCATTTCAGATATAGAAGCCGATAGGCATTTTAAAAATAGGTGCCGATAGGCATTTCAGATATAGGTGCCGATAGGCATTTCAGATATAGTTGCCGATTGGCATTTTAAAAATAGGTGCCGATAGGCATTTCAGATATAGAAGCCGATAGGCATTTCAAATATAGGTGCCGATAGGCATTCCAGATATGGTTGCCGATAGGCATTTCAAATATAAGTGCTGATAGGCATTTCAGATGTAGTTTCCGATAGGCATTTCAAAAATAGGTACCGATAGGCATTTCAGATGTAGGTGGCGATAGGCATTTCAGATATAGTTGCCAATTGGCATTTTAAAAATAGGTGTCGATAGGCATTTAAGATATAGAAGCCGATAGGCATTTCAAATATAGGTGCCGATAGGCATTCCAGATATGGTTGCCGATAGGGATTTCAAATATAGGTGCTGATAGGCATTTCAGATGTAGTTTCCGATAGGCATTTCAAAAATTAGTGCCGATAGGCATTTCAGATATAGGTGCCGATAGGCATTTCAGACATAGTTGCCGATTGGCATTTTAAAAATAGGTGCCGATAGGCATTTCAGATATAGAAGCCGATAGGTATTTCAAATATAGGTGTCGATAGGCATTTCAGATATGGTTGCCGATAGGCATTTCAAATATAGGTGCTGATAGGCATTCCAGATGTAGTTTCCGATAGGCATTTCAAAAATAGGTTCCGATAGGCATTTCAGATATAGTTGCCGATTGGCATTTTAAAAATAGGTGCCGATAGGCATTTCAGATATAGAAACCGATAGGCATTTCAAATATAGGTGCCGATAGGCATTCCAGATATGGTTGCCTATAGGCATTTCAAATATTGGTGCTGATAGGCATTTCAGATGTAGTTTCCGATAGGCATTTCAAAAATAGGTGCCGAAAGGCATTTCAGATAGAGGTGCCGATAGGCATTACAGATATAGTTGCCAATTAGCATTTTAAAAATAGGTGCCGATAGGCATTTCAGATATAAAAGCCGATAGGCATTTCAAATATAGGTGCCGATAGGCATTCCAGATACGGTTGCCGATAGGCATTTCAAATATAGGTGCTGATAGGCATTTCAGATGTAGTTTCCGATAGGCATTTCAAAAATAGGTGGCGATAGGCATTTCAGATATAGGTGCCGATAGGCATTTCAGATATAGTAGCCGATTGGCATTTTAAAAATAGGTGCCGATAGGCATTTCAGATATAGAAGCCGATAGGTATTTCAAATATAGGTGTCGATAGGCATTTCAGATATGGTTGCCGATAGGCATTTCAAATATTGGTGCTGATAGGCATTTCAGATGTAGTTTCCGATAGGCATTTCAAAAATAGGTGCCGATAGGCATTTCAGATATAGGTACCGATAGGCATTTCAGATAGATTTGCCGATTGGCATTTTAAAAATAGGTGCCGATAGGCATTTTAGATGTAGTTTCCGATAGGCATTTCAAAAATAGGTGCTGATAGGCATTTCAGATATAGGTGCCGATAGGCATATCAGATATAGTTGCCGATAGGCATTTAAAATATAGGGGCCGATAGGCATTTCAAATATAGGTGTCGATAGGCATTTCAGATATAAATGCCGAAAGGCATTTCAGATATAGGTGCTGATAGGCATTCCAGATGTAGTTTCCGATAGGAATTTCAAAAATTGGTGCCGATAGGCATTTCAGATATAGGTGCCGATAGGCATTTCAAAAATGGCTGCCGATAGGCATTTCAGTTATAGGTGCCGATAGGCACTTCAGATATAGTTGCCGATTGGCATTTTCAAAATAGGTGCCGATAGGCATTTCAGATATAGAAGCCGATAGGCATTTCAAATATAGGTGCCGATAGGCACTCCAGATATGGTTGCCGACAGGCATTTTAAATATAGGCGCTGATAGGCATTTCAGATGTAGTTTCCGATACACATTTCAAAAATAGGTGCCGATAGGCATTCTAGATATGGTTGCCGATAGGCATTTCAAATATAGGTGCTGATAGGCATTTTAAATGTAGTTTCCGATAGGCATTTCAAAAATTGATGTCGATAGGCATTTCAGATATAGGTGCCGATAGGCATTTCAGATATGGTTGCCGATAGGCATTTCAAATATAGGTGCTGATAGGCATTTTAAATGTAGTTTCCGATAGGCATTTCAAAAATTGATGCCGATAGGCATTTCAGATATAGGTGCCGATCGGCATTTCAGATATAGTTGCCAATTGGCATTTTAAAAATAGGTGCCGATAGGCATTTCAGATATAGAAGCCGATAGGCATTTTAAATATAGGTGCCGATAGGCATTTCAGATATAGAAGCCGATAGGCATTTCAAAAATAGGTGCCGATAGGCAATTCTGATATAGGTGCCGATAGGCATTTCAGATATAGTTGCCAATTGGCATTTTAAAAATAGGTGCCGATAGGCATTTCAGATATAGAAGCCGATAGGCATTTTAAATATAGGTGCCGATAGGCATTCCAGATATGGTTGCCGATAGGCATTTCAAATATAGGTGCAGATAGGCATTTCAGATGTAGTTGCCGATTTACATTTTAAAAACAGGTGCCGATAGGCATTTCAGATATAGAAGCCGATAGGTATTTCAAATATAGGTGTCGATAGGCATTTCAGATATGGTTGCCGATAGGCATTTCAAATATAGGAGCAGATAGGCATTTCAGATGTAGTTTCCGAAAGGCATTTCAAAAATAGGTGCCTATGGGCATTTCAGATATAGGTGCCGATAGGCATTTCAGATATAGTTGCCTGTTGGCATTTTAAAAATAGGAGCCGATAGGTATTTCAGATGTAGAAGCCGATAGGCATTTCAAATATAGGTGCCGATAGGCATTCCAGATATGGTTGTCGATAGGCATTTCAAATATAAGTGCTGATAGGCATTTCAGATGTAGTTTCCGATAGGCATTTCAAAACTAGGTACTGATAGGCATTTCAGATATAGGTGCCGATAGGCATTTCAGATATAGTTGCCAATTGGCATTTTAAAAATAGGTGTCGATAGGCATTTAAGATATAGAAGCCGATAGGCATTTCAAATATAGGTGCCGATAGGCATTCCAGATATGGTTGCCGATAGGGATTTCAAATATAGGTACTGATAGGCATTTCAGATGTAGTTTCCGATAGGCATTTCAAAAATTGGTGCCGATAGGCATTTCAAATATAGGTGCCGATAGGCATTTCAGATATAGTTGCCGATTGGCATTTTAAAAATAGGTGCCGATAGGCATTTCAGATATAGAAGCCTAAGGGTTTTTCAAATATAGATGTCGATAGGCATTTCAGATATAGAAGCCGATAGGCATTTCAAATATAGGTGCCGATAGGCATTCCAGATATGGTTGCCGATAGGCATTTCAATTATAGGTGCTGATAGGCATTTCAGATGTAGTTTCTGATAGGCATTTCAAAAATAGGTGCCGATAGGCATTTCAGATATAGGTGCCAATAGGCATTTCAGATTTAGTTGCCGATTGGCATTTTCAAAATAGGTGCCGATAGGCATTTCAGATATAGAAGCCGATAGGCATTTCAAATATAGGTGCCGATTGGCATTCCAAATATGGTTGCCGAGAGGCATTTCAAATAAAGGTGCTGATAGGCATCTCAGATGTAGTTGCCGATAGGCATTTCAAAAATAGGTGCCGATAGGCATTTCAGATATAGGTGCCGATAGGCATTTCAGATATAGTTGCCGATTGGCATTTTAAAAATAGGTGCCAATAGGCATTTCAGATATAGGTGCCGATAGGCATTTCAGATATAGTTGCCGATGGGCATTTTAAAAATAGGTGCCGATAGGCATTTCAGATATAGAAGCCGATAGGTATTTCAAATATAGGTGTCGATAGGCATTTCAGATATGGTTGCCGATAGGCATTTCAAATATTGGTTCTGATAGGCATTTCAGATGTAGTTTCCGATAGGCATTTCAAAAAAAGGTGCCGATAGGCATTACAGATATAGTTGCCGGTTAGCATTTTAAAAATAGGTGCCGATAGGCATTTCAGATATAGAAGCCGATAGGCATTTCAGATATAGTTGCCGATAGGCATTTTAAAAATAGGTGCTAATAGGCATGTCAGATATAGAAGCCGATAGGTATTTCAAATATAGGTGTCGATAGGCATTTCAGATATGTTTGCCGATAGGCATTTCAAATATTGGTGCTGATAGGCATTTCAGATGTAGTTTACGATAGGCATTTCAAAAATAGGTGCCGATAGGCATTTCAGATATAGGTGCCGATAGGCATTTCAGATATAGTTGCCGATTGGCATTTTAAAAATAGGTGCCAATAGGCATTTCAGATATAGAAGCCGATAGGTATTTCAAATATAGGTGTCGATAGGCATTTCAGATATGGTTGCCGATAGGCATTTCAAATATTGGTGCTGATAGGCATTTCAGATGTAGTTTCCGATAGGCATTTCAAAAATAGGTGCCGATAGGCAATACAGATATAGTTGCCGATTAGCATTTTAAAAATAGGTGCCGATAGGCATTTCAGATATAGAAGCCGATAGGCATTTCAAATATAGGTGCCGATAGGCATTCCAGATATGGTTGCCGATAGGCATTTCAAATATAGGTGCTGATAGGCATTTCAGATGTAGTTTCCGATAGGCATTTCAAAAATAGGTGCCGATAGGCATTTCAGATATAGGTGCCGATAGGCATTTCAGATATAGTTGCCGATTGGCATTTTGAAAATAGGTGCCGATAGGCATTTCAGATATAGAAGCCGATAGGCATTTCAAAAATAGGTGCCGATAGGCCTTCCAGATATGGTTGCCGATAGGCATTTCAAATATAGGTGCTGATAGGCATTTCAAAAATAGGTGCCGATAGGCATTTCAGATATAGGTGCCGATAGGCATTTCAGATATAGTTGCCGATTGGCATTTTAAAAATAGGTGCCGATAGGCATTTCAGATATATAAGCCGATAGGCATTTCAAATATAGGTGCCGATAAGCATTCCAGATATGGTTGCCGATAGGCATTTCAAATATAGGTGCTGATAGGCATTTCAGATGTAGTTTCCGATAGGCATTTCAAAAATAGGTGCCGATAGGCATTTCAGATATATGTGCCGATAGGCATTTCAGATATAGAAGCCGATAGGCATTTCAAATATAGGTGCCGATAGGCATTCCAGATATGGTTGCCGATAGGCATTTCAAATATAGGTGCTGATAGGCATTTCAGATGTAGTTTCCGATAGGCATTTCAAAAATAGGTGCCGATAGGCATTTCAGATATAGGTGCTGATAGGCATTTCAGATATAGTTGCCGATTAGCATTTTAAAAATAGGTGCCGATAGGCATTTCAGATATAGTTGCCGATTGGCATTTTAAAAATAGGTGCCGATAGGCATTTCAGATACAGAAACCGATAGGTATTTCAAATATAAGTGTCGATAGGTATTTCAGGTATAGTTGCCGATTGGCATTTCAAAAATAGGTGCCGATAGGCATTTCAGATATAGGTGCCGATAGGCATTTCAGATATAGTTGCCGATTAGCATTTTAAAAATAGGTGCCGATAGGCATTTCAGATATAGAAGCCGATAGGCATTTCAAATATAGGTGCCGATAGGCATTCCAGATATGGTTGCCGAATGGCATTTCAAATATAGGTGCTGATAGGCATTTCAGATGTAGTTTCCGATAGGCATTTCAAAAATTGGTGCCGATAGTCATTTCTGATATAGGTGCCGATAGGCATTTCAGATATAGTTGCCGATGCATTTTAAAAATAGGTGCCGATAGGCATTTCAGATATAGAAGCCGATAGGCATTTCAAATATAGGTGCCGATAAGTATTCCAGATATGGTTGCCGATAGGCATTTCAAATATAGGTGCTGATAGGCATTTTAGATGTAGTTTCCGATAGGCATTTCAAAAATTAATGCCGATAGGCATTTCAGATATAGGTGCCGATAGGCATTTCAGATATAGTTGCCGATTAGCATTTTAAAAATAGGTGCCAATAGGCATTTCAGATATAGAAGCCGATAGGCATTTCAAATATAGGTGCCGATAGGCATTCCAGATATGGTTGCCGATAGGCATTTAAAATATAGGTGCTGATAGGCATTTCAGATGTAGTTTCCGATAGGCATTTCAAAAATAGGTGCCGATAGGCATTTCAGATATAGGTGCCGATAGGCATTTCAGATATAGTTGCCGATTAGCATTTTAAAAATAGGTGCCGATAGGCATTTCAGATATAGAAGCCGATAGGCATTTCAAATATAGGTGCCGATAAGCATTTCAGATATGGTTGCCGATAGGCATTTCAAATATAGGTGCTGATAGGCATTTCAGATGTAGTTTCCGATAGGCATTTAAAAAATAGGTGCCGATAGGCATTTCAGATATAGGTGCCGATAGGCAATTCAGATATAGTTGCCGATTGGCATTTTAAAAATAGGTGCCGATAGGCATTTCAGAAATAGAAGCCGATTTGCATTTCAAATATAGGTGCCGATAGGCATTCCAGATATGGTTGCCGATAGGCATTTCAAATATAGGTGCTGATAGGCATTTCAGATGTGGTTTCCGATAGGCATTTCAAAAATAGGTGCCGATAGGCATTTCAGATATAGGTGCCGATAGGCATTTCAGATATAGTTGCCGATTGGCATTTTAAAAATAGGTGCCGATAGGCATTTCAGATATAGAAGCCGATAGGCATTTCAAATATAGGTGCCGATAGGCATTCCAGATATGGTTGCCGATAGGCATTTCAAATATAGGTGCTGATAGGCATTTCAGATGTATTTTCCGTTAGGCATTTCAAAAATAGGTGCCGATAGGCATTTCAGATATAGGTGCCGATAGTCATTTCAGATATAGTTGCCGATTGGCATTTTAAAAATAGGTGCCGATAGGCATTTCAGATATAGAAGCCGATAGGCATTTCAAATATAGGTGCCGATAGGCATTCCAGATATGGTTGCCGATAGGCATTTCAAATATAGGTGCTGATAGGCATTTCAGATGTATTTTCCGTTAGGCATTTCAAAAATAGGTGCCGATAGGCATTTCAGATATAGTTGCCGATTGGCATTTTAAAAATAGGTGCCGATAGGCATTTCAGATATAGAAGCCGATAGGTATTTCAAATATAGGTGTCGATAGGCATTTCAGATATGGTTGCGGATAGGCATTTCAAATATAGGTGCTGATAGGCATTTCAGATGTAGTTTCCGATAGGCATTTAAAAAATAGGTGCCGATAGGCATATCAGATATAGGTGCCGATAGGCATTTCAGATATAGTTGCCGATTGGCATTTTAAAAATAGGTGCCGATAGGCATTTCAGATATAGAAGCCGATAGGCATTTCAAATATAGGTGCCGATAGGCATTCCAGATATGGTTGCCGATAGGCATTTCAAATATAGGTGCTGATAGGCATTTCAGATGTATTTTCCGTTAGGCATTTCAAAAATAGGTGCCGATAGGCATTTCAGATATAGGTGCCGATAGTCATTTCAGATATAGTTGCCAATTGGCATTTTAAAAATAGGTGCCGATAGGCATTTCAGATATAGAAGCCGATAGGCATTTCAAATATAGGTGCCGATAGGCATTCCAGATATGGTTGCCGATAGGCATTTCAAATATAGGTGCTGTTAGGCATTTTAATGTAGTTTCCGATAGGCATTTTAAAAATTGATGCCGATAGGCATTGCAGATATAGGTGCCGATAGGCATTTCAGATATAGTTGCCGATTGGCATTTTAAAAATAGGTGCCGATAGGTATTTCAGAAATAGAAGCCGATAGGCATTTCAAATATAGGTGCCGATAGGCATTCTAGATATGGTTGCCCATAGGCATTTCAAATATAGGTGCTGATAGGCATTTCAGATGTAGTTTCCGATAGGCATTTCAAAAATAGGTGTCGATAGGCATTTCAGATATGGTTGCCGATAGGCATTTTAAATATAGGTGCTGATAGGCATTTCAGATGTAGTTTTCGATAGGCATTTCAAAAATAGGTGCCAATGGGCATTTCAGATATAGGTGCCGATAGGCACTTCAGATATAGTTGCCGAATGACATTTTAAAAATAGGTGCCGATAGGCATTTCAGATATAGTTGCCGATTGGCATTTTAAAAATAGGTGCCGATAGGCATTTCAGATATAGAAACCGATAGGCATTTCAAATATAGGTGCCGATAGGCATTCCAGATATGGTTGCCTATAGGCATTTCAAATATTGGTGCTGATAGGCATTTCAGATGTAGTTTCCGATAGGCATTTCAAAAATAGGTGCCGAAAGGCATTTCAGATAGAGGTGCCGATAGGCATTACAGATATAGTTGCCAATTAGCATTTTAAAAATAGGTGCCGATAGGCATTTCAGATATAAAAGCCGATAGGCATTTCAAATATAGGTGCCGATAGGCATTCCAGATACGGTTGCCGATAGGCATTTCAAATATAGGTGCTGATAGGCATTTCAGATGTAGTTTCCGATAGGCATTTCAAAAATAGGTGGCGATAGGCATTTCAGATATAGGTGCCGATAGGCATTTCAGATATAGTAGCCGATTGGCATTTTAAAAATAGGTGCCGATAGGCATTTCAGATATAGAAGCCGATAGGTATTTCAAATATAGGTGTCGATAGGCATTTCAGATATGGTTGCCGATAGGCATTTCAAATATTGGTGCTGATAGGCATTTCAGATGTAGTTTCCGATAGGCATTTCAAAAATAGGTGCCGATAGGCATTTCAGATATAGGTACCGATAGGCATTTCAGATAGATTTGCCGATTGGCATTTTAAAAATAGGTGCCGATAGGCATTTTAGATGTAGTTTCCGATAGGCATTTCAAAAATAGGTGCTGATAGGCATTTCAGATATAGGTGCCGATAGGCATATCAGATATAGTTGCCGATAGGCATTTAAAATATAGGGGCCGATAGGCATTTCAAATATAGGTGTCGATAGGCATTTCAGATATAAATGCCGAAAGGCATTTCAGATATAGGTGCTGATAGGCATTCCAGATGTAGTTTCCGATAGGAATTTCAAAAATTGGTGCCGATAGGCATTTCAGATATAGGTGCCGATAGGCATTTCAAAAATGGCTGCCGATAGGCATTTCAGTTATAGGTGCCGATAGGCACTTCAGATATAGTTGCCGATTGGCATTTTCAAAATAGGTGCCGATAGGCATTTCAGATATAGAAGCCGATAGGCATTTCAAATATAGGTGCCGATAGGCACTCCAGATATGGTTGCCGACAGGCATTTTAAATATAGGCGCTGATAGGCATTTCAGATGTAGTTTCCGATACACATTTCAAAAATAGGTGCCGATAGGCATTCTAGATATGGTTGCCGATAGGCATTTCAAATATAGGTGCTGATAGGCATTTTAAATGTAGTTTCCGATAGGCATTTCAAAAATTGATGTCGATAGGCATTTCAGATATAGGTGCCGATAGGCATTTCAGATATGGTTGCCGATAGGCATTTCAAATATAGGTGCTTATAGGCATTTTAAATGTAGTTTCCGATAGGCATTTCAAAAATTGATGCCGATAGGCATTTCAGATATAGGTGCCGATCGGCATTTCAGATATAGTTGCCAATTGGCATTTTAAAAATAGGTGCCGATAGGCATTTCAGATATAGAAGCCGATAGGCATTTTAAATATAGGTGCCGATAGGCATTTCAGATATAGAAGCCGATAGGCATTTCAAAAATAGGTGCCGATAGGCAATTCTGATATAGGTGCCGATAGGCATTTCAGATATAGTTGCCAATTGGCATTTTAAAAATAGGTGCCGATAGGCATTTCAGATATAGAAGCCGATAGGCATTTTAAATATAGGTGCCGATAGGCATTCCAGATATGGTTGCCGATAGGCATTTCAAATATAGGTGCAGATAGGCATTTCAGATGTAGTTGCCGATTTACATTTTAAAAACAGGTGCCGATAGGCATTTCAGATATAGAAGCCGATAGGTATTTCAAATATAGGTGTCGATAGGCATTTCAGATATGGTTGCCGATAGGCATTTCAAATATAGGAGCAGATAGGCATTTCAGATGTAGTTTCCGAAAGGCATTTCAAAAATAGGTGCCTATGGGCATTTCAGATATAGGTGCCGATAGGCATTTCAGATATAGTTGCCTGTTGGCATTTTAAAAATAGGAGCCGATAGGTATTTCAGATGTAGAAGCCGATAGGCATTTCAAATATAGGTGCCGATAGGCATTCCAGATATGGTTGTCGATAGGCATTTCAAATATAAGTGCTGATAGGCATTTCAGATGTAGTTTCCGATAGGCATTTCAAAACTAGGTACTGATAGGCATTTCAGATATAGGTGCCGATAGGCATTTCAGATATAGTTGCCAATTGGCATTTTAAAAATAGGTGTCGATAGGCATTTAAGATATAGAAGCCGATAGGCATTTCAAATATAGGTGCCGATAGGCATTCCAGATATGGTTGCCGATAGGGATTTCAAATATAGGTACTGATAGGCATTTCAGATGTAGTTTCCGATAGGCATTTCAAAAATTGGTGCCGATAGGCATTTCAAATATAGGTGCCGATAGGCATTTCAGATATAGTTGCCGATTGGCATTTTAAAAATAGGTGCCGATAGGCATTTCAGATATAGAAGCCTAAGGGTTTTTCAAATATAGATGTCGATAGGCATTTCAGATATAGAAGCCGATAGGCATTTCAAATATAGGTGCCGATAGGCATTCCAGATATGGTTGCCGATAGGCATTTCAATTATAGGTGCTGATAGGCATTTCAGATGTAGTTTCTGATAGGCATTTCAAAAATAGGTGCCGATAGGCATTTCAGATATAGGTGCCAATAGGCATTTCAGATTTAGTTGCCGATTGGCATTTTCAAAATAGGTGCCGATAGGCATTTCAGATATAGAAGCCGATAGGCATTTCAAATATAGGTGCCGATTGGCATTCCAAATATGGTTGCCGAGAGGCATTTCAAATAAAGGTGCTGATAGGCATCTCAGATGTAGTTGCCGATAGGCATTTCAAAAATAGGTGCCGATAGGCATTTCAGATATAGGTGCCGATAGGCATTTCAGATATAGTTGCCGATTGGCATTTTAAAAATAGGTGCCAATAGGCATTTCAGATATAGGTGCCGATAGGCATTTCAGATATAGTTGCCGATGGGCATTTTAAAAATAGGTGCCGATAGGCATTTCAGATATAGAAGCCGATAGGTATTTCAAATATAGGTGTCGATAGGCATTTCAGATATGGTTGCCGATAGGCATTTCAAATATTGGTTCTGATAGGCATTTCAGATGTAGTTTCCGATAGGCATTTCAAAAAAAGGTGCCGATAGGCATTACAGATATAGTTGCCGGTTAGCATTTTAAAAATAGGTGCCGATAGGCATTTCAGATATAGAAGCCGATAGGCATTTCAGATATAGTTGCCGATAGGCATTTTAAAAATAGGTGCTAATAGGCATGTCAGATATAGAAGCCGATAGGTATTTCAAATATAGGTGTCGATAGGCATTTCAGATATGTTTGCCGATAGGCATTTCAAATATTGGTGCTGATAGGCATTTCAGATGTAGTTTACGATAGGCATTTCAAAAATAGGTGCCGATAGGCATTTCAGATATAGGTGCCGATAGGCATTTCAGATATAGTTGCCGATTGGCATTTTAAAAATAGGTGCCAATAGGCATTTCAGATATAGAAGCCGATAGGTATTTCAAATATAGGTGTCGATAGGCATTTCAGATATGGTTGCCGATAGGCATTTCAAATATTGGTGCTGATAGGCATTTCAGATGTAGTTTCCGATAGGCATTTCAAAAATAGGTGCCGATAGGCAATACAGATATAGTTGCCGATTAGCATTTTAAAAATAGGTGCCGATAGGCATTTCAGATATAGAAGCCGATAGGCATTTCAAATATAGGTGCCGATAGGCATTCCAGATATGGTTGCCGATAGGCATTTCAAATATAGGTGCTGATAGGCATTTCAGATGTAGTTTCCGATAGGCATTTCAAAAATAGGTGCCGATAGGCATTTCAGATATAGGTGCCGATAGGCATTTCAGATATAGTTGCCGATTGGCATTTTGAAAATAGGTGCCGATAGGCATTTCAGATATAGAAGCCGATAGGCATTTCAAAAATAGGTGCCGATAGGCCTTCCAGATATGGTTGCCGATAGGCATTTCAAATATAGGTGCTGATAGGCATTTCAGATGTAGTTTTCGATAGGCATTTCAAAAATAGGTGCCGATAGGCATTTCAGATATAGGTGCCGATAGGCATTTCAGATATAGTTGCCGATTGGCATTTTAAAAATAGGTGCCGATAGGCATTTCAGATATATAAGCCGATAGGCATTTCAAATATAGGTGCCGATAAGCATTCCAGATATGGTTGCCGATAGGCATTTCAAATATAGGTGCTGATAGGCATTTCAGATGTAGTTTCCGATAGGCATTTCAAAAATAGGTGCCGATAGGCATTTCAGATATATGTGCCGATAGGCATTTCAGATATAGAAGCCGATAGGCATTTCAAATATAGGTGCCGATAGGCATTCCAGATATGGTTGCCGATAGGCATTTCAAATATAGGTGCTGATAGGCATTTCAGATGTAGTTTCCGATAGGCATTTCAAAAATAGGTGCCGATAGGCATTTCAGATATAGGTGCTGATAGGCATTTCAGATATAGTTGCCGATTAGCATTTTAAAAATAGGTGCCGATAGGCATTTCAGATATAGTTGCCGATTGGCATTTTAAAAATAGGTGCCGATAGGCATTTCAGATACAGAAACCGATAGGTATTTCAAATATAAGTGTCGATAGGTATTTCAGGTATAGTTGCCGATTGGCATTTCAAAAATAGGTGCCGATAGGCATTTCAGATATAGGTGCCGATAGGCATTTCAGATATAGTTGCCGATTAGCATTTTAAAAATAGGTGCCGATAGGCATTTCAGATATAGAAGCCGATAGGCATTTCAAATATAGGTGCCGATAGGCATTCCAGATATGGTTGCCGAATGGCATTTCAAATATAGGTGCTGATAGGCATTTCAGATGTAGTTTCCGATAGGCATTTCAAAAATTGGTGCCGATAGTCATTTCTGATATAGGTGCCGATAGGCATTTCAGATATAGTTGCCGATGCATTTTAAAAATAGGTGCCGATAGGCATTTCAGATATAGAAGCCGATAGGCATTTCAAATATAGGTGCCGATAAGTATTCCAGATATGGTTGCCGATAGGCATTTCAAATATAGGTGCTGATAGGCATTTTAGATGTAGTTTCCGATAGGCATTTCAAAAATTAATGCCGATAGGCATTTCAGATATAGGTGCCGATAGGCATTTCAGATATAGTTGCCGATTGGCATTTTAAAAATAGGTGCCAATAGGCATTTCAGATATAGAAGCCGATAGGCATTTCAAATATAGGTGCCGATAGGCATTCCAGATATGGTTGCCGATAGGCATTTAAAATATAGGTGCTGATAGGCATTTCAGATGTAGTTTCCGATAGGCATTTCAAAAATAGGTGCCGATAGGCATTTCAGATATAGGTGCCGATAGGCATTTCAGATATAGTTGCCGATTAGCATTTTAAAAATAGGTGCCGATAGGCATTTCAGATATAGAAGCCGATAGGCATTTCAAATATAGGTGCCGATAAGCATTTCAGATATGGTTGCCGATAGGCATTTCAAATATAGGTGCTGATAGGCATTTCAGATGTAGTTTCCGATAGGCATTTAAAAAATAGGTGCCGATAGGCATTTCAGATATAGGTGCCGATAGGCAATTCAGATATAGTTGCCGATTGGCATTTTAAAAATAGGTGCCGATAGGCATTTCAGAAATAGAAGCCGATTTGCATTTCAAATATAGGTGCCGATAGGCATTCCAGATATGGTTGCCGATAGGCATTTCAAATATAGGTGCTGATAGGCATTTCAGATGTGGTTTCCGATAGGCATTTCAAAAATAGGTGCCGATAGGCATTTCAGATATAGGTGCCGATAGGCATTTCAGATATAGTTGCCGATTGGCATTTTAAAAATAGGTGCCGATAGGCATTTCAGATATAGAAGCCGATAGGCATTTCAAATATAGGTGCCGATAGGCATTCCAGATATGGTTGCCGATAGGCATTTCAAATATAGGTGCTGATAGGCATTTCAGATGTATTTTCCGTTAGGCATTTCAAAAATAGGTGCCGATAGGCATTTCAGATATAGGTGCCGATAGTCATTTCAGATATAGTTGCCGATTGGCATTTTAAAAATAGGTGCCGATAGGCATTTCAGATATAGAAGCCGATAGGCATTTCAAATATAGGTGCCGATAGGCATTCCAGATATGGTTGCCGATAGGCATTTCAAATATAGGTGCTGATAGGCATTTCAGATGTATTTTCCGTTAGGCATTTCAAAAATAGGTGCCGATAGGCATTTCAGATATAGTTGCCGATTGGCATTTTAAAAATAGGTGCCGATAGGCATTTCAGATATAGAAGCCGATAGGTATTTCAAATATAGGTGTCGATAGGCATTTCAGATATGGTTGCGGATAGGCATTTCAAATATAGGTGCTGATAGGCATTTCAGATGTAGTTTCCGATAGGCATTTAAAAAATAGGTGCCGATAGGCATATCAGATATAGGTGCCGATAGGCATTTCAGATATAGTTGCCGATTGGCATTTTAAAAATAGGTGCCGATAGGCATTTCAGATATAGAAGCCGATAGGCATTTCAAATATAGGTGCCGATAGGCATTCCAGATATGGTTGCCGATAGGCATTTCAAATATAGGTGCTGATAGGCATTTCAGATGTATTTTCCGTTAGGCATTTCAAAAATAGGTGCCGATAGGCATTTCAGATATAGGTGCCGATAGTCATTTCAGATATAGTTGCCAATTGGCATTTTAAAAATAGGTGCCGATAGGCATTTCAGATATAGAAGCCGATAGGCATTTCAAATATAGGTGCCGATAGGCATTCCAGATATGGTTGCCGATAGGCATTTCAAATATAGGTGCTGTTAGGCATTTTAGATGTAGTTTCCGATAGGCATTTTAAAAATTGATGCCGATAGGCATTGCAGATATAGGTGCCGATAGGCATTTCAGATATAGTTGCCGATTGGCATTTTAAAAATAGGTGCCGATAGGTATTTCAGAAATAGAAGCCGATAGGCATTTCAAATATAGGTGCCGATAGGCATTCTAGATATGGTTGCCCATAGGCATTTCAAATATAGGTGCTGATAGGCATTTCAGATGTAGTTTCCGATAGGCATTTCAAAAATAGGTGTCGATAGGCATTTCAGATATGGTTGCCGATAGGCATTTTAAATATAGGTGCTGATAGGCATTTCAGATGTAGTTTTCGATAGGCATTTCAAAAATAGGTGCCAATGGGCATTTCAGATATAGGTGCCGATAGGCACTTCAGATATAGTTGCCGAATGACATTTTAAAAATAGGTGCCGATAGGCATTTCAGATATAGAACCCGATAGGCATTTCAAATATAGGTGCCGATAGGCATTCCAGATATGGTTGCCGATAGGCATTTCAAATATAGGTGCTAATAGGCATTTCAGATGTAGTTTCCGATAGGCATTTCAAAAATAGGTGCCGATAGGCATTCCAGATATGGTTGCCGATAGGCATTTAAAATATAGGTGCTGATAGGCATTTCAGATGTAGTTTCCGATAGGCACTTCAAAAATAGGTGCCGATAGGCATTTCAGATATAGGTGCCGATAGGCATTTCAGATATAGTTGCCGATTAGCATTTTAAAAATAGGTGCCGATAGGCATTTCAGATATAGAAGCCGATAGGCATTTCAAATATAGGTGCCGATAAGCATTTCAGATATGGTTGCCGATAGGCATTTCAAATATAGGTGCTGATAGGCATTTCAGATGTAGTTTCCGATAGGCATTTAAAAAATAGGTGCCGATAGGCATTTCAGATATAGGTGCCGATAGGCAATTCAGATATAGTTGCCGATTGGCATTTTAAAAATAGGTGCCGATAGGCATTTCAGAAATAGAAGCCGATAGGCATTTCAAATATAGGTGCCGATAGTCATTCCAGATATGGTTGCCGATAGGCATTTCAAATATAGGTGCTGATAGGCATTTCAGATGTGGTTTCCGATAGGCATTTCAAAAATAGGTGCCGATAGGCATTTCAGATATAGGTGCCGATAGGCATTTCAGATATAGTTGCCGATTGGCATTTTAAAAATAGGTGCCGATAGGCATTTCAGATATAGAAGCCGATAGGCATTTCAAATATAGGTGCCGATAGGCATTCCAGATATGGTTGCCGATAGGCATTTCAAATATAGGTGCTGATAGGCATTTCAGATGTATTTTCCGTTAGGCATTTCAAAAATAGGTGCCGATAGGCATTTCAGATATAGGTGCCGATAGTCATTTCAGATATAGTTGCCGATTGGCATTTTAAAAATAGGTGCCGATAGGCATTTCAGATATAGAAGCCGATAGGCATTTCAAATATAGGTGCCGATAGGCATTCCAGATATGGTTGCCGATAGGCATTTCAAATATAGGTGCTGATAGGCATTTCAGATGTATTTTCCGTTAGGCATTTCAAAAATAGGTGCCGATAGGCATTTCAGATATAGTTGCCGATTGGCATTTTAAAAATAGGTGCCGATAGGCATTTCAGATATAGAAGCCGATAGGTATTTCAAATATAGGTGTCGATAGGCATTTCAGATATGGTTGCCGATAGGCATTTCAAATATAGGTGCTGATAGGCATTTCAGATGTAGTTTCCGATAGGCATTTAAAAAATAGGTGCCGATAGGCATTTCAGATATAGTTGCCGATAGGCATTTCAGATATAGTTGCCGATTGGCATTTTAAAAATAGGTGCCGATAGGCATTTCAGATATAGAAGCCGATAGGCATTTCAAATATAGGTGCCGATAGGCATTCCAGATATGGTTGCCGATAGGCATTTCAAATATAGGTGCTGATAGGCATTTCAGATGTATTTTCCGTTAGGCATTTCAAAAATAGGTGCCGATAGGCATTTCAGATATAGGTGCCGATAGTCATTTCAGATATAGTTGCCAATTGGCATTTTAAAAATAGGTGCCGATAGGCATTTCAGATATAGAAGCCGATAGGCATTTCAAATATAGGTGCCGATAGGCATTCCAGATATGGTTGCCGATAGGCATTTCAAATATAGGTGCTGTTAGGCATTTTAGATGTAGTTTCCGATAGGCATTTTAAAAATTGATGCCGATAGGCATTGCAGATATAGGTGCCGATAGGCATTTCAGATATAGTTGCCGATTGGCATTTTAAAAATAGGTGCCGATAGGTATTTCAGAAATAGAAGCCGATAGGCATTTCAAATATAGGTGCCGATAGGCATTCTAGATATGGTTGCCCATAGGCATTTCAAATATAGGTGCTGATAGGCATTTCAGATGTAGTTTCCGATAGGCATTTCAAAAATAGGTGTCGATAGGCATTTCAGATATGGTTGCCGATAGGCATTTTAAATATAGGTGCTGATAGGCATTTCAGATGTAGTTTTCGATAGGCATTTCAAAAATAGGTGCCAATGGGCATTTCAGATATAGGTGCCGATAGGCACTTCAGATATAGTTGCCGAATGACATTTTAAAAATAGGTGCCGATAGGCATTTCAGATATAGAACCCGATAGGCATTTCAAATATAGGTGCCGATAGGCATTCCAGATATGGTTGCCGATAGGCATTTCAAATATAGGTGCTAATAGGCATTTCAGATGTAGTTTCCGATAGGCATTTCAAAAATAGGTGCCGATAGGCATTTCAGATATAGGTGCCGATAGGAATTTCAGATATAGTTGCCGATTGGCATTTTAAAAATAGGTGCCGATAGGCATTTCAGATATAGAAGCCGATAGGCATTTCAAATATAGGTGCCGATAGGCATTCCAGATATGGTTGCCGATAGGCATTTCAAATATAGGTGCTGATAGGCATTTCAGATGTAGTTTCTGATAGGCATTTCAAAAATTGGTGCCGATAGGCATTTCAGATATAGGTGCCGATTTACATTTTAAAAATAGGTGCCGATAGGCATTTCAGATATAGAAGCCGGTAGGCATTTCAAATATAGGTGCCGATAGGCATTCCAGATATGGTTGCCGATAGGCATTTCAAATATAGGTGCTGATAGGCATTCCAGATGTAGTTTCCGATAGGCATTTCAAAAATTGGTGCCGATAGGCATTTCAGATATAGGTGCCGATAGGCATTTCAGATATAGTTACCGATTGGCATTTTAAAAATAGGTGCCGATAGGCATTTTAGATATAGATGCCGATAGGAATTTCAAATATAGGTGTCGATAGGCATTTCAGATATGGTTGCCGATAGGCATTTCAAATATAGGTGCTGATAGGCATTTCAGATGTAGTTTCCGACAGGCATTTCAAAAATAGGTGCCGATAGGCATTTCAGATATAGTTGCCGATTGGCATTTTAAAAATAGGTGCCGATAGGCATTTCAGATATAGAAGCCGATAGGCATTTCAAATATAGGTGCCGATAGGCATTCCAGATATGGTTGCCGATAGGCATTTCAAATATAGGTGCTGATAGGCATTTCAGATGTAGTTTCCGATAGGCATTTCAAAAATAGGTGATGAAAAACATTTTAGATATAGGTGCCGATAGGCATTTCAGATATAGTTGCCAATTGGCATTTTAAAAATAGGTGCCGATAGGCATTTCAGATATAAAAGCCGATAGGCATTTCAAATATAGGTGCTGATAGGCATTTCACATGTAGTTTTCGATAGGCATTTCAAAAATAGGTGCCGATAGGCATTTCAGTTATAGGTGCCGATAGGCACTTCAGATATAGTTGCCGATTGGCATTTTAAAAATAGGTGCCGATAGGCATTTCAGATATAGAAGCAGATAGGCATTTCAAATATAGGTGCCGATAGGCATTCCAGATATGGTTGCCGATAGGCATTTCAAATATAGGTGCTGATAGGCATTTCAGATGTAGTTTCCGATAGGCATTTCAAAAATAGGTGCCGATAGGCATTCCAGATATGGTTGCCGATAGGCTTTTCAAATATAGGTGCCGATAGGCATTTCAGATATAGAAGCCGATAGGCATTTCAAAAATAGGTGCCGATAACCATTTCTGATATAGGTGCCGATAGGCATTTCAGATATAGTTGCCAATTAGCATTTTAAAAATAGGTGCCGATAGGCATTTCAGATATAGAAGCCGATAGGCATTTCAAATATAGGTGCCGATAGGCATTCCAGATATGGTTGCCGATAGGCATTTCAAATATAGGTGCTGATAGGCATTTTAGATGTAGTTTCCGATAGGCATTTCAAAAATTGATGCCGATAGGCATTTCAGGTATAGGTGCCGATAGGAATTTCAGATATAGTTGCCGATTGGCATTTTAAAAACAGGTGCAGATAGGCATTTCAGATATAGAAGCCGATAGGTATTTCAAATATAGGTGTCGATAGGCATTTCAGATATGGTTGCCGATAGGCATTTCAAATATTGGTGCTGATAGGCATTTCAGATGTAGTTTCCGATAGGCATTTCAAAAATAGGTGCCGATAGGCATTTCAGATATAGGTTCCGATAGGCATTACAGATATAGTTGCCAAATAGCATTTTGAAAATAGGTGCCGATAGGCATTTCAGATATAGGTGCCGATAGGCATTTCAGATATAGTTGCCGATTGGCATTTTAAAAATAGGTGTAGATAGGCATTTCAGATATAGAAGCCGATAGGCATTTCAAATATAGGTGCCGATAGGCATTCCAGATATGGTTGCCGATAGGCATTTCAAATATAATTGCTGATAGGCATTTCAGATGTTGGTGCCGATAGGCATTTCAGATATAGTTGCCGATTGGCATTTTAAAAACAGGTGCAGATAGGCATTTCAGATATAGAAGCCGATAGGCATTTCAAAAATAGGTGCCGATAGGCATTTCAGATATAGGTGCCGATAGGCATTTCAGATATAGTTGCCGATTGGCATTTTAAAAATAGGTGCCGATAGGCATTTCAGATATAGAAGCCGATAGGCATTTCAAATATAGGTGCCGATAGGCATTTCAGATATGGTTGCCGATAGGCATTTTAAATATAAGTGCTGATAGGCATTTCAGATGTAGTTTCCGATAGGCATTTCAAAAATAGGTACCGATAGGCATTTCAGATATAGGTGGCGATAGGCATTTCAGATATAGTTGCCAATTGGCATTTTAAAAATAGGTGTCGATAGGCATTTAAGATATAGAAGCCGATAGGCATTTCAAATATAGGTGCCGATAGGCATTCCAGATATGGTTGCCGATAGGGATTTTAAATATAGGCGCTGATAGGCATTTCAGATGTAGTTTCCGATACACATTTCAAAAATAGGTGCCGATAGGCATTCTAGATATGGTTGCCGATAGGCATTTCAAATATAGGTGCTGATAGGCATTTTAAATGTAGTTTCCGATAGGCATTTCAAAAATTGATGTCGATAGGCATTTCAGATATAGGTGCCGATAGGCATTTCAGATATGGTTGCCGATAGGCATTTCAAATATAGGTGCTGATAGGCATTTTAAATGTAGTTTCCGATAGGCATTTCAAAAATTGATGCCGATAGGCATTTCAGATATAGGTGCCGATCGGCATTTCAGATATAGTTGCCAATTGGCATTTTAAAAATAGGTGCCGATAGGCATTTCAGATATAGAAGCCGATAGGCATTTTAAATATAGGTGCCGATAGGCATTTCAGATATAGAAGCCGATAGGCATTTCAAAAATAGGTGCCGATAGGCAATTCTGATATAGGTGCCGATAGGCATTTCAGATATAGTTGCCAATTGACATTTTAAAAATAGGTGCCGATAGGCATTTCAGATATAGAAGCCGATAGGCATTTTAAATATAGGTGCCGATAGGCATTCCAGATATGGTTGCCGATAGGCATTTCAAATATAGGTGCAGATAGGCATTTCAGATGTAGTTGCCGATTTACATTTTAAAAACAGGTGCCGATAGGCATTTCAGATATAGAAGCCGATAGGTATTTCAAATATAGGTGTCGATAGGCATTTCAGATATGGTTGCCGATAGGCATTTCAAATATAGGAGCAGATAGGCATTTCAGATGTAGTTTCCGAAAGGCATTTCAAAAATAGGTGCCGATAGGCATTTCAGATATAGGTGCCGATAGGCATTTCAGATATAGTTGCCTGTTGGCATTATAAAAATAGGAGCCGATAGTTATTTCAGATGTAGAAGCCGATAGGCATTTCAAATATAGGTGCCGATAGGCATTCCAGATATGGTTGCCGATAGGGATTTCAAATATAGGTGCTGATAGGCATTTCAGATGTAGTTTCCGATAGGCATTTCAAAAATTGGTGCCGATAGGCATTTCAAATATAGGTGCCGATAGGCATTTCAGATATAGTTGCCGATTGGCATTTTAAAAATAGGTGCCGATAGGCATTTCAGATATAGAAGCCTAAGGGTTTTTCAAATATAGATGTCGATAGGCATTTCAGATATAGAAGCCGATAGGCATTTCAAATATAGGTGCCGATAGGCATTCCAGATATGGTTGCCGATAGGCATTTCAATTATAGGTGCTGATAGGCATTTCAGATGTAGTTTCTGATAGGCATTTCAAAAATAGGTGCCGATAGGCATTTCAGATATAGGTGCCAATAGGCATTTCAGATTTAGTTGCCGATTGGCATTTTCAAAATAGGTGCCGATAGGCATTTCAGATATAGAAGCCGATAGGCATTTCAAATATAGGTGCCGATTGGCATTCCAAATATGGTTGCCGAGAGGCATTTCAAATAAAGGTGCTGATAGGCATCTCAGATGTAGTTGCCGATAGGCATTTCAAAAATAGGTGCCGATAGGCATTTCAGATATAGGTGCCGATAGGCATTTCAGATATAGTTGCCGATTGGCATTTTAAAAATAGGTGCCAATAGGCATTTCAGATATAGGTGCCGATAGGCATTTCAGATATAGTTGCCGATGGGCATTTTAAAAATAGGTGCCGATAGGCATTTCAGATATAGAAGCCGATAGGTATTTCAAATATAGGTGTCGATAGGCATTTCAGATATGGTTGCCGATAGGCATTTCAAATATTGGTGCTGATAGGCATTTCAGATGTAGTTTCCGATAGGCATTTCAAAAATAGGTGCCGATAGGCATTACAGATATAGTTGCCGGTTAGCATTTTAAAAATAGGTGCCGATAGGCATTTCAGATATAGAAGCCGATAGGCATTTCAGATATAGTTGCCGATAGGCATTTTAAAAATAGGTGCTAATAGGCATGTCAGATATAGAAGCCGATAGGTATTTCAAATATAGGTGTCGATAGGCATTTCAGATATGTTTGCCGATAGGCATTTCAAATATTGGTGCTGATAGGCATTTCAGATGTAGTTTACGATAGGCATTTCAAAAATAGGTGCCGATAGGCATTTCAGATATAGGTGCCGATAGGCATTTCAGATATAGTTGCCGATTGGCATTTTAAAAATAGGTGCCAATAGGCATTTCAGATATAGAAGCCGATAGGTATTTCAAATATAGGTGTCGATAGGCATTTCAGATATGGTTGCCGATAGGCATTTCAAATATTGGTGCTGATAGGCATTTCAGATGTAGTTTCCGATAGGCATTTCAAAAATAGGTGCCGATAGGCAATACAGATATAGTTGCCGATTAGCATTTTAAAAATAGGTGCCGATAGGCATTTCAGATATAGAAGCCGATAGGCATTTCAAATATAGGTGCCGATAGGCATTCCAGATATGGTTGCCGATAGGCATTTCAAATATAGGTGCTGATAGGCATTTCAGATGTAGTTTCCGATAGGCATTTCAAAAATAGGTGCCGATAGGCATTTCAGATATAGGTGCCGATAGGCATTTCAGATATAGTTGCCGATTGGCATTTTGAAAATAGGTGCCGATAGGCATTTCAGATATAGAAGCCGATAGGCATTTCAAAAATAGGTGCCGATAGGCCTTCCAGATATGGTTGCCGATAGGCATTTCAAATATAGGTGCTGATAGGCATTTCAGATGTAGTTTTCGATAGGCATTTCAAAAATAGGTGCCGATAGGCATTTCAGATATAGGTGCCGATAGGCATTTCAGATATAGTTGCCGATTGGCATTTTAAAAATAGGTGCCGATAGGCATTTCAGATATATAAGCCGATAGGCATTTCAAATATAGGTGCCGATAAGCATTCCAGATATGGTTGCCGATAGGCATTTCAAATATAGGTGCTGATAGGCATTTCAGATGTAGTTTCCGATAGGCATTTCAAAAATAGGTGCCGATAGGCATTTCAGATATATGTGCCGATAGGCATTTCAGATATAGAAGCCGATAGGCATTTCAAATATAGGTGCCGATAGGCATTCCAGATATGGTTGCCGATAGGCATTTCAAATATAGGTGCTGATAGGCATTTCAGATGTAGTTTCCGATAGGCATTTCAAAAATAGGTGCCGATAGGCATTTCAGATATAGGTGCCGATAGGCATTTCAGATATAGTTGCCGATTAGCATTTTAAAAATAGGTGCCGATAGGCATTTCAGATATAGTTGCCGATTGGCATTTTAAAAATAGGTGCCGATAGGCATTTCAGATACAGAAACCGATAGGTATTTCAAATATAAGTGTCGATAGGTATTTCAGGTATAGTTGCCGATTGGCATTTCAAAAATAGGTGCCGATAGGCATTTCAGATATAGGTGCCGATAGGCATTTCAGATATAGTTGCCGATTAGCATTTTAAAAATAGGTGCCGATAGGCATTTCAGATATAGAAGCCGATAGGCATTTCAAATATAGGTGCCGATAGGCATTCCAGATATGGTTGCCGAATGGTATTTTAAATATAGGTGCTGATAGGCATTTCAGATGTAGTTTCCGATAGGCATTTCAAAAATTGGTGCCGATAGTCATTTCTGATATAGGTGCCGATAGGCATTTCAGATATAGTTGCCGATGCATTTTAAAAATAGGTGCCGATAGGCATTTCAGATATTGAAGCCGATAGGCATTTCAAATATAGGTGCCGATAAGCATTCCAGATATGGTTGCCGATAGGCATTTCAAATATAGGTGCTGATAGGCATTTTAGATGTAGTTTCCGATAGGCATTTCAAAAATTAATGCCGATAGGCATTTCAGATATAGGTGCCGATAGGCATTTCAGATATAGTTGCCGATTGGCATTTTAAAAATAGGTGCCAATAGGCATTTCAGATATAGAAGCCGATAGGCATTTCAAATATAGGTGCCGATAGGCATTCCAGATATGGTTGCCGATAGGCATTTAAAATATAGGTGCTGATAGGCATTTCAGATGTAGTTTCCGATAGGCATTTCAAAAATAGGTGCCGATAGGCATTTCAGATATAGGTGCCGATAGGCATTTCAGATATAGTTGCCGATTAGCATTTTAAAAATAGGTGCCGATAGGCATTTCAGATATAGAAGCCGATAGGCATTTCAAATATAGGTGCCGATAAGCATTTCAGATATGGTTGCCGATAGGCATTTCAAATATAGGTGCTGATAGGCATTTCAGATGTAGTTTCCGATAGGCATTTAAAAAATAGGTGCCGATAGGCATTTCAGATATAGGTGCCGATAGGCAATTCAGATATAGTTGCCGATTGGCATTTTAAAAATAGGTGCCGATAGGCATTTCAGAAATAGAAGCCGATAGGCATTTCAAATATAGGTGCCGATAGGCATTCCAGATATGGTTGCCGATAGGCATTTCAAATATAGGTGCTGATAGGCATTTCAGATGTGGTTTCCGATAGGCATTTCAAAAATAGGTGCCGATAGGCATTTCAGATATAGGTGCCGATAGGCATTTCAGATATAGTTCCCGATTGGCATTTTAAAAATAGGTGCCGATAGGCATTTCAGATATAGAAGCCGATAGGTATTTCAAATATAGGTGTCGATAGGCATTTCAGATGTAGTTTCCGATAGGCATTTAAAAAATAGGAGCCGATAGGCATATCAGATATAGGTGCCGATAGGCATTTCAGATATAGTTGCCGATTGGCATTTTAAAAATAGGTGCCGATAGGCATTTCAGATATAGAAGCCGATAGGCATTTCAAATATAGGTGCCGATAGGCATTCCAGATATGGTTGCCGATAGGCATTTCAAATATAGGTGCTGATAGGCATTTCAGATGTATTTTCCGTTAGGCATTTCAAAAATAGGTGCCGATAGGCATTTCAGATATAGAAGCCGATAGGCATTTCAAATATAGGTGCCGATAGGCATTCCAGATATGGTTGCCGATAGGCATTTCAAATATAGGTGCTGTTAGGCATTTTAGATGTAGTTTCCGATAGGCATTTTAAAAATTGATGCCGATAGGCATTGCAGATATAGGTGCCGATAGGCATTTCAGATATAGTTGCCGATTGGCATTTTAAAAATAGGTGCCGATAGGTATTTCAGAAATAGAAGCCGATAGGCATTTCAAATATAGGTGCCGATAGGCATTCTAGATATGGTTGCCCATAGGCATTTCAAATATAGGTGCTGATAGGCATTTCAGATGTAGTTTCCGATAGGCATTTCAAAAATAGGTGTCGATAGGCATTTCAGATATGGTTGCCGATAGGCATTTTAAATATAGGTGCTGATAGGCATTTCAGATGTAGTTTTCGATAGGCATTTCAAAAATAGGTGCCAATGGGCATTTCAGATATAGGTGCCGATAGGCACTTCAGATATAGTTGCCGAATGACATTTTAAAAATAGGTGCCGATAGGCATTTCAGATATAGAACCCGATAGGCATTTCAAATATAGGTGCCGATAGGCATTCCAGATATGGTTGCCGATAGGCATTTCAAATATAGGTGCTAATAGGCATTTCAGATGTAGTTTCCGATAGGCATTTCAAAAATAGGTGCCGATAGGCATTTCAGATATAGGTGCCGATAGGAATTTCAGATATAGTTGCCGATTGGCATTTTAAAAATAGGTGCCGATAGGCATTTCAGATATAGAAGCCGATAGGCATTTCAAATATAGGTGCCGATAGGCATTCCAGATATGGTTGCCGATAGGCATTTCAAATATAGGTGCTGATAGGCATTTCAGATGTAGTTTCTGATAGGCATTTCAAAAATTGGTGCCGATAGGCATTTCAGATATAGGTGCCGATTTACATTTTAAAAATAGGTGCCGATAGGCATTTCAGATATAGAAGCCGGTAGGCATTTCAAATATAGGTGCCGATAGGCATTCCAGATATGGTTGCCGATAGGCATTTCAAATATAGGTGCTGATAGGCATTCCAGATGTAGTTTCCGATAGGCATTTCAAAAATTGGTGCCGATAGGCATTTCAGATATAGGTGCCGATAGGCATTTCAGATATAGTTACCGATTGGCATTTTAAAAATAGGTGCCGATAGGCATTTTAGATATAGATGCCGATAGGAATTTCAAATATAGGTGTCGATAGGCATTTCAGATATGGTTGCCGATAGGCATTTCAAATATAGGTGCTGATAGGCATTTCAGATGTAGTTTCCGACAGGCATTTCAAAAATAGGTGCCGATAGGCATTTCAGATATAGTTGCCGATTGGCATTTTAAAAATAGGTGCCGATAGGCATTTCAGATATAGAAGCCGATAGGCATTTCAAATATAGGTGCCGATAGGCATTCCAGATATGGTTGCCGATAGGCATTTCAAATATAGGTGCTGATAGGCATTTCAGATGTAGTTTCCGATAGGCATTTCAAAAATAGGTGATGAAAAACATTTTAGATATAGGTGCCGATAGGCATTTCAGATATAGTTGCCAATTGGCATTTTAAAAATAGGTGCCGATAGGCATTTTAGATATAAAAGCCGATAGGCATTTCAAATATAGGTGCTGATAGGCATTTCAGATGTAGTTTTCGATAGGCATTTCAAAAATAGGTGCCGATAGGCATTTCAGTTATCGGTGCCGATAGGCACTTCAGATATAGTTGCCGATTGGCATTTTAAAAATAGGTGCCGATAGGCATTTCAGATATAGAAGCAGATAGGCATTTCAAATATAGGTGCCGATAGGCATTCCAGATATGGTTGCCGATAGGCATTTCAAATATAGGTGCTGATAGGCATTTCAGATGTAGTTTCCGATAGGCATTTCAAAAATAGGTGCCGATAGGCATTCCAGATATGGTTGCCGATAGGCTTTTCAAATATAGGTGCCGATAGGCATTTCAGATATAGAAGCCGATAGGCATTTCAAAAATAGGTGCCGATAACCATTTCTGATATAGGTGCCGATAGGCATTTCAGATATAGTTGCCAATTAGCATTTTAAAAATAGGTGCCGATAGGCATTTCAGATATAGAAGCCGATAGGCATTTCAAATATAGGTGCCGATAGGCATTCCAGATATGGTTGCCGATAGGCATTTCAAATATAGGTGCTGATAGGCATTTTAGATGTAGTTTCCGATAGGCATTTCAAAAATTGATGCCGATAGGCATTTCAGGTATATGTGCCGATAGGAATTTCAGATATAGTTGCCGATTGGCATTTTAAAAACAGGTGCAGATAGGCATTTCAGATATAGAAGCCGATAGGTATTTCAAATATAGGTGTCGATAGGCATTTCAGATATGGTTGCCGATAGGCATTTCAAATATTGGTGCTGATAGGCATTTCAGATGTAGTTTCCGATAGGCATTTCAAAAATAGGTGCCGATAGGCATTTCAGATATAGGTTCCGATAGGCATTACAGATATAGTTGCCAAATAGCATTTTGAAAATAGGTGCCGATAGGCATTTCAGATATAGGTGCCGATAGGCATTTCAGATATAGTTGCCGATTGGCATTTTAAAAATAGGTGCCGATAGGCATTTCAGATATAGAAGCCGATAGGCATTTCAAATATAGGTGCCGATAGGCATTCCAGATATGGTTGCCGATAGGCATTTCAAATATAATTGCTGATAGGCATTTCAGATGTAGGTGCCGATAGGCATTTCAGATATAGTTGCCGATTGGCATTTTAAAAACAGGTGCAGATAGGCATTTCAGATATAGAAGCCGATAGGCATTTCAAAAATAGGTGCCGATAGGCATTTCAGATATAGGTGCCGATAGGCATTTCAGATATAGTTGCCGATTGGCATTTTAAAAATAGGTGCCGATAGGCATTTCAGATATAGAAGCCGATAGGCATTTCAAATATAGGTGCCGATAGGCATTTTAGATATGGTTGCCGATAGGCATTTTAAATATAAGTGCTGATAGGCATTTCAGATGTAGTTTCCGATAGGCATTTCAAAAATAGGTACCGATAGGCATTTCAGATATAGGTGGCGATAGGCATTTCAGATATAGTTGCCAATTGGCATTTTAAAAATAGGTGTCGATAGGCATTTAAGATATAGAAGCCGATAGGCATTTCAAATATAGGTGCCGATAGGCATTCCAGATATGGTTGCCGATAGGGATTTTAAATATAGGTGCTGATAGGCATTTCAGATGTAGTTTCCGATAGGCATTTCAAAAATTAGTGCCGATAGGCATTTCAGATATAGGTGCCGATAGGCATTTCAGATATGGTTGCCAATTGGCATTTTAAAAATAGGTGCCGATAGGCATTTAAGATATAGAAGCCGATAGGCATTTCAAATAAAGGTGCTGATAGGCATTTCAGATGTAGTTTCCGATAGGCATTTCAAAAATAGGTGCCGGTAGGCATTTCAGATATATGTGCCGATAGGCATTTCAGATATAGTTGCCGATTGGCATTTTAAAAATAGGTGCCGATAGGCATTTCAGATATAGAAGCCGATAGGCATTTCAAATATAGGTGCCGATAGGCATTCCAGATATGGTTGCCGATAGGCATTTCAAATATAGGTGCTGATAGGCATTTTAGATGTAGTTTCCGATAGGCATTTCAAAAATAGGTGCCAATAGGCATTTTAGATATAGGTGCCGATAGGCATTTTAGATATAGTTGCCAATTGGCATTTTAAAAATAGGTGCCGATAGGCATTTCAGATATAGAAGCCGATAATCATTTCAAATATAGGTGCCGATAGGCATTCCAGATATGGTTGCCGATAGGCATTTCAAATATAGGTGCTGATAGGCATTTCAGATGTAGTTTTCGATAGGCATTTCAAAAATAGGTGCCGATAGGCATTCCAGATATGGTTGCCGATAGGCTTTTCAAATATAGGTGTCGATAGGCATTTAAGATATAGAAGCCGATAGGCATTTCAAATAAAGGTGCTGATAGGCATTTCAGATGTAGTTTCCGATAGGCATTTCAAAAATAGGTGCCGGTAGGCATTTCAGATATATGTGCCGATAGGCATTTCAGATATAGTTGCCGATTGGCATTTTAAAAATAGGTGCCGATAGGCATTTCAGATATAGAAGCCGATAGGCATTTCAAATATAGGTGCCGATAGGCATTCCAGATATGGTTGCCGATAGGCATTTCAAATATAGGTGCTGATAGGCATTTCAGATGTAGTTTCCGATAGGCATTTCAAAAATAGGTGCCGATAGGCATTTCAGATATAGGTGCCGATAGGCATTTCAGATATAGAAGCCGGTAGGCATTTTAAATATAGGTGCCGATAGGCATTCCAGATATGGTGGCCGAATGGCATTTCAAATATAGGTGCTGATAGGCATTCCAGATGTAGTTTCCGATAGGCATTTCAAAAATTGGTGGCGATAGGCATTTCAGATATAGGTGCCGATAGGCATTTCAGATATAGTTACCGATTGGCATTTTAAAAATAGGTGCCGATAGGCATTTTAGATATAGATGCCGATAGGTATTTCAAATATAGTTGTCGATAGGCATTTCAGATATGGTTGCCGATAGGCATTTCAAATATAGGTGCTGATAGGCATTTCAGATGTAGTTTCCGATAGGCATTTCAAAAATAGGTGCCGATAGGCATTTCAGATGTAGTTGCCGATTGGCATTTTAAAAATAGGTGCCGATAGGTATTTCAGATATAGGAGCCGATAGGCATTTCAAATATAGGTGCCGATAGGCATTCCAGATATGGTTGCCGATAGGCATTTCAAATATAGGTGCTGATAGGCATTTTAGATGTAGTTTCCGATAGGCATTTCAAAAATAGGTGCCGATAGGCATTTTAGATATAGGTGCCGATAGGCATTTTAGATATAGTTGCCAATTGGCATTTTAAAAATAGGTGCCGATAGGCATTTCAGATATAGAAGCCGATAATCATTTCAAATATAGGTGCCGATAGGCATTTCAGATATGGTTGCCGATAGGCATTTCAAATATAGGTGCTGATAGGCATTTCAGATGTAGTTTTCGATAGGCATTTCAAAAATAGGTGCCGATAGGCATTCCAGATATGGTTGCCGATAGGCTTTTCAAATATAGGTGTCGATAGGCATTTAAGATATAGAAGCCGATAGGCATTCCAGATATGGTTGCCGATAGGGATTTCAAATATAGGTGCTGATAGGCATTTCAGATGTAGTTTCCGATAGGCATTTCAAAAATTGGTGCCGATAGGCATTTCAGATATAGGTGCCGATAGGCATTTCAGATATAGTTGCCAATTGGCATTTTAAAAATAGGTGCCGATAGGCATTTCAGATATAGAAGCCGATAGGTTTTTCAAATATAGGTGTCGATAGGCATTTCAGATATAAAAGCCGATAGCCATTTCAATTATAGGTGCCGATAGGCATTCCAGATATGGTTGCCGATAGGCATTTCAATTATAGGTGCTGATAGGCATTTGAGATGTAGTTTCTGATAGGCATTTCAAAAGTAGGTGCCGATAGGCATTTCAGATATAGGTGCCGATAGGCATTTCAGATATAGAAGCCGAGAGGCATTTCAAATATAGGTGCCGATAGGCATTCCAGATATAGTTGCCGATAGGCATTTCAAATAAGGGTGCTGATAGGCATTTCAGATGTAGTTTCCGATAAGCATTTCAAAAATAGGTGCCGATAGGCATTTCAGATATAGGTGCCGATAGGCATTTCAGATATAGTTGCCGATTGGCACTTTAAAAATAGGTGCCGATAAGCATTTCAGATATAGGTGCCGATAGGCATTTCAGATATAGTTGCCGATTGGCATTTTAAAAATAGGTGCCGATAGGCATTTCAGATATAGAAGCCGATAGGTATTTCAAATATAGGTGTCCATAGGCATTTCAGATATGGTTGCCGATAGGCATTTCAAATATTGGTGCTGATAGGCATTTCAGATGTAGTTTCCGATAGGCATTTAAAAATAGGTGCTGATAGGCATTTAAGATATAGATGCCGATAGGCATTACAGATATAGTTGCCGATTAGCATTTTAAAAATAGGTGCCGATAGGCATTTCAGATATAGAAGCCGATAGGCATTTCAAATATAGGTGCCGATAGGCATTTCAGATATTGTTGCCGATAGGCATTTTAAATATAAGTGCTGATAGGCATTTCAGATGTAGTTTCCGATAGGCATTTCAAAAATAGGTACCGATAGGCATTTCAGATATAGGTGGCGATAGGCATTTCAGATATAGTTGCCAATTGGCATTTTAAAAATAGGTGTCGATAGGCATTTAAGATATAGAAGCCGATAGGCATTTCAAATATAGGTGCCGATAGGCATTCCAGATATGGTTGCCGATAGGGATTTTAAATATAGGTGCTGATAGGCATTTCAGATGTAGTTTCCAATAGGTATTTCAAAAATTAGTGCCGATAGGCATTTCAGATATAGGTGCCGATAGGCATTTCAGATATGGTTGCCGATTGGCATTTTAAAAATAGGTGCCGATAGGCATTTAAGATATAGAAGCCGATAGGCATTTCAAATAAAGGTGCTGATAGGCATTTCAGATGTAGTTTCCGATAGGCATTTCAAAAATAGGTGCCGGTAGGCATTTCAGATATATGTGCCGATAGGCATTTCAGATATAGTTGCCGATTGGCATTTTAAAAATAGGTGCCGATAGGCATTTCAGATATAGAAGCCGATAGGCATTTCAAATATAGGTGCCGATAGGCATTCCAGATATGGTTGCCGATAGGCATTTCAAATATAGGTGCTGATAGGCATTTTAGATGTAGTTTCCGATAGGCATTTCAAAAATAGGTGCCAATGGGCATTTTAGATATAGGTGCCGATAGGCATTTTAGATATAGTTGCCAATTGGCATTTTAAAAATAGGTGCCGATAGGCATTTCAGATATAGAAGCCGATAATCATTTCAAATATAGGTGCCGATAGGCATTCCAGATATGGTTGCCGATAGGCATTTCAAATATAGGTGCTGATAGGCATTTCAGATGTAGTTTTCGATAGGCATTTCAAAAATAGGTGCCGATAGGCATTCCAGATATGGTTGCCGATAGGCTTTTCAAATATAGGTGTCGATAGGCATTTAAGATATAGAAGCCGATAGGCATTTCAAATAAAGGTGCTGATAGGCATTTCAGATGTAGTTTCCGATAGGCATTTCAAAAATAGGTGCCGGTAGGCATTTCAGATATATGTGCCGATAGGCATTTCAGATATAGTTGCCAATTGGCATTTTAAAAATAGGTGCCGATAGGCATTTCAGATATAGAAGCCGATAGGCATTTCAAATATAGGTGCCGATAGGCATTCCAGATATGGTTGCCGATAGGCATTTCAAATATAGGTGCATATAGGCATTTCAGATGTAGTTTCCGATAGGCATTTCAAAAATAGGTGCCGATAGGCATTTTAGATGTAGTTGCCGATTGGCATTTTAAAAATAGGTGCCGATAGGTATTTCAGATATAGAAGCCGATAGGCATTTCAAATATAGGTGCCGATAGGCATTCCAGATATGGTTGCCGATAGGCATTTCAAATATAGGTGCTGATAGGCATTTTAGAAGTAGTTTCCGATAGGCATTTCAAAAATAGGTGCCGATAGGCATTTTAGATATAGGTGCCGATAGGCATTTTAGATATAGTTGCCAATTGGCATTTTAAAAATAGGTGCCGATAGGCATTTCAGATATAGAAGCCGATAATCATTTCAAATATAGGTGCCGATAGGCATTCCAGATATGGTTGCCGATAGGCATTTCAAATATAGGTGCTGATAGGCATTTCAGATGTAGTTTTCGATAGGCATTTCAAATATAGGTGCCGATAGGCATTCCAGATATGGTTGCCGATAGGCATTTTAAATATAGGTGCTGATAGGCATTTCAGATGTAGTTTCCGATAGGCATTTCAAAAATAGGTGCTGATAGGCATTGCAGATGTAGTTTCCGATAGGCATTTCAAAAATAGGTGCCGAAAGGCATTTCAGATAGAGGTGCCGATAGGCATTACAGATATAGTTGCCAATTAGCATTTTAAAAATAGGTGCCGATAGGCATTTCAGATATAAAAGCCGATAGGCATTTCAAATATAGGTGCCGATAGGCATTCCAGATACGGTTGCCGATAGGCATTTCAAATATAGGTGCTGATAGGCATTTCAGATGTAGTTTCCGATAGGCATTTCAAAAATAGGTGGCGATAGGCATTTCAGATATAGGTGCCGATAGGCATTTCAGATATAGTAGCCGATTGGCATTTTAAAAATAGGTGCCGATAGGCATTTCAGATATAGAAGCCGATAGGTATTTCAAATATAGGTGTCGATAGGCATTTCAGATATGGTTGCCGATAGGCATTTCAAATATTGGTGCTGATAGGCATTTCAGATGTAGTTTCCGATTGGCATTTCAAAAATAGGTGCCGATAGGCATTTCAGATATAGGTGCCGATAGGCATTACAGATATAGTTGCCGATTAGCATTTTGAAAATAGGTGCCGATAGGCATTTCAGATATAGAAGCCGATAGGCATTTCAAATATAAGTGCCGATAGGCATTCCAGATATGGTTGCCGATTGGCATTTTAAAAATAGGTGCCGATAGGCATTTCAGATATAGAAGCCGATAGGCATTTCAAATATAGGTGCCGATAGGCACTCTAGATATGGTTGCCGATAGGCATTTTAAATATAGGTGCTAATAGGCATTTTAGATGTAGTTTCCGATAGGCATTTCAAAAATTGATGCCGATAGGCATTTCAGATATAGGTGCCGATAGGCATTTCAGATGTAGTTGCCGATTTACATTTTAAAAACAGGTGCCGATAGGCATTTCAGATGTAGTTTCCGATAGGCATTTCAAAAATAGGTGCCGATAGGCATTTCAGATATAGGTGCCGATAGGCATTTCAGATAGATTTGCCGATTGGCATTTTAAAAATAGGTGCCGATAGGCATTTTAGATGTAGTTTCCGATAGGCATTTCAAAAATAGGTGCTGATAGGCATTTCAGATATAGGTGCCGATAGCATATCAGATATAGTTGCCGATAGGCATTTAAAATATAGGGGCCGATAGGCATTTCAAATATAGGTGTCGATAGGCATTTCAGATATAAATGCCGAAAGGCATTTCAGATATAGGTGCTGATAGGCATTCCAGATGTAGTTTCCGATAGGCATTTCAAAAATTGGTGCCGATAGGCATTTCAGATATAGGTGCCGATAGGCATTTCAAAAATGGCTGCCGATAGGCATTTCAGTTATAGGTGCCGATAGGCACTTCAGATATAGTTGCCGATTGGCATTTTAAAAATAGGTGCCGATAGGCATTTCAGATATAGAAGCCGATAGGCATTTCAAATATAGGTGCCGATAGGCACTCTAGATATGGTTGCCGATAGGCATTTTAAATATAGGTGCTGATAGGCATTTTAGATGTAGTTTCCGATAGGCATTTCAAAAATTGATGCCGATAGGCATTTCAGATATAGGTGCCGATAGGCATTTCAGATGTAGTTGCCGATTTACATTTTAAAAACAGGTGCCGATAGGCATTTCAGATATAGAAGCCGATAGGTATTTCAAATATAGGTGTCGATAGGCATTTCAGATATGGTTGCCGATAGGCATTTCAAATATAGGAGCAGATAGGCATTTCAGATGTAGTTTCCGAAAGGCATTTCAAAAATAGGTGCCGATAGGCATTTCAGATATAGGTGCCGATAGGCATTTCAGATATAGTTGCCTGTTGGCATTTTAAAAATAGGAGCCGATAGGTATTTCAGATATAGAAGCCGATAGGCATTTCAAATATAGGTGCCGATAGGCATTCCAGATATGGTTGCCGATAGGCATTTCAAATATAAGTGCTGATAGGCATTTCAGATGTAGTTTCCGATAGGCATTTCAAAACTAGGTACCGATAGGCATTTCAGATATAGGTGCCGATAGGCATTTCAGATATAGTTGCCAATTGGCATTTTAAAAATAGGTGTCGATAGGCATTTAAGATATAGAAGCCGATAGGCATTTCAAATATTTGTGCCGATAGGCATTCCAGATATGGTTGCCGATAGGGATTTCAAATATAGGTGCTGATAGGCATTTCAGATGTAGTTTCCGATAGGCATTTCAAAAATTGGTGCCGATAGGCATTTCAGATATAGGTGCCGATAGGCATTTCAGATATAGTTGCCGATTGGCATTTTAAAAATAGGTGCCGATAGGCATTTCAGATATAGAAGCCGATAGGTTTTTCAAATATAGATGTCGATAGGCATTTCAGATATAGAAGCCGATAGGCATTTCAAATATAGGTGCCGATAGGCATTCCAGATATGGTTGCCGATAGGCATTTCAATTATAGGTGCTGATAGGCATTTCAGATGTAGTTTCTGATAGGCATTTCAAAAATAGGTGCCGATAGGCATTTCAGATATAGGTGCCAATAGGCATTTCAGATATAGTTGCCGATTGGCATTTTCAAAATAGGTGCCGATAGGCATTTCAGATATAGAAGCCGATAGGCATTTCAAATATAGGTGCCGATTGGCATTCCAAATATGTTTGCCGAGAGGCATTTCAAATAAAGGTGCTGATAGGCATTTCAGATGTAGTTGCCGATAGGCATTTCAAAAATAGGTGCCGATAGGCATTTCAGATATAGGTGCCGATAGGCATTTCAGATATAGTTGCCGATTGGCATTTTAAAAATAGGTGCCAATAGGCATTTCAGATATAGGTGCCGATAGGGATTTCAGATATAGTTGCCGATGTGTTTATTTTTTAAAATAGATGCCGATAGGCATTTCAGATATAGAAGCCGATAGGTATTTCAAATATAGGTGTCGATAGGCATTTCAGATATGGTTGCCGATAGGCATTTCAAATATTGGTGCTGATAGGCATTTCAGATGTAGTTTCCGATAGGCATTTCAAAAATAGGTGCCGATAGGCATTACAGATATAGTTGCCGGTTAGCATTTTAAAAATAGGTGCCGATAGGCATTTCAGATATAGAAGCCGATAGGCATTTCAGATATAGGTGTCGATAGGCATTTCAGATATGTTTGCCGATAGGCATTTCAAATATTGGTGCTGATAGGCATTTCAGATGTAGTTTACGATAGGCATTTCAAAAATAGGTGCCGATAGGCATTTCAGATATAGGTGCCGATAGGCATCTCAGATATAGTTGCCGATTGGCATTTTAAAAATAGGTGCCAATAGGCAATTCAGATATAGAAGCCGATAGGTATTTCAAATATAGGTGTCGATAGGCATTTCAGATATGGTTGCCGATAGGCATTTCAAATATTGGTGCTGATAGGCATTTCAGATGTAGTTTCCGATAGGCATTTCGAAAATAGGTGCCGATAAGCATTTCAGATATAGGTGCCGATAGGCATTACAGATATAGTTGCCGATTAGCATTTTAAAAATAGGTGCCGATAGGCATTTCAGATATAGAAGCCGATAGGCATTTCAAATATAGGTGCCGATAGGCATTCCAGATATGGTTGCCGATAGGCATTTCAAATATAGGTGCTGATAGGCATTTCAGATGTAGTTTTCGATAGGCATTTCAAAAATAGGTGCCGATAGGCATTTCAGATATAGGTGCCGATAGGCATTTCAGATATAGTTGCCGATTGGCATTTTAAAAATAGGTGCCGATAGGCATTTCAGATATAGAAGCCGATAGGCATTTCAAAAATAGGTGCCGATAGGCATTCCAGATATGGTTGCCGATAGGCATTTCAAATATAGGTGCTGATAGGCATTTCAGATGTAGTTTTCGATAGGCATTTCAAAAATAGGTGCCGATAGGCATTTCAGATATAGGTGCCGATAGGCATTTTAGATATAGTTGCCGATTGGCATTTTAAAAATAGGTGCCGATAGGCATTTCAGATATATAAGCCGATAGGCATTTCAAATATAGGTGCCGATAAGCATTCCAGATATGGTTGCCGATAGGCATTTCAAATATAGGTGCTGATAGGCATTTCAGATGTAGTTTCCGATAGGCATTTCAAAAATAGGTGCCGATAGGCATTTCAGATATATGTGCCGATAGGCATTTCAAATATAGAAGCCGATAGGCATTTCAAATATAGGTGCCGATAGGCATTCCAGATATGGTTGCCGATAGGCATTTCAAATATAGGTGCTGATAGGCATTTCAGATGTAGTTTCCGATAGGCATTTCAAAAATAGGTGCCGATAGGCATTTCAAATATAAGTGCCGATAGGCATTTCAGATATAGTTGCCGATTAGCATTTTAAAATGAGGTGCCGATAGGCATTTCAGATATAGTTGCCGATTGGCATTTTAAAAATAGGTGCCGATAGGCATTTCAGATACAGAAACCGATAGGTATTTCAAATATAAGTGTCGATAGGTATTTCAGATATAGTTGCCGATTGGCATTTCAAAAATAGGTGCCGATAGGCATTTCAGATATAGGTGCCGATAGGCATTTCAGATATAGTTGCCGATTAGCATTTTAAAAATAGGTGCCGATAGGCATTTCAGATATAGAAGCCGATAGGCATTTCAAATATAGGTGCCAATAGGCATTCCAGATATGGTTGCCGAATGGCATTTCAAATATAGGTGCTGATCGGCATTCCAGATGTAGTTTCCGATAGGCATTTCAAAAATTGGTGCCGATAGTCATTTCAGATATAGGTGCCGATAGGCATTTCAGATATAGTTACCGATTGGCATTTTAAAAATAGGTGCCGATAGGCATTTTAGATATAGATGTTGATAGGTATTTCAAATATAGGTGTCGATAGGCATTTCAGATATGGTTGCCGATAGGCATTTCAAATATAGGTGCTGATAGGCATTTCAGATGTAGTTTCCGATAGGCATTTCAAAAATAGGTGCCGATAGGCATTTCAGATATAGTTGCCGATTGGCATTTTAAAAATAGGTGCCGATAGGCATTTCAGATATAGAAGCCGATAGGCATTTCAAATGTAGGTGCCGATAGGCATTCCAGATATGGTTGCCGATAGGCATTTCAAATATAGGTGCTGATAGGCATTTCAGATGTAGTTTTCGATAGGCATTTCAAAAATAGGTGCCGATAGGCATTTTAGATATAGGTGCCGATAGGCATTTTAGATATAGTTGCCAATTGGCATTTTAAAAATAGGTGCCGATAGGCATTTCAGATATAGAAGCCGATAGGCATTTCAAATATAGGTGCCGATAGACATTCCAGATATGTTTGCCGATAGGCATTTCAAATATAGGTGCTGATAGGCATTTCAGATGTAGTTTTCGATAGGCATTTCAAAAATAGGTGCCGATAGGCATTCCAGATATGGTTGCCGATTGGCATTTTAAAAATAGGTGCCGATAGGCATTTCAGATATAGAAGCCGATAGGCATTTCAAATATAGGTGCCGATAGGCATTCCAGATATGGTTGCCGATAGGCATTTCAAATATAAGTGCTGATAGGCATTTCAGATGTAGTTTCCGATAGGCATTTCAAAAATAGGTACCGATAGGCATTTCAGATATAGGTGGCGATAGGCATTTCAGATATAGTTGCCAATTGGCATTTTAAAAATAGGTGTCGATAGGCATTTAAGATATAGAAGCCGCTAGGCATTTCAAATATAGGTGCCGATAGGCATTCCAGATATGGTTGCCGATAGGGATTTCAGATATAGGTGCCGATAGGCATTTTAGATATAGTTGCCGATTGGCATTTTAAAAATAGGTGCCGATAGGCATTTCAGATATAGAAGCCGATAGGTATTTCAAATATAGGTGTCGATAGGCATTTCAGATATGGTTGCCGATAGGCATTTCAAATATAGGTGCTGATAGGCATTTCAGATGTAGTTTCCGATAGGCATTTCAAAAATAGGTTCCGATAGGCATTTCAGATGTAGGTGCCGATAGGCATTTCAGATATAGTTGCCGATTGGCATTTTAAAAATAGGTGCCGATAGGCATTTCAGATATAGAAACCGATAGGCATTTCACATATAGGTGCCGATAGGCATTCCAGATATGGTTGCCGATAGGCATTTCAAATATAGGTGCTGATAGGCATTTCAGATGTAGTTTTCGATAGGCATTTCAAAAATAGGTGCCGATAGGCATTTCAGATAAAGGTGCCGATAGGCATTTCAGATATAGTTGCCGATTGGCATTTTAAAAATAGGTGCCGATAGGCATTTCAGATATAGAAGCCGATAGGCATTTCAAATATAGGTGCCGATAAGCATTCCAGATATGGTTGCCGATAGGCATTTCAAATATAGGTGCTGATAGGCATTTTAGATGTAGTTTCCGATAGGCATTTCAAAAATTAATGCCGATAGGCATTTCAGATATAGGTGCCGATAGGCATTTCAGATATAGTTGCCGATTGGCATTTTAAAAATAGGTGCCGATAGGCATTTCAGATATAGAAGCCGATAGGCATTTCAAATATAGGTGCCGATAGGCATTCCAGATATGGTTGCCGATAGGCATTTAAAATATAGGTGCTGATAGGCATTTCAGATGTAGTTTCCGATAGGCATTTCAAAAATAGGTGCCGATAGGCATTTTAGATATAGGTGCCGATAGGCATTTCAGATATAGTTGCCGATTAGCATTTTAAAAATAGGTGCCGATAGGTATTTCAGATATAGAAGCCGATAGGCATTTCAAATATAGGTGCCGATAAGCATTTCAGATATGGTTGCCGATAGGCATTTCAAATATAGGTGCTGATAGGCATTTCAGATGTAGTTTCCGATAGGCATTTAAAAAATAGGTGCCGATAGGCATTTCAGATATAGGTGCCGATAGGCATTTCAGATATAGTTGCCGATTGGCATTTTAAAAATAGGTGCCGATAGGCATTTCAGAAATAGAAGCCGATAGGCATTTCAAATATAGGTGCCGATAGGCATTCCAGATATGGTTGCCGATAGGCATTTCAAATATAGGTGCTGATAGGCATTTCAGATGTGGTTTCCGATAGGCATTTCAAAAATAGGTGCCGATAGGCATTTCAGATATAGAAGCCGATAGGCATTTCAGATATAGTTGCCGATTGGCATTTCAAAAATAGGTGCCAATAGGCATGTCAGATATAGAAGCCGATAGGTATTTCAAATATAGGTGTCGATAGGCATTTCAGATATGTTTGCCGATAGGCATTTCAAATATTGGTGCTGATAGGCATTTCAGATGTAGTTTCCGATAGGCATTTCAAAAATAGGTACCGATAGGCATTTCAGATATAGGTGCCGATAGGCATTTCAGATATAGTTGCCGATTGGCATTTTAAAAATAGGTGCCGATAGGCATTTCAGATATAGAAGCCGATAGGCATTTCAAAAATAGGTGCCGATAGGCATTCCAGATATAGTTGCCGATAGGCATTTCAAATATAGGTGCTGATAGGCATTTCAGATGTAGTTTTCGATACGCATTTCAAAAATAGGTGCCGATAGGCATTTCAGATATAGGTGCCGATAGGCATTTCAGATATAGTTGCCGATTGGCATTTTAAAAATAGGTGCCGATAGGCATTTCAGATATATAAGCCGATAGGCATTTCAAATATAGGTGCCGATAAGCATTCCAGATATGGTTGCCGATAGGCATTTCAAATATAGGTGCTGATAGGCATTTCAGATGTAGTTTCCGATAGGCATTTCAAAAATAGGTGCCGATAGGCATTTCAGATATATGTGCCGATAGGCATTTCAGATATAGAAGCCGATAGGCATTTTAAATATAGGTGCCGATAGGCATTCCAGATATGGTTGCCGATAGGCATTTCAAATATAGGTGCTGATAGGCATTTCAGATGTAGTTTCTGATAGGCATTTCAAAAATAGGTGCCGATAGGCATTTCAGATATAGGTGCCGATAGGCATTTCAGATATAGTTGCCAATTAGCATTTTAAAAATAGGTGCCGATAGGCATTTCAGATATAGTTGCCGATTGGCATTTTAAAAATTGGTGCCGATAGGCATTTCAGATACAGAAACCGATAGGTATTTCAAATATAAGTGTCGATAGGTATTTCAGATATAGTTGCCGATTGGCATTTCAAAAATAGGTGCCGATAGGCATTTCAGATATAGGTGCCGATAGGCATTTCAGATATAGTTGCCGATTAGCATTTTAAAAATATGTGCCGATAGGCATTTCAGATATAGAAGCCGATAGGCATTTCAAATATAGGTGCCGATAGGCATTCCAGATATGGTTGCCGAATGGCATTTCAAATATAGGTGCTGATAGGCATTCCAGATGTAGTTTCCGATAGGCATTTCAAAAATTGGTGCCGATAGTCATTTCAGATATAGGTGCCGATAGGCATTTCAGATATAGTTACCGATTGGCATTCTAAAACTAGGTGCCGATAGGCATTTTAGATATAGATGTTGATAGGTATTTCAAATATAGGTGTCGATAGGCATTTCAGATATGGTTGCCGATAGTTATTTCAAATATAGGTGCTGATAGGCATTTCAGATGTAGTTTCCGATAGGCATTTCAAAAATAGGTGCCGATAGGCATTTCAGATATAGTTGCCGATTGGCATTTTAAAAATAGGTGCCGATAGGCATTTCAGATATAGAAGCCGATAGGCATTTCAAATATAGGTGCCGATAGGCATTCCAGATATGGTTGCCGATAGGCATTTCAAATATAAGTGCTGATAGGCATTTCAGATGTAGTTTCCGATAGGCATTTCAAAAATAGGTACCGATAGGCATTTCAGATATAGGTGGCGATAGGCATTTCAGATATAGTTGCCAATTGGCATTTTAAAAATAGGTGTCGATAGGCATTTAAGATATAGAAGCCGATAGGCATTTCAAATATAGGTGCCAATAGGCATTCCAGATATGGTTGCCGATAGGGATTTCAGATATAGGTGCCGATAGGCATTTTAGATATAGTTGCCGATTGGCATTTTAAAAATGGGTGCCGATAGGCATTTCAGATATAGAAGCCGATAGGTATTTCAAATATAGGTGTCGATAGGCATTTCAGATATGGTTGCCGATAGGCATTTCAAATATAGGTGCTGATAGGCATTTCAGATGTAGTTTCCGATAGGCATTTCAAAAATAGGTTCCGATAGGCATTTCAGATATAGGTGCCGATAGGCATTTCAGATATAGTTGCCGATTGGCATTTTAAAAATAGGTGCCGATAGGCATTTCAGATATAGAAACCGATAGGCATTTCACATATAGGTGCCGATAGGCATTCCAGATATGGTTGCCGATAGGCATTTCAAATATAGGTGCTGATAGGCATTTCAGATGTAGTTTAGATAGGCATTTCAAAAATAGGTGCCGATAGGCATTTCAGATAAAGGTGCCGATAGGCATTTCAGATATAGTTGCCGATTGGCATTTTAAAAATAGGTGCCGATAGGCATTTCAGATATAGAAGCCAATAGGCATTTCAAATATAGGTGCCGATAAGCATTCCAGATATGGTTGCCGATAGGCATTTCAAATATAGGTGCTGATAGGCATTTTAGATGTAGTTTCCGATAGGCATTTCAAAAATTAATGCCGATAGGCATTTCAGATATAGGTGCCGATAGGCATTTCAGATATAGTTGCCGATTGGCATTTTAAAAATAGGTGCCGATAGGCATTTCAGATATAGAAGCCGATAGGCATTTCAAATATAGGTGCCGATAGGCATTCCAGATATGGTTGCCGATAGGCATTTAAAATATAGGTGCTGATAGGCATTTCAGATGTAGTTTCCGATAGGCATTTCAAAAATAGGTGCCGATAGGTATTTCAAATATAGGTGCCGATAGGCATTTCAGATATAGTTGCCGATTAGCATTTTAAAAATAGGTGCCGATAGGCATTTCAGATATAGAAGCCGATAGGCATTTCAAATATAGGTGCCGATAAGCATTTCAGATATGGTTGCCGATAGGCATTTCAAATATAGGTGCTGATAGGCATTTCAGATGTAGTTTCCGATAGGCATTTAAAAAATAGGTGCCGATAGGCACTTCAGATATAGGTGCCGATAGGCATTTCAGATATAGTTGCCGATTGGCATTTTAAAAATAGGTGCCGATAGGCATTTCAGAAATAGAAGCCGATAGGCATTTCAAATATAGGTGCCGATAGGCATTCCAGATATGGTTGCCGATAGGCATTTCAAATATAGGTGCTGATAGGCATTTCAGATGTGGTTTCCGATAGGCATTTCAAAAATAGGTGCCGATAGGCATTTCAGATATAGGTGCCGATAGGCATTTCAGATATAGTTGCCGATTGGCATTTTAAAAATAGGTGCCGATAGGCATTTCAGATATAGAAGCCGATAGGTATTTCAAATATAGGTGTCGATAGGCATTTCAGATATGGTTGCCGATAGGCATTTCAAATATAGGTGCTGATAGGCATTTCAGATGTAGTTTCCGATAGGCATTTCAAAAATTGATGCCGATAGGCATTTCAGATATAGGTGCCGATAGGCATTTCAGATATAGTTGCCGATTTACATTTTAAAAACAGGTGCCGATAGGCATTTCAGATATAGAAGCCGATAGGTATTTCAAATATAGGTGTCGATAGGCATTTCAGATATGGTTGCCGATAGGCATTTCAAATATAGGAGCAGATAGGCATTTCAGATGTAGTTTCCGAAAGGCATTTCAAAAATAGGTGCCGATAGGCATTTCAGATATAGGTGCTGATAGGCATTTCAGATATAAATGCCTGTTGGCATTTTAAAAATAGGTGCCGATAGGTATTTCAGATATAGAAGCCGATAGGCATTTCAAATATAGGTGCCGATAGGCATTCCAGATATGGTTGCCGATAGGCATTTCAAATATAAGTGCTGATAGGCATTTCAGATGTAGTTTCCGATAGGCATTTCAAAAATAGGTACCGATAGGCATTTCAGATATAGGTGCCGATAGGCATTTCAGATATAGTTGCCAATTGGCATTTTAAAAATAGGTGTCGATAGGCATTTAAGATATAGAAGCCGATAGGCATTTCAAATAATGGTGCCGATAGGCATTCCAGATATGTTTGCCGATAGGGATTTCAAATATAGGTGCTGATAGGCATTTCAGATGTAGTTTCCGATAGGCATTTCAAAAATTGGTGCCGATAGGCATTTCAGATATAGGTGCCGATAGGCATTTCAGATATAGTTGCCGATTGGCATTTTAAAAATAGGTGCCGATAGGGATTTCAGATATAGAAGCCGATAGGTTTTTCAAATATAGGTGTCGATAGGCATTTCAGATATAGAAGCCGATAGGCATTTCAAATATAGGTGCCGATAGGCATTCCAGATATGGTTGCCGATAGGCATTTCAATTATAGGTGCTGATAGGCATTTCATATGTAGTTTCTGATAGGCATTTCAAAAATAGGTGCCGATAGGCATTTCAGATATAGGTGCCGATAGGCATTTCAGATATAGTTGCCGATTGGCATTTTCAAAATAGATGCCGATAGGCATTTCAGATATAGAAGCCGATAGGCATTTCAAATATAGGTGCCGATAGGCATTCCAAATATGGTTGCCGAGAGGCATTTCAAATAAAGGTGCTGATAGGCATTTCAGATGTAGTTGCCGATAGGCATTTCAAAAATAGGTGCCGATAGGCATTTCAGATATAGGTGCCGATAGGAATTTCAAATATAGGTGTCGATAGGCATTTCAGATATGGTTGCCGATAGTCATTTCAAATATAGGTGCTGATAGGCATTTCAGATGTAGTTTCCGATAGACATTTCAAAAATAGGTGCCGATAGGCATTTCAGATGTAGTTTCCGATAGGCATTTCAAAAATAGGTGCCGATAGGCATTTTAGATATAGGTGCCGATAGGCATTTCAGATATAGTTGCCAATTGGCATTTTAAAAATAGGTGCCGATAGGCATTTCAGATATAA